>JAVIWC010000857.1:0-20651 GCA_031894815.1 Creontiades dilutus | reverse complement strand
GCGGCCGAGTGGGGCGCACCTCCACCGCTCCCCGTCCACAACTTCGTCCCTCACCGCCCATCTCACTACTACCAGCGCAATTGCTCATCTCCCTATACACTACCACCGAGATCCACTTCCTTCTCGATAAAAACAACGAGTTCCGCAAAAAACACGATCGCTGCCAAATTTCACTTTTAGATTGTCAACTGGGTGGTCAATTTCACCCAGACAATCTAGGGATGTATCCTATCTACGAGTCAGTTTTGATGTACATAAATCATAATGTTAAACATTAATATTGGTCAGCGAGACCTACAAAAATTTAAGTCACACGAGAAGGTTAACCACTGACTGACTACCTATGTTCTGAAATGAAATACAGAAATTCAATAATCGCTCTATCACCTGTGAAACACGCACTCTCCAAAGCTTAGTAGAAATTCAAATCATTTTTTTTTTTTTTTTTTTATTGCAATCAAGTTAGTTTCAACACGATTCGGAAAATACTCACTTCACTCACGTCAAGAAGGCTAACTTTGCAATTAGCGTAACGCTAGAACCTAGTTGGCTGGACATTTCTCTAGGATCGGAGCTCATTCGCACGTTTCCGGTGTCGATTCAAACATCCGAAACAGCCATGGGCAGCATTACCACCTAATAACGAAAACGGGGATCATATATGCTGAAGTATGGGCTTCATAACAAATAAACAACAACCCCTCATGAGAAAAAAAACCATTCTCCAACTATACTTTTGAACACCTAGGTAGGTCATCCGTAGTACGGATTCCGTACTGGTGGAAAAAGCGGGACCCAATATTATGACATCACATTTGTCATCAATGATAAATTTGACAACGTGTAATCATCACCATAGTTACTTAACTTAAGGCTCGTAGATTTCAATAACAAAAGTTGCAGCGTTCAAATTCAATTTAAATTCTTTAAATAATTGATGAAATGACTTTTAGAGCCGATTCAGGCAAATTTTCAGGAATATGACCCGGTGAAGGGAATATATTTCGTTAGTTCTCAATGGAAGTTCAGCATCGCACGATGTTGGGTCGAAACCCGTTTGACAGCGTGGCAGAATTTCAAGGAACATTAAGAAAGTGGACGAACTACATTTTGGGCTGGCAAACCAGGTTTTTCGTGTTGAAGCAAGGACACCTCTTATATTATAAATCCCTGGAAGATGTCAAGTTCGGTTGTAGGGGTGCCATCAACCTCGTCAACGCGAATTTGGTGCCGCACAAACTAGACGAATGCCGTTTCGATTTACACTTTTGTGATTTATTCTGGTATTTGCGAGCGGCTTCTTCCGACGAGAGGCACAAATGGATCGAGGCGCTGTCAAAATACACTGTATGTCCTTCCATTGACGAGCCAATGGATTTGTCACGAGACGAATATCGTTGGGCAATCAGTGATAAGATGAGAGAGGTTCACACTTATAAAAATATGATAATAAAACAGCTGCAAGATTTGGTTGATGGCTTCACGACTCTCTCGTCCATTGGAAATCATCGAAACGTCGATGGCATGAGTGGTGGAATTGATGACGTTTGTCCCGCACAATTGAAAACTGATGTAATGACGTTTTCTGCAACTATTGGAGTTCTCACGTCGTCCATAAATGACGCGGTAAATTTGATAGAAGATCGAGACAAATCTTGGTTTATGATGGAACACTTGAAAAATGATGGTATATTCGTCCATCAGAATGATTTGTACGGTGTGGGTCCAGAACTGGTGGAAGGTGAAAATTGTTTACTGCGTGATGAAGAGTTTTACGATGCTGTCGAATTTGGACTGGAAAGGATCGAGGAAGAAGCTGAATTGAGGAAGCGTTTGGAGGATACTTCTGGAGGTAGACCAATCAGTTGTGAGAAGAAGTCGCAGCATCCGTTGTGGCAGGAAATCGAAAAGGTGACTGAGACGCAAATAGCGTTAACTTGCTCACAGCTGGGTGACGATTGGTCGCTGTTGGTCGAAGGGGAGAACATGAAAATGTTCACGCGCGACGTTGTCGAAAACGGAGAAATTCTCGAACCATTGAAAGCTGTGTGTACTGTGAAACGAGTGACGGGTCGGGAGGTGTGCCATTATTTCCACAGTCCGCAGTACAGGAAAGACTGGGAAATGACTCTGGAGCAAATGCAAGTTGTGGAGAAAATCGGCGAGGACACGATGGTGTTCCATCAAGTGTACAAAAGGATTTGGCCTGCGGCTCAAAGAGATCTTTTGTTCTGGTCGCGTTTGTGGCACCAAGAAACTCCAGGAGGAATCGACGCCTGGGCCGTGGTCAACAAATCCATCGACTTGCCGGAAATACCGGCCAACGACGGGCGATACGTCCGGGTTACGTTAACCCTTTGTCTCCATTGTGTGACTGAAGTGAATCTCTCCGTTGACAACGTCACTCGTGACGATATCGAGTGCCATATAACTTACTGTTCTTTAGTCAATCCCGGAGGATGGGTCCCGGCTTCCGCAGTTCGGGCTCTCAGCCAAAAGGAGTATCCCAAGTTTTTAAACAAATTCACGTCCTACGTTGTGGAAAAAACCAAAGACCAAGAAATACTTTTCTGAACCATAACACATTTTATTCTCGTACGTTATATTATATAAATATTCATTGAGACTCACCAGTAAATTATATGCGGTGACATTTTGATTTATTATTTTCGATAATGGATCTTTGCAATCCACTAAGAAAAAGAAGAAATCTTTGCAATTTCACCCTCTAAATTTGTTAGCGTACGTTTCATGATTCGTTGAACCCAAATATGTAATTAAAAAAACGCTGCACATTCTTTCGGAGGCACACAAATATGATCAACCCATCCAAATAGGTATTTTGGTTGAGAACCGATTTGAGTGCTCTATGCATATCTCCTGAAATTCAATAATCGCTCTATTACGTGTGAAACACGCACACTCCAAAGCTGAGTAGAAATTCAAATTATGAATGCAAGCCAATTGAATAATAAACCCCAGTGAATGAATTTGCAGCGTTTTTTGGTTGAGAACAGATTTACGTGCTCTATAGTAGAAGTAGACGGTAGGGGTCATTAGGAAGCGAGTGGCTGCCTCGTGACGTCACTGGTGAAGACCAGACCAGGCGCTCCGTTTCTTTTGCATTAAACTAAACGTTTTTCGGGAAAGCGCCCAGTGATTTAACCTAAATCCGGTTTTTTTTTCTTTTTTTTTTTTTTTTTTTTTTTTTTACTTTTTCTGCTAATTGTTTATTCCTTTTTCGATCCTGACTCATGAGGAAGGTATTAACAATCAAGTAAAATATCCAAAGAACCAAACTTAGATGATAAACAAGGTTGAAATAATTTTCAAAACGACGGAATTTCATGCTTATGATACGTTTATTTAAATAGTAACATGAATGAATATGTACACACATCTTTAAACATACGTGTAAATGTACACTTATATTACGTTATACAGCTACTTCACTTATTTAGATCAACTTAGTTAACTATTTTACGAATTTTTTTTTGCGACTTTTCGTTCATTCGAGTTTATACGTTTTCCTGCCTTTTGCCGCTTCTCTCCTGACGCAGTCTTATTGATTCTCTTCATTCTGATGAATGTCCGAGTTCGAACGAAACAAGAAACGGCAAAATCATCAAACTGCGAGTATTTATTTTTTATTTGTTGTGTGAGTGTTTTGAAAACGTAAGGTTCCTGTTTAATATAATTTCCATGAAACCTGATGAATTCATTTTCCATTGTTCTTATCATCTCCATACACCCCTCCGTAGGCTCCAACAAACAACCGCGAGACAATGTATGAATCCAATTTTTATCACGTGATGGTGCATCTCTGGTATACCTGCCGTACAAAGCTGCTTTTTCTGGGTACTTTCTCTTAACTCTGTAGGCAATGTATCCCGCTATGGTTTCCAGGAGCTCCAAATTTTCATTGGTTTCTGGCGAATTTGCGGTTTCTTCATAATTTACTTCAAGCTGCTCTAAAATATCGTCGATTGTAGTAATGTACTCGTCCTCGTCTTCGTTGCTCTTGTCTTCATCTCCATTTGTGGTGTCAGCGAGTTGAAAATTTACGTTGCTTTTCAAAGGGTCCACTAATTCTTCATTGATGGGCGTCAGAATATCAGCACTCAAATTTTCGCTGGTTTCGACGGTACAATTTCCGCTATTAATAATTTCTTCTGCTTGATGACAGAGCATTAGTGCCTTTATTCTCTGAGATACGGTAGTTAGAAGGGGGTGATCATAAAATCTTCCTAAACCCCTTACTTTGAAAAGTAACTCTCCAGAATATCCTGATTACATCTAGAAGCCATTAGGTACGAGTAGCCCTCACTTTTTAAATCATTTAACAGACCTTTAAGACTTCTCATTGACAAAAGAAATCCTTTTTGAAATGGAAGTAGAGAAGGTTTGGTTCCTTTCACTTTTTCAGTATTTCTTTTAGTTGTTTTTTCAGTTGGAGGATTCTGATTTTTCTTCTTCTCGATTACCTTCATTGTTGTGATTAGGTTGAATAATTTTTCCAAAGCTTCGTTTTGTTGAATCTCACATCTGCCATAAGCAGATTTGAGCTGATTCGAGTGGCATTCTGGTATCCGAGAATTGAGGACGTCGAATCCGTTATTCACCACCTCAACGAACTCTCCGACATGTGCCATTTCAGGAAAATTGTGGGTTATAGCCTTTGCTACCGTGAGAGACAACAACTCAGCAGCACTTCGTACGTTTTGTCTTTCGGGGCCAGCAACGAGAATATGTTTCATGGACAATTTATGTGCATACATCAAATCTCCCCCACTGCTTTGCATTTCGACCAACTTAACGAAAGGTTCTTTTGTTACCTGCTTTCCATTTTCGAGTTGATATCCAGTGTCCAATAGATGATTCCTCAGAAGCTTCAGCATATGTGGAACATCGCAGAATGCCCATATATTCCTTTCCTTGTGCTCTGGATTTCTTATACATGGCGATTCAAATGAAATTTTAAGATCAGTCAAAAGCTTCTGATTTGACGGACCCATGTCACTGACGAATGCCCTCACTTTGAACCCTGTTCTTTCAATGAGGGTAATTGCTTCGATGAGTAATTCCTTGGTAATCGCAGTATCGAAATTGAAGTAAATAGGCTGCATCCATTTACCTACTATGCTCCTTATCAGCAGTACCTGCACGTACCTATGAGGTCCTCTTATGATTTCTTCTGTTGGATCAAAGCACAAATCACCATTAATTTTCATCTCATCAAAGCTGACGACTACGTCTTTTTCAAACTCTGAAAACACTCGTGATTGAGCTTCTAAAATATTGAGGCTAAGATGAATGAAGCCAGGAGTCACTGAAATCTGACGGATCCGCCTCTTGATAGTGCTCTCACTTGGAAGTGGGTAATTTAGTACATCTTTTGCATAGTGAAAAGCTTTATATGACAGAGAGCGCAGAGTAAATAGCCTTCGCAATGTCAACCGTCGACCAGCTCCTACATCTTCCTTTTAACAGCGCTTGCTGCTGATTCGAAGTAAATTGGCCATCAAAAACCGACGTAATATGTCGAACCTTGGCTAATTCTTCTGTTAGCTCTTCAAGACGCTGCTTTAAAGATTCATTTTCCTTTTTCAGCCTCATATTTTCACTCACAACGAACAATAATTCTGATGGCCGTTCGTTGTCATCCGTTTCAACGGAGTTTGTGGCCACATTTTCATCTATTTCATTCGTAATCTTATCGGTCACATTTTCATTAGTCTTTGTGGTGATTTCAACAGATTTTCCAATTCTTTACGCGTATTCCGCTTGTTTACTCTTACCTTCCGAGCCAGAGAAGAAAGTGTATTTGAATCCTCCAAGGAACTATTTTTCGGCAGAAACAAATGTGGAACCGCATCCGGTTTTAGTTCAAATTTAGGGGTGGTATTGAGCAGTTCACTTCTCAAGTCCCGAATGTAGTCCGAATCATCAAAATGAAGAGAACAGATCCGCGAATGATGCACCGAAAATGCGTCAGCCCGCTTACAAACGTTCACCCACTTTGATCGCACTTTTTGTCCTTTGGAAAACGGTGAAAATGAAATTCGGACGTTTTTTTAGGTACATTGTAATTCTGACAACCCGCGATTGCACAGCACACCATATCCAAGCTTTAAGCTAGCGTAATAAGCAAAAATAACGTTGTTCACTTGGGCTAGAGAACGACAAGAGCGAGTGGTAAGTGACCGAGGGTCTTCACCAGTTACGTCACCGCTGGGGTTTCCCCGAGTAAAGAGGGAAGGTAACGGATGGTGGGGCGGCAATACTCTGGGGATTGTGATATAATTAACGTCAACAACCAGAGCTAAAGGGAGGGTAGTGTGTGTGTGTGGGAGGGGGGTCAACATATTCGATTTTAGTTTATTATTCAATAATAAACCATTGTAATCGCTCTTGAAAAGAAAAAATTCTAACCCCTGGCCGTACGCCATACACACGATTTCTCCCAAACGGCCCAATTCATGAGCCAGCTCTCTCACTTAATTTAAAGTGCTCTTTAAGGGTTGTCAAAGTTTTGTAAAATCCCTAAAAACCTCAAAAAAAGTCAAGGTGGCCTAAATTTGTACTCTTTTTGAAGAACACTCCACGAGGAATCGAATAAGCCCCTCCACAGGTCCGTAGGTCAAACCATTCCCGATCTATGGCCCGATTATGGTGCCAACAATCGCGTTATTTTTTTTAATATTGTTTTTGTGTTGCTATCAGTAACCTAGTGACGTAGTGATGTAGTAATGTGGATACTGGAGTGGACTCCTAAAAGGCTTTGAAACTGATACACAGGTTGAAGCATCCTGATAACCATAAAAAACGCTGCAAATTCTTCCACTGGGGTTTATTATTCAATTGGCTTGCGTTCATGACTTGAATTTCTTACTAAGCTTGGGAGTGTGCGTGTTTTACAGGTGATATAGCGATTATTTAATTTCAGGAGATATGCATAGAGCACGTACATCTGTTCTCAACCAAAATACCTATTTGGATTGTTCAGTTGATCATGTTCGTGTGCCTCCTGAAATTCAATAATCAGCCCTATCCTGTGAAACAAGCACACTCCAAAGCTTAGTAGAAAATCAAATCATGAACGTAAGCCAATTGAATAATAAACCCCAGTGGTTTTTCTTTCTAATGCTATTGCGACATCTCATCATAAAGTGAACAGTTCTAGGCAAGCAGAATGGGTACGTGCGTGTATACAGCTTTGTAGGTTTAGTATTACAGAAAACAGCCTCTCTGCTCATTCAGCTGATCTGGAGTGCCCTCGTCAGATTCCAGGCGCCTAACAGAAGACAGCATTGTAGTTCAGTAATGAAGAACAAGCGTTTTCCTCGAATCGTGGGATGTTACGCCCATGTAACCAGATTTGCAGTTTTAGTAAACTTCACATTCACTTCATTTCCATTTAGTGGATTTGTTACTCGGTGATTTCCATTTTGTTTGATAAGCCAAACGCAGCTGAGTAATGACCGCGCTATCGAAAATTTTAATTGGCTGTTCGATGAGGGCAGAAGCAGTCTTCGTGTAAAGACTGCGTGTGAGTGGGTGAGAACGGCGTGTTGCGTTAGTATTAGTCAGGAGAGGAATCCGGACTCATCTCGGGGCTTCAGGGGAGGTATCGAGGTCACCCGGGCGGCCTGCGGGTGAGCGTCCGTGTCCGGAACCGGCGGAGGAAGGCACCTCTTCGTCTCTCGTGCCGTCTAGACTAGACAGCCTACTTGAGTATGTCGGCAAGTCGAAGACAAGGTGGATAAGAAGCGCCTGATAAACGTGAAATACTATGTCGGCGTGAAAGGCAAGCCGAATCGTGCGATAATAATCAACAATTAAGGAGTTAATTTCAAAAAATTGTCAGGAAATGTGTTTTTTTCATTTATAGAAAGTGTTGGTCATTTTTTAACCTTTCATTAGAGCCAAGTAGCTTTCTTTTAATCCTTTGAAAATGTTTTGGATATCTAATCTCATGTTTACTGCAGTACATCGACATTTTCATAATGGTCGTTTCAGTTTTGGTGCAGAACTGTGGGCGCTTTCCCTTTCTAAATCATTTCCAAGTTAGAGCTTCAACATACGTCCTCGATGAAATATCATTTTTATTACGAGATTTGGTTTTGTGACACAATTTTCGTTTTCAGATCCACCTGATCTTGCATACAGCTTAAAACCAAAAATCTCTTCTCAAAAACCAGAAGTAACACTTCCATAAACAACGACACGTAAAATTCACGAAAATCACACTATATAAAAACCAGCTTATCAGAGTATATCGACGTTTCAGGGGGTGGTAACGCTTGGCGGGTGGAATTCTCGCCCCCGTCTCCCAGGGCAACCGACCTGCTCCCCCCCTCCCCCCGACCCCGCCAGTGAAGGAAGGAGGGCCCAAGCGGGGGGTAGCGTCTCCCACGGCGAGCGACGTGGTCCTCTCCTAGGGGATTTGGGATATACGATTTTTTGACTTTTAATATTGTTATTATACTCCCTCATTGTGTTGTTTAGTACTCTACCTCCTGTACACACGGGACTTACCCCAACAAGAAGGCACAACTGTTGCCACCTTTGCAGATGATACGGCTATCCTCTCTGTTGGAGATGATATAGAAGCTGCAACACGCAAACTACAGACGTCTACTACTGAGGTTTATAAATGGACCAAGATGTGGAGAATGAAGCTGAACGAATCAAAATCAGCCCACATCAACTTCACTAACCGAAAAGTCCCAATCTTGGATGTTGAGATCAATTCGAATAAAATACCGCATACTGAAGCAGTTAAATACTTGGGTTTGACACTTGACTTCAAATTAAACTGGAATAAACACATAGAAAAGAAGAAAGAAGAACTTGAAATCAAGTACAGAAGGATGTATTGGCTAATGGGAAGGAATTCCCATCTCTCACTTCACAACAAACTGCTAATATATAAGCAGATCCTTCGCCCTATTTGGACCTATGGGATACAGATCTGGGGCTGTGCCAAGAAATCAAATATTAAGAAAATCCAAACCTTTCAGAATAAAATACTGAGAAGTATAGTTGGGGCCCCTTGGTACATGCAAAACGATGATATTCATCGAGATTTGAGGGTGGAGACAGTCTATGAAATTATTGCAAAATACGCAAGGAAGCATGAACATCGCCTCCACAAACACGTGAACCCGGAGATGCTCTACGTTTTGGACAACGAAGGTGAAATCCGACGTCTCAAGCGAAACAAACCACTGGATTTAGTTGTGCTGCGTGAATAGAAGTGCAATCGAACTCGGTGCTAATTAATTGAGCTATATAATAAAGGGCTAGATTTTGCTGTAAACCTACCCTCTTGGAGTGTACCTTTATTGATATGTAAGATTGCTAGATGAAATGTATTTGATTTTTCAGTCGCAATTAATAAATCACGAAAAAAAAAAAAATTGTGTTATTCACCTATTTCTTTTTAACCTGCGTAGCTGGGCCATTAAACTAGTGTAAAATAAAAAGTAGGGGGGTAGTAGGTCGTATTTTTGGAAAGAAAATATTGAGCCCGCACCCACGCTCTGCTATAAAAAAATGTTGTGGTTAGGGTAAAACGTACAACTTATAGCTGGTGTTAACATGAAAATAATTGTATGCCAAGAATAATTTTCTTCTGGATGGAACAGCGATGATTTTGATCGTTGGCTTCCGGGGAGTTGAGGAGTGAGGAGAAGTTTCGACGGAGAAAATATGGATGTGCCGTATCGGCCGGCTTATCGTGGCGACTGACGAATGTCCTGAGGGAATGACAGGAGTCGGTCCACAGGAGTGAAGAGGACTTCCAGAAATTAAAACGGGTAGAGGACGTATACGACGCGGGATGCAGCGACCGTTGTCGTGATAAATAGCGAGGAAGAACAGAGCGCACGTTTCGCAGTGGGAAGTTTGGCGTACTGTCATCGAAAGATTCGGACGACTTCAAATAGCCCCACCAATGTTCCAGCGCAGATAGATAACGCCTTCATCCGAATTGAAGAAAGGCTCCGGCTGCTCCTCGATAAGTGTGGTCAACATCGCTGGTAAGGGGGCAAATGACGGTGTTTACAAGATGAAAGGAATACAAAATAAACAAGTTGCTCCTAACAACAAAATAACAGTATATAGCTTCACGATTCTGAACATGTAAAACGTTGGGAGTTATTTGAGAGATACTATAAATCAGGCTCATCTTCCCTTCCCCTCCAGGAGCTGCCATGTCCTACGGTCTGAGAAGCCGGTGTGAACTAGGGATGGGACATCGAGGGAAAACATCTATATTGATATTGATGTCCTCCAATATCGGATGAAAACATCGATATTATCGATATTTTCGATATCGGTGTCCTTATTAGTTAATAGTATCCTTATAACACGCTACTACCGATCGCTTCTTGCTAGTATTCTGAGGATTCTGTTTGTTAGTTCGTTCAGCGTTTGTTAGTGAACAAAAATCATGTCAACGTATTCACTTGTTGTGTAGCTACTCAACTGAAAGCAACTCGTCGCAATCAATCGTAAATGAACCCAAACAATAGCCGTTTCTCGGCTTTTCGATTATCCTGACTTTGGCTGCACAGTTAGGAATGCCGTAGACGCCGTTCACAAACGAATATTTTCATTCATCAAATTCATTTTCATTTTTCATTTTTAAATATTTATTTCTTTTTGTTTATATCTTAACAATCTTGTTTAAACTCTTACTCTTTATATGAACTCAATTTATACCCAAAAATCTTACCATTGTCCTACAACTGGATAACATGTTTGAGTCAACAAATATTTTACTAAAACTGAAATTGGTCAGAAACAGCAAATGATCAACATTGAAACACACAATGCTACGGCCAAATCAGATTGGGGTTGATAATGCACGGCGCACAAAGCAACCCCTCCTTCAAGACCGGGCGGTCGTGCGGGTCATTGCATATCCGTGCTCCTGACCAAGACAATGCCTCCTCCGTAGCCTTCACAATTTTCAAACATTAGGTCTTTTTTAGTTATACAGGATATCCCAGGAATGATGCTCAATCCGACTCCTACTTGTTGTACAACTCGATTCCGAGCAAAAAGACTCCTAGCAAATTTTAGCCAGAGGCCTCGTTTCCGAGTTCTTTGTGATTTAAGATTTTTTTCGTGTTTTCGATCTTATGCTATTAAAATTGTCATAAATCCCTCAATTTTGGAGATAGCTCAACTTTGATGAAACCGTAAGAGCGTTAAATTTTCTATCTATTGCACAATTTTATCTACGAATATTTTTTCCTCAATACTGCCCGACGTGTTCGCAAGTGTGTGATTGTACACAGGAGGAGTTTGACTCTCTTGCTGCTTCAGAAGCATTACCATTGGCAAAACCTACCTCCAGTAGTGAACGTATTCACTAGTAACCTACTCAACGAAAACGCCCAGATGTTGGAGAGCTGATGTAATTTTGAGGTTTTTTTACTACGTGTTCGATAATATGATTCAGAGTGTGATCTTCATTTAATAAAGTGTTTCATTCGTTCAATATTAGTCTTTGGACTATATCAGAATATTATAATGGCGCCGTCGACGGAAGAACAACTCAGGATCCTTCAAGAAACAGATTTGAGCAGCCTCCTTTTCTCTACAGTCACGAGTAGGTCAGGAGTTTTTTTGTACATAAAAAATTATTGTAGCTATTATACAACTATTAAGCGGAATTAGACTGAGCAAATTCGCCTCGCGAAGCGATATGCAGGTATCTAGACACTCCATACCTTTCTAGATCGCGAGGATGAGGCGGGGTGAGTGGGGAAGACGTAGGTTTTGGGCTCGCATCGCTTTGATCTACCTTGAGTCAGATTCGACTCATTAAAAACGTGGAGAGGGAAGGTGCGCATCACGGATTTTATCGATCGAAAACTATCAACATTATCCAAATTTGTCGAATCCCAAAGGTCGGCAGTACCACAACAAAAGTAAACGAGCGGATTCGTGGAGAAACATTTCTGAAGACATTAGGAGCACACCTCCATCATCATTATCGAAATAGTACTTTTTGACACCCAGGCACTGAAGTAGCATTGTGAGTGTGGGAGAATGCAAAACTCAAAACTGTTGTTAGATATGGAAAACAAGATGGATATGTACTTTTCCTTCAAACTTCGGGTTTTCAAGTGAATTTCAATGAAAGAGCCAGTAAAAATACATAATTCATACCGATAAACGCTCCATAAAGATGTCTCCAAGTAAGTGGTGGGGTTTTTATCAAAAGACCAACCCCAAGTCTGCCAGATGCGATATCTGTGGGAGGGAAAATAAAATTATGAGGAATATTGACGCAAAATCGACCATTTTATATTTTGGGAAATGATACCTCATTTTATAGGATATTGAAGAAGAAAAAAAATGTCACACGGGAGTGAGCAAATTTCCAAAAACTAGTTTTGCAGGAGATTTTATTTTCTGGCTTGTCCAGGAACAATATTTTTGAAAGCTGAAGAATGTGTATCCAGGAATTTGACGCAAAATCCAATTTTCCAAACGGTGACATCGAGACCAATTTGAACATTGAGATATTTCCACATCCATGTGTTCCAGTAGTTGCGACAAACCCGTTTGAAGTGAGTCATTTTATTTATGTAAATCGGAGTTTCAGTCGTTCGCGAATCGTCCTTCGGTTCGACAATGAACGTTCGATGATCATCGTTGAACGTTCAGCGTTCAATCGAGGCTAAAGCGTATTCTACGATCCTATACTTGTGGCAGTAGTTCTAAATTTCTAGGTTTATTTTCAATTTGGCGAAAATCGAGTTTCGTCTGGAATGATATCTCGTTTTATAGGGTTTTCAACGTTGAAGAAGATTGTAAAAAATGTTCCAGTCATGCAGCATGACGAAATGAGCAAATTTTCAAAGTAACTAGTTTTGCAGGAGATTTTATTTTCTGACTTGTGGTACCTCATTTTAATTTCAATATTTTTGAAAGCTGAAGAATTTTGTGTTTCTTGCGAATTTGGCCAATCTACCTCGTTTTATCATCTTCAAACTTTGAACGGATTGAGATATTTCCAATCCGATTTCACCATCGTGTTCAGCGTGAAAAAAAAACCTTTAGAAAAGAGAGTCACCTACTTGGGGGTTTTCGAGTAATTTTCCATCTCCCCCTTAGAGTGAGGCGATTGTGCTCATCTTCAAACTTAGCCTTTTGAAAGCCTAGGTAGATTTTTTGTGCAAATTAGAGTTTTAATCTCAATTTTTTCGCGAGTTATCGTCTGGAATGTGTTTTTGGTGTCTTTTGACAGTGGATTTAGAATGCTTTAAAACGGATTTTGATGCAGACATTTTTTGAAAATTCTCATTTTAAATATTTTAGACCGAGAACAATAGGTAATTTCTTTTTCTTCGAAAATTCGCTAATACAGTTGAAAGAATTTTTAATATTTCTCTTTTTTCACGTTAGGTACCTAGCAAGTAAAACCGAACCAAAGAGTAAACGAAACCGATGTTATCGGAGCCAACACATCGATATAATCGAACGTGTGGCATCGATGGCAAAACATCGTAATATCGAAGCTCAAACATCAATATTTCGATAATATCGATGTCGAGGTCCCATCCCTAGTGTGGACCATTGCCTACATCAACTTACCACTATGTTTCCAATATACATCACTGACTTTCGTCGTTTTTCTGACTGTTGCAGGGAAAGGTGACTCCGTTCGTGATGTGGGCGAGAGCTGCCGTCCTCGCGATAATTTTACTGTCTCAGGACTCAGAGGTAAGCACCTTAACTGACTAACTACCACGTAACCTACCACAAACTGTTCTACCTACTTCACAGTCCTTCATTCACACCACAGCCCAGTTAGGCAATCATTTTGCATTTTGCAAGCCAAAATGATCCCCCCATAATTGAAAAGAAAATCAGTTCAAAAAACCCTCATCAATAATAAATTCAAAACATGAAATTGGAGCGTATAATATGTTTCTTTTTCTTTTTAGAAACAATTTTCGCGGAATAATGGACCAGAATTTGTTTATTTTGCGTGAAAAGTCATCATCTATGCCGGCTTTTGGCTCTCAGATTAAGATGATTTTCAGTTGATCACTGAAGAAGGATTAAATATAGTTTTTTTCAAGTTTTTCAACCAGATCTCGAGAATTAATCCCCGTAACAACAATCGAAAAACAGGCGCCTAAATAAAAAACGGACGCGAAATAAACAAATTTTGGTCATTATTCAACGAAAATTGAGACGATTTAAGAAGATTAAGGTCAAATTTTCATGAAATCTTGGGTAGAATCCGAATCTGCAATAAAAAATTGGGGTTCTCATCTAAAATAAGAAAGTTGGTGTCAATTGCGCATGGTAGTCCATTTGCGCGGAGTGCGCAAATATGATATTTGGGATCCTTGGAAAGATATATGAAGATTCAAAAAAAATATTTTCTTGTTTACTCCCATGTTGACGATTTTAGGAGGGGGGGGGGGGGGGGGACAACTAGTGGGACACCCTGTATACATTAAAATATTATAAATTATCTTATAAATTATAAAATATCAGGATCACATGAACAAAACTGACGGAACTTGGGTTTTGACTGTATGGTTCCGATATTCGATCGTTCTGTAGTTGCTAAGAATGATGTACTATTGATAGTGTGCTACCTACATGAAACCTTGACAGGAACGTTTGGTCGACTATTACGAAACACAAGGATTGTAGGAGTTCTAGACAATTGTGTGGGAATTAAGACACAACAAATGAATGAAAAGTGCACCAAAGATAGTCAACATTCAAAGACAATCATTTCTGAAAACATTAAAACGCCGGATAACGTTATCACAGAAGGTTTACGGCCAATCACTATTTTGGCAAATTAACAATTCCTTGGTAAATGGTGCTAAGATTCAAATGTCACCAAGTTCATTGTACATGTAGAAACTAAAAGGTGGAAACCGTGGCAGTGCAATAAGGATCTATGGTGAATTTAGCTTTTGGAATTCCATTAGTGATAGGGGTGCCTAACGTGGAAGAACATGGTCTTAGAGCCAGTCTTTCTCGTGGAACAAAAGGCCCTAAACATTGTACAGATGCGCACAGTCTGCTCGATGATTTCCTCAACTGCAGGACTTGAAGAACTTTCCTGCACAATTCTGTTCCGATGTCTGCCGCATCTTCAAAGGTTACTTGTGTCGTGTACGCTTCTTCCAGCAATTATTTCTTCTTCCTCCACGATCTCATCTTTGATTGCCTGGATAGTGACGATTTCGATTTCGGTTTCCTTCCCAACTTTAGCACCTTCCACCATTTCATCGCCTTCTTGCTACAAAGTTCAGCATCGTAAATTGATTAGGAATCAAATTAGGAATCAAACTGACCTGATCATATGTTCCCCTGACCCCTTCCCTACACTTTTTAGTAAATCTCACTCCTTCGGACGAAGGCATCGTTATACCATTTTGAGGGGTTTCACGGATGGTGTTTTGGTTTGAATCAGTCTCTTTTACACATGCGTTCCAGGGGATTTCACAAAGGAGCTTAAGGAATAGGACACAAAATCTGTAATGTATCTACTTAATTATATTGAATACATTTAAAAAAGACGTAATCAATACATTTCGACATAGTTAATACATTACATTTTAACAAATGAAACTAATGACCTATTAAAAATAGAATAGGTATATCAATTCGATAAATATGTTTCACAGGAACATGACTTCGTGATAGTTGATCTAAAATTATGCCCCCATTTAATTTTCCTTATTTGAAATAAGTAAATGTAATTCGTAATACATCTATCAATCCAGAAAGGTCTTATTAACAATACGGATTCATGGAAGGTTAGAATAACGTTAGAATGATTACTGTCGATGCTTGTCTCTCTCAAATTGTTTATTGTTCACATAAATGCTTAATAGGAGAAACGAAATCGTTTTTCCCGGTTCGTTTCAAACGTGCCGAGAAAAATCATTAAAGTGATCTTCAAACGGTATTACATCCATCATTTTCAACATTCATATCAAGTTTCTTATGAAGTAAAGTTGCTTTTCTTATCGATTAGAAAATAAATAAAAACAATCATAAATAAATATAGCTTTTCCCAGTCAAATTAATACTTTTCCTACCAAATTGATACTTTCCCTACCAAATTGATCTTAAAAAATTAAGGAAATAGAACAACGCAAAGCTTGCAATCCAACGAATAATTAATATATAGGTATATTATTTTCTAATACAAATTATTGGCATGAAAAAATATAGGTAGTTTATCATCTTAGTTGAAGTTTATTTTTAATGTATATTATATAAACATATATTCAGTGAAGGGGTTGCCCAGCCACTGCTACGGGTAGTTTGAGCAAAACTTCTAACACGAAATTTGAACAATCTGTGGGGGACAATGTACCTACGGCTCTTGAAACTGTTTCTCCGAGGGCTTGATCTCGGGTAGCCTGAGAGAGATATTCTCTAACTGCCGTCTTAATCTTGGCAAAAGCGTACTCAGCCAGATTCAACATCGGTGAATAAGGAGGCAAACATTTAATGTCGTGGAAAGTATTAATTTGATTGGGTACTTTTCCCAATTTGTTTGGGAAATGTATTGATTTGGTTGGGAAATGTATTAATTTGGTTGGGAAAAGTATTAATTTGACTGGGAAAAGCTATAATGAGAAATACACACTTAACAAACTAACGATACATGACATTGAAAAGTGAGGAAGATCATTGGAAATGATCTAAATTCGTTATTAGCTGTCGGCTCAGTATTAGCTTCAGCTCAGTAAGTATGATCTGCAAAAGTATGTAAAACCTTCATGTATGATTTATATGATGAAAAATATGCATATTTATTGTAAGTTTGAGCAGAGAATCCAGACAGCCCTGCTGCCTTAAACAGCTAGAGAGGTTTTAATTTCGCAGTATAATTTAAGGCCATTCGTAATGGGGAAGTGAAGTCCATCAAGGAGTGTACAAACATTGTTTACGACCCGTCAGAAGAGGAGAATCCTTAAATGTTGTGTTGAATTTATTTGATTTTGATTTAATTTGACAAAAGTTTAGGTTACTTATTGTGACAAAAGTATAACCGAACCTTACGAGATTCCATCACTGAAATGAGCTGTTAATATGGGGCGACTCCAATCGTCGCGTCTGACGCCGCGGTGGCGCGGGCTCTTTACGAAAATGTAAAAGGCGACAATCGCCGACCCGACGGCGAGGATCCAAACGATAATGATGACCCTGTCGACGATCCTTCCGAACTTGTCGATCTTCCTCTCTTTGGGTCCTTTGTGCTTCCTCAGGCCGTCAAACTGGCCATCCTTCGAGCCTTTGCAAGAGTTCATGCAGTAGCACATCTCCCTGCAAGAGCCGTTCAAGTCGTCATCATCGTCGTCATTCGTCCCATTCTTGGCGACCGGTCCCCTGTCCAACACTCCAGGCCGGTAAATACTCCCCAAAACCTGAAAAGACGCATAAATATGAAATTGAACATGTCTGTTACACAATTCCGGTGCTAATAAAACACGAGAAAATTCAACTCGAAAGATTGGAACAAACCCAACTTTTCACTTACAATTCACACAAAATATAGCGCACAACATGTGGAATTTCAAAGCAATACCACTCGACGGTGGGTACACACAATAATCGCAAGCGCAATAGCCCAATTTCTATTATGCATTGGGTATTAGATGTTAACGCAGAGGCCACTAGTTTTTCACCGCGATAGTTTTATCACTGGTTTTGATCTATTTGTACAACTGATGTGTACGTTACTAAAACTATTCACTTATTAAATTTGTTCCTCCTTATTTTTGAGACTTAAGCTTAGTATCAAGACGTCCAAACTAAACAAAACACTGACCTCCGTGTAACACCCGAATCGAGTGCCAATCCTCATTAGGCAATTGTGTATACCCACCGTCGAGCAATAACACCAAATGGTACAAAATTGAGGTTTTAAGTAGTAGGTTATAATCGTCGCAACAATATCGCTAGAAACCTGTTCTACGTGGGTCCCCATGGAATATGATGTTGAGTGAGAGTGACTAGGATCTAAGGATACGAACATAAGTTGGTAGCTATCACCGAACATCTGCATTTATGTTTCAAGGCAAATCTGTCCTGATTAAATCGCTGGTCTATTATCTATCTCTCAAGTATCTCTCGAAAGGGAGATTCCTATTTTACGGGACAATCGCTGTCCTTCATTGATAAATAATTTTCTGTTCAACTTTTTCCAAAAATTATTTTTGTAGATTTTATGTTGTAACTAGGCCTACTCATGGCTGTCATAAAGTTCGGCTACTCTTCATTGTACATGCCGGTAATTGATCGAAATGTACCTCTAATCTCATTGTCATGGTCTGTCCGTGAGTCAGAATTTGAACTTAATCCGAAATTTTATCCGCTCAAAGTACGTTTTACCGGAAATATTTTAACTAGTATTTTTTTAGAATTAGTTACTGAATGTTAGTGCGCTTACAAGTGGGACTAACTTTTAGATAGTCTGTACGAATCAAGTGCTCAAAGTTTGTCCCAAACCTTCTGTCTCATTGTCATGGGTTTGAAGGAAATCATCGTAGCTCTCTCAAATGAGGGCATTTTTTGGCAATTCAAAGTTTTTTCAGCGTTGGTGACCCTGCCCTTCGAGGTAACACCATGCATCCGCCATTTCCGTACAGTTGGGGCTCAAAAATGAAGTTAGCCGTTTGTAAAACAGGTGTGTACGTTTCATACTTCTCATTGTTATGGGTTTGAAAATCACTCTTAATCAATCTTATCGATTCGTTTAGCATTCATTTTGGGACAGAGATGTAAAAAATCTATTAAATGCAAGTTTCAATTTCTGTAAGTGTTCATTAGACTCCTAATTGAAGAAGGTTAATGTTGATTTCTCATTGTCGTGGCGATTTTAAAGTTCATTGTTGTGGCTACACAAAAGCCGTCATGGCTGTTTGAAACAATTTTTTTTTCAAGTTTGGTATTTGATCCTAAATAAATACTAATATTAAAATGTGATACTTGTTCTAGCACAAAGTCAGGAAAAACTGAAATCAGATATCTGTTTCATTGAACCTTACCTACACATCGTTTACGTAATTATATCGCTTTTTGGTTGACAAAGCTCATTGTCATGGATACATACCATTCTCGTAACCTATAAAATTTTAAAACCTGAATTTTGAGGAAACAAACGAAAATCATGCGTGTTATACCATTAGAGTAACATCTAGATTGTATAATAAAAAAATCGTAAATGTAGGAGAATCATAAAAATCATAAAAAGCTCAAAACATGTAAATCACCTTCCAAATGGGTCATTTCAAAATTTCGGGCACATTTATGTCCGTGATCAGTATTGCCGTCATATCTCAACTAAATACAGTTTGTAAGTGTTTTAAAATTTTCTCCAATGTGGATGTACATGTTCCATGGAAAAGTATGTAAAAGTTGTGCCTACAGGACCCAGGAGAATATACCAAAATCCGTATTCTCACTCCCTACAGCAATCACTAACTGGAGGTACACAACTTCCATCGTCACTACTCAGCGAAATATTTATTGGGGCTGTTATATCTACTTACACTATGAAAGAACATACCATCTACAATGGATATCCGCCTCAGGAAAAAAAAAATTGGATCAAATCAAGTAGCCTTATCAGCCCATTATTTCCAGTGTCACACGGTTTTTCCCCACTCCCTACAATGTTTTGAAAAGTAGCCCCCAACTGACAGGAAAGGGTGTTTATGAAGTTGCTTCTGTTTTGTTAGCATCCTTTATTCAAGATGGTGTCAACGCTGGTGGTTGGATTTTGCCTGGACCTTCCCAGTCAGTTCTACCGGGAAAACCATCCCTGGAGGCAGCAGTGAGGGTTTTTCAACTCTCACTCCCTACTCCAATAACATTCTGACTGTGGCAAGTGAAACTTGATCGCACTTGTTGACAATTAGTGTAGTTGTAGGTAGTTCGTTGACAACATTTTGGCTCAACCAGTTTCAATTGATTGGTGGTGTGTAAAGGCAGTGAAAGGCTATAACCTCACTCCCTAAAATATCCAGCCAATAGCCCGTTAAATTGTAGGGAGTGAGATCTGCTTATAGCAAGTGAGATTTTGGCATGGAAACCTTAGTATTTACTGTAGCTAAAATTAAGCTAATTTGTGCTGTTCCACTCACCTAAATTGAAAGACTTGAGCAGCGATTCCCATGGAGGTTGGAGGCTCAAATAAAAACTGAGGGGGAAGAACGTTGTCTAAATAGTAGTATATATCTCATGATGACCTACAAAAATGTTTTTTTTTCTTCACAAAATGAGGGAAAAGATAGTAGTATATACGTACCAGCAGTATCAGGTTTCAAGATTATCTGTGCGCGCTTGGGTAATATGCCAAGAGAACCGCAGTGATTGATTAGGAACAAGAAAATTGATCAAGTTTCAACTTTTTTTTTAGAAAAGTCGATACCCAAATGTGACCAAAATTTTGAAATGACCCAAATTTACAGGGTGTGATGCGAGTCATGTCTGAACGATCTTCTACGTTTTCCACAACCTGTTTCCGCAAAAAGTGCCTCACAGAGTTTTTTTTTGTAGAGTCTTCGTTTCCGTGTTATTTCACTTTTAAAATTTGCACTAAAAAAAGCGTTAGAAAGAGCGTTAAATTGTCTCTT
>JAVIWC010000856.1:0-20983 GCA_031894815.1 Creontiades dilutus | reverse complement strand
TTTATCGATTGTATGTTGATGCATCTTGAAAATGTTTATCATTTAAATGATTAACAGGAGTACCCGACAGTCCCCCCCCCCCTCTCAATACTCCTTCAACTAACCTTCGGGTGGGCTCCTTCCGCCCTTTGTTATCCCAGCATCACCACTTTTCCATCCGCACGAGGGGGTCATTCGTGTACCTGCCACCTTGGTAAGCACTAGCCTCTCTGGTTGAATCTACAGATTTTTCCAGGGAGTTGGTTAGGCTTTGTAAGTATAGTTTATGAACACAGAATGCGCTCACATAAACCCGTGTTAGCCCCCCCCCCCCCCCAGCCGTCGCTTTCGTCTCTGTTTACTAGCTCCCCTCCTCTGAGCTAGAATCCCATATTTTTAGGTTGCATAGGCAATTTTTCATCTTCGGTACTTAAATGTGTAAAATTAATCATTTAAATGATCTGGCTGTAGAACCATACAGGTCTACTGTACCGGTTTTTTTTAGAGAGTTCGTTTCAGAGTTATTTCACTTTTTGAGGACAACAAAAACCAACAAATTCTTTTAGAGAAAAAAAAAAAAAAAACGCCTGTCTCCAATCATTCAATATTTTTTAGATTTTGACCACATTTTTGAAATCAGCATCAAATTTCCCATGGACTAGTCCACAAGACGTTTCAAATGTTCTTCAAAATAGTTATTGTTATGTTTTTTCCGCCAAATTAAAAATAGGTATGATCGCATTGAATAATGATTAATAATTTTCGAAAGCTGTTTAATGAGTAAAATACTGAATTGTTTGAGAGCTATGGAATTTTTCTCTTTTTAAACATTTTTTCAACAACCAAAAGTTTAGGAAAACGTCATTCTTTCAAATTGTTAGAGCTTCAACTGTAATTTCAATCCTTTGATGATGATTTTTGATGATGGAAACTGGCTTCTGTTGATAGGAAATTTGGTGCTGATTTCAAAAATGTGGTCAAAATCTAAAACACGTTAAAGATAATTGGAGACAAGCGTTTTTTTTTTTTTTTTTTTTTCTGAAAGAATTCGTTGATTTTGTTGTCCTCAAAAAGAGAAATAACTCTAAAACGAAGTATCTAAAAAAAACATTTTCAACGATGCATTTTCTCTTCCAAATTTAACGTAGAATCGAAAACTAAAATAAAAATGGGGGTTCAAGAGGTAACCTCAAGTTTCAATCGAAGATTTGAGGCACTAAAACATCGAAAAATGAAAAATGGGTTCCACCAATTTCAAGCAGAGTGAAAATACTATAGAAAAGATCCGATTAAATTCTTTGATAGCTCACACCGTGTCGCTGTAATTCCTTAACATTAACAAATTAATTAACAAATTTGGGCCCATATGTAGATGGGACACCCTGTATATGTATCTGTGTGTGTACAGAATTGGACGTAATTGTTATTCGTAACAATGTATATACTTAAATATATATACATTTCAGTTATTTATGCTCTTAGCGCATTCACCATTTTTCTTGGCGTCAAAGAGCTAAAGTCTAGAGTGCGAACTGACAGATTAGTTTGTTGTCCAAGTCTGATCAAGATGTTTCAGACCTTCCGGCACATTTATGAAAAATACATTGTGAACTTTTTGTAGTTTTTATTGGTTTATGTATTGTTTTTCTGACAAAATTGATCGAAATCTAAGTTAATTTTTTAGTTGCTCCTAATCAAAATTTATTCCTACCAAGAAAATTATTATAATCTGTTGAACCATCACAGGATTATTATTATTTTTTTTTTTTTTTTTTCATTTTTTTAATTCATTAAAACTCTCTGTATGGGGCTGTTGGTTCCGTTTACATCTCCCCAAAGACACTCCTAATAAGGTTGAATTATCTGCATTTTTTCAGTGTCTCCATCACAAGGAAAAGACAATCAAGAGGATTGGCAGAAAAATCTTCTGTCTCTGGCTCAGATCAGAGACAAAGTAGACAAAGTTTTTTGCCGTCAGCCCGCTACCAACTGTATGAACGGAGGGCGACACCTTCGAACAGAAACTAGTCCAAACAATTCAGTAGGTGATGCTCTTTGTGACACAACTGCCAACGTCTCCAAAAGTGTTGTAAATGGCTTTGAGGCTGGTGACGTGCCATCCCAAATCGCCTCTTCCGTCCCTATGGAATCACCCAAAACAAGTGATTTGATGTATTTCAAGGTAAGTTTAAATCATGAACGCAAGCCAATTGAATAATAAACCCCAGTGAAAGAATTTGCAGCGTTTTTGAGAGAGATAAAAAACATTTATTGATCATTAAATGGGGTGGAATGTTGGATTAGTAGGGGTTGTGAAAAGTATAAATTGATATGCCAAAAGCTCGAATTGGTAAGCCGAGTAGCCAAAAAGTTCAAATTGAGATGCCAAAAATATTAAAATTTCTTTGTGCCAAAGGTTCAAATTACTTTGCCAAAATTTTCAATTTGATAATATGCCAAAAATTCAAATTGATTTTGCCAAACTAATCTGATTTTTTTTTTTTCCTAACTGTGTGTGTGTGTGTGTGTGATTTCATTCTTCTGGTAGCCAAATTGCTGCTCCGTCCTCCAGTCCAAGTCCTCGTACGTGTTTCCTTGGGCCCCTTAGCCTCATGGAAACTGCTCGATGAACTGAGAATTGAGTTTTCACTCGAGCCCACATCATCACCTGGGAGTAGGATTTCGACCACTTGTTGGAGAGGCGTAAGGAAACGTTTTTGAGAAAGGCTTCATACTCTTTATGTAATGCGCCATCGCATGAAATTACGAGTGGCGTGAAAGATCCTCTCAGGTCTTCAGCGACTCTGCCGTATTTTGCGCGTTTGGCTTGGGCAGCATGCCGGGAGATGGTAGGCCAATCCATGGAGGAGTAAGAGACTGCGTCAGCGTTTATAACGCGGGTATCGAAAAACGCAGGTCTCTCAAGGTCCCACACGCCATGGACCTTCATGTCCGCTACCAAGCCAGGACTGCCGTCGGCACTGTCACATAAAACTGGTTCTGTGACCACGCCGTTCCATGCAAGGTTCGCTATCTTTGCACATTCATCTTTATTCACCTTTGCTTTCTTTATCCACTTGACTCAGAAATAGATTGGTGGATAAATTGTGCAGAAAAAGTTATTAAATGTTGAGCTCGATATTGTGGCACCCACATTTTTGGTACCTTTGCTATAATCTTCATTTTCTAAGAAAGAGAGAGAGAGTTCGCCAACTATTTTACTATTAATCTTTAATTAATTCATTTCATTATTATTTCTATTTCAGAAACTTATAATTAAAGACTGCATTCCAACTGTTTCCGACTTGATGCTCGCTGTTATAGAGGAGATTGGAGAAGACAACGTTCTGACTCTGAGAATTTGTGGTGTGTATTGCCTTCCCAACGTGTAGGCTTCTATGGGAAGGTTGTATATTTGTATAAACTTATCTGTATACAATATATATGTTTTTTTGCTATCAACCAAATGTTAGAATGCCGTCGTAGACACTTGTCAGGGACAAAAACAAATCACACTTGGGTCGAGTACACACGTATTAGCACTCATCAAATTTTGCAGATGGGTGTTCGGCACGTATTGCTTGGTTGGAAAAAACAAAAAGAGGCCGATAAGTACACCATGGGGTGTATACCACTGATTCACAGAAAAAAAGTTCCAGAACAAAACTCGGCTGTTGGGGTGGTGCTCACCCCACGGTGTCATTCCAGGGTTAAACCGGTTGCCAGCCCAGCAGACCCTAAGTGGATTTTATATTTGTGCTTCCCCAGACTGATTTATGATCTATGAAACTCATAGGAGACCATCAACTGCATACCCCAGCAGGGGCACACAAGCACGCAGGGGCAGACACAAAACGAAAGGCTCAGAGTGGGCCAAATAAGATTGGTAATCTTCATTTTAGAGGGAAAAAATGTTATCTGAAGTGAGAACAATGATTCTGCTACTTATGCGTGGACTCAGCATTTTTTCAAGTTAGCCATTACCTCCTACCTGAATGATACAGCTAAAGCTATTAGCTTCTCTTGACAGCTAATAGGGCTCTAGCTATAGGGCTTAGAAATTAGCTGCCCTTCAATGTGGGAAAATGTTAAATCCCTTACCTTAATGAGAATCCTCACTGAAAGAAAAATTCCACCGCTGATACTGTATAAATTAGCAAGTCCCTTTTATGCCGTTCAGGAGAATCGCATAAGTAAACTTAGCACAAATGCGAGCTTGTTTGCTGAATACATGGTCATAATGGTTCTAGTTTTGTGGGGGCTGGAGGCTACGTTAGTCAGTAATTTTTTGGTAATAATTTCCACTAATGAACCTTCGTATCTAACATTCATTGTGTTATGTTTGAGTCATAGTAAACAATCGCTTTTATTTTATTATTTATTTATTCACTCTGATTTTTCAGAGGGTCACACAGAACTGTCATTCACTGCAGATGAAATACAAGAATCTGAAGGTGATTCTTTCATTGTCAAGGTGGAGTGGAGTAAGATTCTCGAACCTCACCTGGTTGTTGACAAATCTTTACTATCAAAATATTTGTAGGATAAGTTTTTTGTAAATATTTCAAAAATATGTTGTTACTGAATGATGTAAATACAGCGCATCGAATTCAAATGTCTAGCAGTGTATGATATTCTATCCTGATCAAGTTAGGATATTCATATCCATTCGACCTAACATTCTACATAATAAAATAAGGAACATATTTCTATTTAAAGTTATATAACTTCGCTTTCGTTTGATAATATTAGGTTGGTCATATTAAGAGAGCGAAAAATTATATATTTTTAAAGGATTTAATTTTCCCTTGGAGAAAAATGAAATTCAAGGTTTTTTTTTTTGGTACCTACCTTGAGTTTCTATTATTATTGTCTAAGAATAGGGTTACTGGATTCATCTCTGTATGTTTGAAATGAACGGTAATTATCAATGGCATAAAAATCCCTCGATCCATTGTGGTGTAATAGAAATAAGTAACAAAATCAGTTTTTACAAATATCCGATTTTGACTTCTATGCCAAACAAAGCTGAAGAAATCAAACAGCTGATTTTGAATTATCATTTATTATTTTTTTAAATGACCTTTCGAAGGCGGAGAGGACTTACAATATGTCAAGATATCAAGGAGAACTCTTGGAGAAAGCTAAGCTAAACCTGAGTAACAGATTTCACGTTTTTCCACCAAACCGCTTGTTGCTGCCACAGGTAATTCCTATCTGTGTTTATTGTCGTCCATCTATTGAACTCTATTGCTATTTATAATCTAGAGATCTTTCTGTTTTGGTATCAACGTTATTATCTTCTTGCTCTGGTCCCTTATTGTATGATAGATTAAGTCTCACACCTTTCACATCCCAGCAGCTGTATAGATTTGCAGTCCCCACTGGGAGCACCTGTGCTCCGGACCCCATGTTCCCCCTTTGGAAGCTCCCAGCCAATTCCACAGGCCCTGGAGGCACCTTCTTCACCTGTCCCAAACGGACATGGACGCCAGGGTTCCCTTCCCCTCCAAAAACCTCGTCCACAATCAGGTTGAGCAGGACATTATTTCCCGCATCAGTCTGATTGAGGACACTCCAGTTCTCCCTGGGTTGAGGCCCCTATTCTGCCTCTCCAGCAGCCAGAGAAGATCCTCCATTGTCTCCTGCACACAACCATGGAGGAAGGCCGTGGCAGTTCTTGGCCTGGGAAGTTCCCGCCCCTCTGCCACATATAATTTGGTACCCTCCCAGTGAGCACAGCAGACAACAAACTCCCGCAGCTATGCCGCTGTAGTGACGTCTGCGCACATCAAGCACAGCCAACCCTTCTGGTAGCTGGCTTTGGCCCCTCAATAGGCAGATCCTTGATCCCCTGGACAATAGTGTCCTGCATCAAGTCCATCTACTCACTTGAGAGCAAGGCGTTTGGGTATTCACTTGGGAGAATTCCCACACGCCTCCCTCTACATGGATCTAACATATTTCTTAAATTAACAGGTGATTGCAACAATATCTCCACACCATATGACCAAGAAGGCTCATTGAGCATTACAATGGTATCCTTTGGAAAACCATGTCGCTTGGTATGAAGAATCGACGGCATTATTCCTCACACTGGGATGAAATTCTCGAGGAATCATTGATGAATCACAATCCATAAATGGAACCGCGATACCTTCATCCACCCAACCAGGCAAAACCCTCATGAAAACACGTGTATGGGGATTCAAGTGCAGCTCTTTAGTGAAGGAGGTTGAGTTAATTGTCGGGAATCTGGATTATGAGCTCATTCAAAAATTAGATCGATTGAATCGATGTAGGGACCCCACGAGAATCCATCCCCTAAAATATTGAGGATTCTCAATCAGATAAAACTCCTGAAATCACTGGTCCGACTACCTCACCACGAAATACAGTGCTAGCACCCTACAGTCCCTCAATCTATTCCTTTTGTTCTGCATAACGAAAGTCAAGTACTCAGAAGGTCCTAAAGAACTCAGAGAAACCCCTCGACACTTGGAGAACTGTCTTGAAATAACAGAAGAATTTGTTGAATCTGATATTATTATTAGCCAGTCACCAAGAACGTCTTGTCAACAATATTGCAGCTCATATTTAAGCGCGTTAAAACCTAATAATTCGAAAGGCTTATGTTTTTGCTACAGATCTTTCAATATTATTCAGAATTGTCTTGTCAACAATATTGCAGCTCACATTTAAGCGAATTAAAACCTAATAGATTGAAAGGCTTATATTTCTTACTACAAGTATATAGATCAGTTTAAGTGATTGGAGAGATGAATAAGCAGTTACTAAATGTCAATGTATTTATTGAAAAAAGACTCCTTGAATAGTGTACAATAAATATAAGCTCCTATTACTAACAAAATGTGTGCATCATCAAACATCATGTGGGCGTCCTTGGTTGAGGAACGTAGCCAATCCTTTCAGCGACTGTTAGATTCTTGTTGTTTTGAAGAAGTAGTTTGTAAGTCCAAGCTGGGACATTTTGAGGCGATGATTCCTGGTCTTTATCACCAGACATGGAATTGCGGATGTTGTGATACTCGGCGATATCATCCAATTTCAGCTCAATCCTTGTTGGAGTTCGGCGTATCATCCTCTGTAAGTTAATAAAAAAAACTCATTACATCAGGGGAAGAATGACAAAGGCTCCATTGTGATCAGCAGATTACCTATACCCATGCCATAATTTAGGCGGTTGGTTTTCTCAAAGTTTATTCTAGCTTGGAAACTAAAACTAATTTGTCTCCTCTTTGTGGAAACATTGAAATATGGATTTGAAAATGCAGCGCCCAAAAACACATTGATGATTCAATGTTTTTCAATGAAGTGCAGGAATTTGAAGACGTTTTTCTATTATTTCCATTGTGATCTTAGTAATGTAATAATTGTAGGTATTACTTTCATAAAATCATTAATTCAGTTCAGCTTAGGTGTAACAAGACATTTGTGGACTGTTAGACTGTACAAATTGGCCAGGTCAGCTAGTCTATGATAAAACTAGTGTGGTGGTAGAAATAAGTGGCCTACATACGGTGATCTCCCGTCTGGGTACTGAGAGGCAAGAACACTGCCCGAGTGGGTACTGAAATAGCTCACCAGACCGTTGACAGCCCAACTGGGTACTCACCATTCCTGAGCCCGTGGCACTTTCTATCAGGGAAGTGAACGCGTTAAAAACAGATTCTGGAGGGGGAGGGGGGGAAGCTTGGTAGAAGTTGAGAATAGGTGAAAACCCCGATGCCTCCTATCGATATAGGAAACCCATTAGGGGTGAAAGGCAGAAATGTGTTCTGTCTAGTTTGCTGGTCTGGATGCTCGCTTCACTCTCATCTCAAATACAAAAAAATATCCTACATCAATCCTTCTAGTAAAGTATAGATCAGTTGGACAAATAGATCAGAATGTGTTAACACTTGTGTCTCTGCGTATTAAAAATACTTTTATTAATTTTTATTTTACTACTTGAATTGTTGTCAGCTTATCAAAAACAAAAGGATGCGTGGGAAGCGCCTATTGGCTGAAGGCTTGTAAGGTGACGTCACTATTTGCCAATAACATCATACAAAATTATCAACATCTGTTCCTAGTACCCAGTCAGGTCGGGACGCTCGACCTCTGTACCCAGTCGGGCTGTTGCGGCCCGTCAGTCTCTCGCCCGCTTGTACCCAGTCGGGCTTTGCCCCTCCATACAATACAAAAGGTTTGTTTTGACAAGAGGTTCAGAACCAAACACGCCCCTTTTTGGCTGTTTTGACACGTCAGAACTAGTTCTGAAAACTCTCGAACCTCTTGGTTTGCTGTTCAGACAAGGAGTCCAGAACCACTTAGAACTATTTTAAGTGGTTCGAAGATTTTTGCCAGAACTTTTAGTCCGTTACACAATAGATTTATCGCGTTATCAACGATTATAATCTATTGTTGCTGTTGCCTCTTTTTTTTTTGTCTCGATGTCTGACGGAACCATGTGGGAAGGGGACGTTCAGGTTTTTGGTTCCAAACTAGTTCGGAGAGCGTTTGGACAAGTAGAACAAATACCAAACGTTCTCACTGGTTCTATCCCTCCCACTGTAGGTTCTGGTTCTATCCCAAACTGGTTCGGAACCTCTTGTCAATTCAAACCTCAAGTTACTCTTTACAAGAATGTAATAATGTGTCCTTTTTGAGCAGGTGTATACATCCCCAAAACCACTGCCCCACATCCCACAGTCGTTGTGCTTCTCAACCCCTCATCTGTACCTTATTTCCTAAATCCAATTGTCTGAATAGGTACTCGTATGAATCTGAGGTTGATGAAAAATGCAGTGAAAATAGCAAAAATATCATCAAAAGGACATCATTAGAGAAAATCAGGTTTTGTAACACAAGCAGGTAACTAAAGTAATCATTCAACGAGAATGTGCACAAAATGGCGGAACAAGTTTCGAGAATCCCCCCCCTATACGACACGTGTTGAAGAAAACGTGTCTTGTAGGGAAGGCCGATAGTCGATGGAGAGCCACTATCGATAGTTCGATACTATCAGTGACTAACTATTGATAGTACAGAATATCAAAAGGAATGCCTGGACTCTATCCCCATTGTCGGCAAATAGATCAGCCTCTTCCAACCTCTTCATAGGTAGGTATATTGCACTACATCTTATGCAACTCCTTTACTTATTAAATATCTGCGAGAGAAGTTCACGAATTCAAAATGGTGTCTCAATTTGGTGTATCAACCCATGGGTCAGTTTCTCCCAGATGAATCGGGTGGTCCTTCGAGAGCTTTAGCAATTTCTACCACTTATCACAGAATAGAATCCCGGTAATTGGTCAGTAATTTCACCACTTATTATTAACTTCTTGTTCTTACTTGGGGAATTTGAGTTAGCACACCTCCGGATCTAACATTCACAGTATGAACTCCAGCTAGGGACTGGCATAGGGTGATATTCATCAGAAATGCCTTCAAGGGTTTTTAATAAGATTTACTTATTAGGAATTCTCGGAGTATGACGGGTAGGAAAGGGGGAGGGGAACTCCAAAAAAAAAAAAAAAAAAACCAGGATATCTTTTCAAACTAAGGAAAAATTTTCATAGAAAACTAACTAAAGCAAAGCTACCAAGGTAAATCAGTTCACAGAAATGCAGAACAAATTATTTTACACAATAGCCAAGACTCTTGACACAGTGACTCATTGCTTTCCTATTATCCACTGTAGTTCCCCAGTCAATGAATTTGAGTTGTAAATAGGAGGAACCATAGAACTACTGTAAATTCCTTTTAATTCTTAGAATGAATTAATTTTCCTTCAAGTGAAGCTTTAATTTTCAAGGGAAGCGGGCATAGTTATTTCGTATTCCCAAACATCGATAGTCAACCGACTATCGATAGTGTGAAACTATCGATATATCGATAGTCCTATCGACTATCGGCCTTCCCTAGTGTCTTGTCCAATGAACAATCTTGCGTACTAACAACAAACATTGATATGATGACTTTGTTATGTGCGTTAATTTTTTCTAGAAACTAAGTCTAGAAAGAATTCAATGGATATATTGACTACTATTCAGCAGCTGAAAAGACTACGAGTGAGTTCACTAGTTCAGGGATGTATCAATTCAGCGAAACCAGATGTGAAACACTTACTAGACGCCGTAGAAGATGCAATTTCCAGGAACGAAGTGTGAGTATTCTCCGAAGTTCTGTTTGTTATATTTTTCGATTGACTAAGTTTTATTTTGATATAACTATTATCGAGGATATTCACTTATTTCCACAAGGCAACGGGGAGGGAAAATTTGTACTTGTTTACATCAGTGCCTATTTTTGATCCGTAATCTGTTCGTTATCTGTAACTTCTTCTTCACTCAATTGTCGGGCAAAAATTCCATGTTGGACAACACTATTGTGATCAATGTTTAACTTCCGTGGACGAAGCCGTCTTCTGATGGACGAATGGAGAAAATATGAACAATTGAAATTTCAAAAACGTTCGGTGTGTCACACCAGTTGTGAGATGCTAATTTTAAATTTATTATTACCATTATTATCGTTATTGTAAGTCCCCTTCTAAAATAACCCTTAAGGTGTCTCCCCAGTGTACTAAGTAATGACCCAAATGGTCTTTAAGGTCCTAGAAGGGGAGTGCAAAGAACGCTAGTGCTGTAGAGAGGTTCAGGAATCTGAAATGAACTCGCAAGGTTTTTGAAACGCAAGTACAATAGAAGAACTAAAGCACATCTACAATTCACTTATAGCTAACTATGTACAAAAATCAATATCAATAAACCAGGAACGAGTATTATTATGACTAGGGCTTGTACAAGTACTGAATGCGTAAAAATGGAGTTTGTATACTCAATATTCCAAAGGTAAACTTATGAGAGTTGGTTGATCCATGTGGGAGTTCAAAGACCAAAGCTACGAGGCCGTTAGGCGGCGGAATGCACTTAAGTCTACTAAACAGCAAGGGTATTGCCAAATGCAATCCTCCTGGAGAGGGAGTTATTAGAGAGTTCCTGCTCCTCATGGTTGCTGATTTCACGGAGACCGTGAACCACCAATGATGGCCAACAGCTCACGATTGTCCACAAAGGTTGCCTCACAGCCAGTAGGCTGTGGGGGGAACACCGCGCCCGCACCAAATGATCGAGTCCCCCCACATTCTACTCAGTTCCCACCCCAACGTTTGGATAACCTGAAAAAGTGTTCAACTGATAACACGTTTCGTTTAGATGTAGAACTACATCTTCTTTCCAACATCATGTTCCACTGCAAACTTACCTACCTTGATTTAGCAGATCAATTTGTTAGGGAGTAATCAGTATCGTTTTCACTTTTTGACGTCTGGAATGGTAGCAAGTGAGAGTGTGCAGTGTAGGGCTAGGGTATTCGATGTAGATACCTGCGTACTTACATTGGTGAACGAGCTTGACGACACTCAAGTTCTTCGTTAAGTTAACAAACATAAATATCTACCTAACACAGAGCTTGTCATCCTATGTATGTTCTAGTAAATTACAACGTAACTATGTTTCTACTCAGGTATGCTAATTCAAAAGCAACTTACTGAAATGAGTGTGGAGAACTACGAATAGAAGCTGCATGAAGATACTCCTCAAATACATTCGCTAACTCGCTGTCTGTTAGGAGATCAGCGTTGTACAGATTAATGAAGTCCATAACTTCTCCTTCCATAATCCAAACTTGAAGACGAGCAAAACGTACAGTAAAAAAACTCGACACAACTGGGAGACTTGAACTAAAATTGCGGAGCATGGAGTCAGGTTATGAATCTAATGATAAAAAACACCCCAGAGGAACGCAGAAACCGTCGGGAGATGACGTTGAAAGTTAGCATCCAACTCAATTGTGCCTAGATTCCCGTTCACAGTGAGCGAACACCGTGAGAAGCAGGAACTCTTTATTTTCTCGAATGGGGCTTTAAACTACATACTACATCCCTTAAAAAAATGGTTGTTGAGATGATTTTCCCCTTTTCAATACCTTGCACCGCCCCTTGTTGCTCTACAATTCTTTCCCCCACCACAACTTATCAATTCTTTTCAGAAATAGAAATTGTATTACTAAATTATTAATTGTAATACAGAAACGTATGAAACAATAAAAACGGATAGGGCCATTAAAAATAGATTGTAATAAAGTGGTCATTTTTCAAAAAACGTATGAAAATTGTAATAAAGAAACGTATGAAAACCAATAAAAACGGATAAGGCCATGTTCCTCGATCCTTTGTGGTCGAAAAAACGTTTGCAATCAAAGCCAATCAAGACTCAATCACAGCTCCAGTTCTGTTCATGTCCTAGGGACTTTTCCAAATAATGGTACTTACCATCACTTGTATTATTTGCATGATTATACTAGATAATAATCCATGAAATATACTATAACCTGTCTTCTTGTTCTCAGTTCTGATGTCGTTGAAACTATGGTTAATGCTGTAATAGATATTTCATGGGAGGAATGCAATATTGGACATTGGAGCAGTGTTCCAGAAACACCTAAAGCTGTTTATGCATATGCCAGTTTTCAGAAGGTATCCACCTGCCTTGATTAAAGAATTAGAGATTTATTGAGGTTCAGTCTGGTTATGTTTATTAATGTGGTATGTATAGGATTAATGCTGTAGCTTCTACTCCCCCTTGTTATTTGTGGTCAAATTTATGAACAACTATCTAACCTGCTCCAGCACATTTCAATCTTTACTAGTCAGCTATAAAAAGTAATCATCAATTTATTTTCTTCTAAAGGTGATACTATGTTTGCTAAAAGCAGCGAATGATTCTGATCGGAAGTTAATTTTTCTCAATGAAGCGATTGGAGCAGCAGATCTAGGATTGATGTTGGGGAAGGGATGTGAACTTCAGCTAACACAAGCAGCTACTAAAATTACCTCACTGTTGGGCCAAATTAATGTGGGTGAAGCTACCAGTAAATTTGGTAAGTTTTTATTCTTTTTCTTGTCAGAAGTAAACTACAGATTAGGTGTAGGGTTGTCTTTTGTAATAGGTGTTTTTTTTTAAGAGGTTGGTGAAAAATTTGTTACTGGACTGACAGTGAGGGGGTATACATAAAAGATGGGTCAAGAACACCGTTCCTCTCTTCTTTTAGGACTGTCCCGGGACTGCTTTTTGGCATTACTAAGGGACAGTCCCCTTTTTAACCTCGTGAGGGTTCCTCCTGGTCTTCACTACTTCTACCCTGGCTCATTCCCAGCTTCTGTTCACTTCCTTCTCTTTGAGCACCATAGTGATAAATTTGCTGACTGTACTCCAGTTCTTCTCAGAGTGTATCATCTTTTCTATCATTGTTTCTGGGCCAAAATCACCTAATACTCCAATTACTTCCTGCCTTAGCTGCTGCCTTGGGCATATGAAGAATGTGTGCTCCACATCATCGTCCTCCATTTGGCAGTACACACACCTTGCTTCGGAAGTCTTCCCTATTTTCTTTAGGAACGACTGATAATAACCATGCCCCGTCAGGAACTGGGTTAAATAGTAATTATTCCCTCTCCGTCCATTTTTGCACTTCCCCAATCAGACGTGCTGTCCACCTTCCCCAGGTTTCAGCTGCCCAGCTCTGCTGCCATTCTTGCAGGGTCTCTGCTCTCTCCTCTTTTTTACTGCTCTGGCTACATCTTCTTGCTCTCTGGCATAAACCCACTTCCTCTCATCAGCCAACAGGTCGATTGTACAAAACCCGCAATAACCTGGGCTGCTGGTCCAGACACAGTCCAATAGGCACTGCAGATGCTCAAGGCACCCCTCCTTTGGACCGCCTCCATCCTAGAGGCATACTTTTTGTATCTCAGCGCCTCTGCCCAGATTTCCACCCCATGCAACATGATGGCCTCCGTTGTCCGCATGAGCAGTCTCCTCTTTGCTGGCATGGTCCTCCCACATTGGCCATGAGCCTACTCAATTTCCCAGCCACAGCCGCTGCCTTATCTGCCACCTTGCAGATGTAGGTCCAGAAGGTCAACTTAGTTTCGAGTTTGTAATAGGTGTACGACCTATATTTATTGTTTGACTATGATCAGCAAATTTTGATTTTACCTGCGAATTTCATCAAAATACTTGTTAGAGGGGTAATACACGTGTATATGCGCAGAAGCTCCATCTGATCTGGTAACAGTGGAATTCATATGGGACCATCTAAGTGCATGACTCACACAATAATAGAAATTTAATCGAAATCTGAACTTATGGAACTACTAAGTACCTGTACTTTTGTAAATATAGAAGAATCATCCGAACAGTAATTTCGTGGAGACGCAATCTTATATGAAAAATGGTTGTGAACTTGAGTTCCTTCTGAAAGTGCCTTTAACACTTTCGATGTTTACAGATTTTATATTATAATTATAAAATTGATAGGTATCAGAAGTGTCTGTAGTCAAATGTTTGGCATTTGAAATGAAAAAATAAAATAAGTAAATAAATGAATTTGTACGCAGGTTATGTAAATTAGAAGTATTTACACTAATATGCAATTTTGTTTTAGAGGGTAACGCTGAGGCTTCTCAACAATTTAGTGGTATAACAGAAACTAGGAACCCTGAAACCAGTGAGAAATTCTTCATTGAAAGAAGTAACAGTGTTCCTATTGACAGATTGCACTGTCCATCTGTGGAGGAATTCAACGTCAAGCATTTCAGCCCTCGATCTCCAGTTATTCTATCAGGTGAACATTTGTTTTCTCAGATTTCTGCAGCAACTTTCATTATAATGAATTAAGCAAGATGTTTAACTTAGGATGTGAACCTGAGTGAAATTTCGTAACTTGACTTATCGTAGTATGTGCATGTTTTCTGATATTGTTCTGACGACTCAGCTTGATTTGATTCTGAAACACTGGTTTGTAGAGCGCTATTCTTTGATTAAGGTTGCATAAATGATTGGCCCGCAATAACAAGGTGGAACGACCTCAACTACTTGCTTCAAACAGCAGGTCCAAGGACTGTACCAATTGAGATAGGTTCTTCTTATACTCAAAAGGACTGGGGTATGGAACTGTCTTCCTTACAAGATTTCATCACTAGACACATCTTACAAAGGCAAACAAAAGTTGGCTACTTGGCGCAACATCAATTATTTGATCAAGTAAGTAGTATATTGATGTTGGTATAATGATAGGTACTGTTGACTCTTGCATGGCGATGCCCCAGAATGAACCATTATGAGGCACGTGGACTTAAAAATGAAGAAGGGAACAGACCTTGAAGACGTGATGAGTTGTAGGTTTGTGTCTGGCTGGTTTTTTTTGTGTGTTTACAATGGAGGAGCGTATAATTTTGCTCAAACTCAATTGTACAACTCTAACAATAAAAGCCAAATCCTAGATGCAAGGTTCCTCACTTTCTTGAGAGCTCATTTACTCTCATTTTATTCTGACAGCTCTAACGAGAACATTCTAAAAATATTTAACGTAAAGGCAGTGGCAATGGCTGTGGTCATCTCTGGATTTGGCGATGATCAGACGATTTAATAAATTTTAAGAATTAGTTAATACTAATGTTGAATATACAATTTCCTCCTTATAAAAAAGAAATGTTCATGCTCGCTCGCAGTTGGCGCAATTAACGCCTCATTGGCGACATTGTGTGGAGCTTGTGTGGAGCGCTGTCATTCTGCCTATCTTATACAGCCCCCTGCAGAGGGGTCCCCTCCTCTTACTCCCTTCAAAACATGGACCAATCAAATCGTTTTAAGGCTCATGCTCAAACACGCAACTTTGAGCTAGTCCAGCAACCTTCAGGAGCTCTTATGACTTCTCGGCGGTGTCCATGGAATTTCAGTTCAAAGTCACGACAGAATTACTGTATCAAGCGATTTTCAACCTTAAGGCGGGGTTTGTAGACGTCAGTGGTTTGCGGTGCGTTTGTTGTGATTACAGTTTTTTGGTGTGTTATTTTGGTTCAAAAAGTGTCATTCAGAGCTGTATTTGCACTGATTTCAACAACAAAAAACGTAAATTTCATGCGTCACAAACACCTTAGATTGGCGTTTTCGACAGGTAATTTTTCAAAATTTCCCCAGGGAGGGCCCCAGACCTTCTTCTTGTCTTTGCTGGGGGAGTGCCCCCAGACCCCCCCCCCCCCACTTCTCGTTACTAATCGCCACTACCGATGACCTAGCAAATATTTCACGCCTCGCCACTGCGTAAAGGGTATCAAATGGTTGGAATGGTACGAGTATAATGTGTACCTACTTAGTTTACACCACACCCGAATGTAGGACAAAAAGTCACTGGAAAAAAACTCCCCAGAAAAAAATCCCCAATTCTGCAATTTTTAACGTGAAAGCCTGGAAAAAAGTCCCCATATTTGCCTGATACCTGTGTTCCAACCTGCTTGTGATTTTTTTCCCCTACTTGTTTGTTTTCCACTTTGAAACTGTTTTTTCTTTTTTTTTTTTTTTTTTACCACATACGGCCACAACCAACTTGTTTAAATTTCCTATCATTAGCACATTTTGGTTTTGGAGAGTGAGTTAAAGATGAAATGCCATAAAGTGACCTAATCCAAATGGATCTATTTTCACAGATCCCAGAGTTGAGAAAAGATATTGCGATACCTGATTACTGCTGTCTGACAGACACTGAAGATGGTGATTGTGACGTCGATATCAACGCCTGGTTTGGCCCAGCAAATACTCTTACTCCTCTACATCACGATCCTAAACACAATTTACTGTGCCAGGCAAGTATGAACGTATTGCATCGAATAAGTCATTCGTTGGTTTATCCGTGAATCCAAAGGAATAGATAGGAATGCCTTTCTTGTTTAGAAACTTTTCCAATAAGTAAATTCTTTTAGGTTGTGGGAGCAAAACGCATTCTTCTGTTTTCCCCTCGCGATTCTGAATTCCTCTACCCGCACGACGAAAGCTTATTGAACAATACCGCCCAAGTCAACCCTTACCAGCCAGATGACCAAAAATTTCCAGATTATGAAAAAGCTGTTGTTCATTACTGCACCCTGCGATCAGGTACTGTAAAATAAATTTAATGCCCTTCTGGTAAACAACAATATTGCATACCGCAAGGATGAGATCGATGAAAGATTAACCTCATATTCTACTTGTTTCAGGAGAGATGCTGTACATACCACCTAAATGGTGGCATCACGTTGTTTCTTTGGATGTGAGTTTTTCAGTTAGCTTTTGGTGGGAATAAGTTCTGCACATAAACGCATCATTGGGAGTGCAGTGTGCTAATTGAAAACGGTATATCCCTGTGGTTCAACTAGCTCGATAGAAATTGCTCCAACCATTTTGGAATTTAAAATGTATAATACAAATAAGCTGTTGGAAATCCGAGACTCTTTTTATTTTGAAAACATAACTTCCGCTTCTTGGAAGCAAAAACCACAGCTACACTTTTTATATCGTTAACATTGTTATTTATTAATATGGTGGTGGTTGTTAATTTCAATAATCAATAATCAAATTCAATAATCAAACCTAACTAAATTAAATAAATTGAAAGAAACCCTCTGGTTTGCGCATCCCCATCTATTTGCTCTCTATATGGGGATCTTTATGAGAAGAATCGGGAGTTATTCCCGGAGGTTGTATTTCACTTGATGAAAACAACACAAAAAGCAATATTTTCTTATAATTTGTTCAATATTGTATATTTTCTCGAACTAATACATACTTATACGTTTTGATTCACTTGAAGTCTCGTGGGAGATTTCATATTTCGGCAGTCGGTATGTTCAGAAATTCATTGAACTTCTTGAGAATTATCAGTCCTGTTCAACCAATTGATACCATTAGTGAGCAAATGAATGTTTGACCCATTCTTCGTCGTAGTATCTAGCGTCACTCAGTCTCAACGCAGCTCTCTTGTAGTAATAATAGTAAAACACTGCAACTGAAATTCATAAACATCGTGTCATAACTTGTCCAAAAATATGAGGGTTATCCAAAAAGTAAGTTTCCCCTCGGTGAAAAATTGAAAATTACAAAGCTGTTCATTATTTTGCACTAGATAGCCCTTCTTTGTAATATTAGACGTAGTCTAAGGAACATTATCTAAACTTGGCATTCAAGATGAAATACATGGGCTGACGCCAGCCACACGATCTAGCACAGACCTGTTGTACAGGCCTTGCATCCCAGCTCTCCATTCGGACTGTCTACCTAACCTATTTTTTACATTCTGTCCATCGGCCCATCGCATATTAACTTAATTTCCGAATCAAACAAAAAACTACGCTCTTACATTGAAAATTTTTTGAGAATTTGACTTGTTGATAGATTAATCCTTAAATATAATCCTTTATGTTTGATTTGATAGATGCCCAGATTCATGGCACATCATGGATCGATGTTGGATTTTTGAGCCAAATTTTGTAAAAAATTGTGTAGTAGTTTGGGAAAAAAACTTAGGAAGGCGGATGGACGGATTTGAGTTTTCAATAGTTTTGTGAAATCGACTTATCTGAAATGGAAACCAACAATTTTTGAGGAGAGGTTGAGGTTTTTTTTTCTTGGTCGATTACAAACGTTTATTTTTGGAAATAATAGTAAACAAATTGTACTCAGTAACATTTAACTACCTAGCTACATGATCGCCATTTTTTCCAATCAGTTTTCATGAATATTCAATCATGAAATAATATTCCATCATGAAACCAATCCCTCCCAATCCTCATAGCAAAGAAGAAAATGGTTTCAAGATGGAATTAAAAAACTCTTAAATCTTTATGTAGAGAAGTAGTTAAATGTTGAAATTGATAAGGGAGAAAATGCAAATCACTGAAATGTAATAACTGAGAAAATACATCTAATTTTGAAAAGGCAGAGTAAAAAGTGTAGATTTCATTATAGTGTTATTTTTAGTTGCAATTTCATCTTTGACGTGGGTAAATTGTTTCATTTGTATTGACTTACTGATTCTATGAGCCAAGAACAGGATGGTAAAGCCCGTGGGCCAGATGTGATCCATAATTTTGGCCCATCTGGTTGCAATGACGACGATTTGATAACAAATCGTCAGTACGAGGTATAGCAACGTGAATGCGATTGCGAACTTGAACCGATGCAGGAGAATCCTCACGAAGCCAGCCTATAACCGTAGCAATATAGATAGAAACGCCTAAATATGTATATTCAATGAACATAATAGAAGAGAAGGAAAAGAAATTTAAATATTGAAAACTTGAATTGAAAAGTAAGAGCTGATTTTTCTCTCAAGGGGGGAGGGGGGGTCATGGAACGCGACAAATTTAATGATATACCAATGTCCACTTTTGCTTTCCCATGAGAGGGTGAAAGCAATGTTCAATCAAGTTGTCAGGTGAGTATCGAGACTAATTATGAACATGGAGGTGATGAATTTCCTAATCATTAAGGTAACATGAAAAATATAACTCAACATCAATCAAACAACATGATGGATTTACTTCCAACCAATGCGTTGTTAAGTTTGTTCGATAAATTTAGAGCTCCTAGTTTTTGTTAGTACCTGCTCCTTTTCTACTCTTCCCTTTTGCTAAACTGAGAAACACAAACGTTAAAATGGATGTGTTGGATACATCTTCAATATGTATTTTTCGTTGGTGTATGACCATAAAGTTGAGGGAGCGTCATTCGTTCTCATTTCCAGGAAATCACATATAATGAGGATCACTGTGGAATATTAGTGCAGCTCACTACAAGGATGAGATTATTTCACAATACTCAGGAATATGGACATTCACATGAATGAATTTATCGTAAGGGGTTTGATGAGACTCTTATCAATGAAGCAGAAATGGTGTGTTTCTGACTTCCAGAAAAGCGATTGAAATGGAGATCTTCTTCTTCAGCGTTTCATACCCTGGCGTTCTCTAGAGCTTTTGACCTAAGGGGAGAGAGCTCTTGCAGGAAGTAATTTTCACTTAATTAAGAATCCTACAAACTAGGAGAAAGGGGCAACTGGAAAATGAGATAGTTGTAACGAAAATATATAAGATTCAGGGGCAATACCAAGAACTTCTCTTGCAGGCAGAGGGTGCTAACCAACAGTTTGAATTGCACGCCTGCAGGCTGTAAGATTTCCAGCGACGTCGATGGCATGCAATCATAGGGCTGAACTATGGAGACTTGAGCTGGAGACAAGCATTTGCAAACAGGAAAAACACCAACGCCACAGCGTCCTTTGTCCTGATCCCAACCACACTACCGCCGCGTGGTCCATCCCAGGCACTGCTTAGAGCAGCGGCGAAACATGTGGCAGGAAAGAGAGGCACAACCGACTGAGTGAAAGAATAACATCCTGGTAAAGCTGCGAGGCGAAGGAACAGGATCAAAGAAATAAGCTCAGATCAGTGGAAGCCGTCTGGTATACCTCCAGAGGTGGTGGATTGAAGAATCTGGAAGGACCAACTAACCATATCCATCACAAACTGGAATTTAGCAATGAAAGCAAAGTTTGACAGCTTCCAGTCCGTTTTTCGGAAATGCAGGTGAAGTTGAAGTTTTTTCGGAAACTTAGGGCGGAATTCATAGACAAAGCCTGAGTGTGAATGTGCACTCGCCCTCAGCTGAGTAGAGGGTCACCCTCCACTCACCTGCACGAATTCATAGTTGAGTGAGGTTGTTCACTCGGCTGATAAGGGCGCACTCAGATTACGTGAGTCTGACAGTCCACTCAGGGAACGCTCAACCCATTTTCTCCGTATGTTGGCAGCAGTGATAGCATGTTTTAGGGAAAGTTCCCCTGTTTTGTGGGAAAAGAAGAGGGAAAATTTCCCCTTTTCGTTTCATACTGGTTGTTAACGGTTCTGAAAGGTTAGTTTCCATTTCGTGTCGTTAACACGCCCGCCCGATGTTTCTAAAGCATTCTCCATTACTTATATCACATCAGGGACGTAATCTGCCCCGGGCGCCAAAGTTAGAGGATCGCCAAATGGGCAAAAAAGTGACAGTTCACCAAGTTCTTTTAAGTATTATGACCGTTTGGAGTAAATTTGAAAATATTTATATTTTGGTTCTATGAT
>JAVIWC010000855.1:1800000-2068784 GCA_031894815.1 Creontiades dilutus | reverse complement strand
TGCATGGTCATTTCACAGATTCACTAAAACAGTCAGTATTGTATGTAACGCAATTCCACTAACTCGCTAGGTTTTCTGTATGACTATGGTCTCTTAGGCAATGTGTAAAATATATCAGGGGTCCCCCCCCCCTTAGCTTTATGACGCAGCCCCCCCCCCCCCCCTCCCCATGTAAGTTAGTACCCCCTCCCCAAAACAAAAATGTGAAAAATACTCGTAAGCTCCCCTTATTTCATCTAAAACTAAAGAAGATAGCTATTGAACAAATGCAAACCCAGTCGACAATAGACAAAACGGACAATATTCAAGCAATGTAACTATGATTTATACATTTCAGATGGGAAAACGAATCATTTTTAAATTGATTACTAGGTTCATCATTTTTTATTTTATTTATTTATTTATTTTTTTGAGAGAGAAAAAACATTTATTGATCATAATATGGGGTGGAATGTTGGGTTAGTTGGGATTTATGAAAAGTATAAATTGATAAGCCAAACGCTCGAAGTGGTATGCCAGAAGTTGAAATGGGTCAGTCCGTATGAAGTGGTCCAGAAATAATTTAATTGGTTGCTTCAACATTTTTAATATTTTTTATGCTTTTGTACTATGAAGTACCACTTACTACAAGTGTACAAATGCATGTCTTTTATTTTTTAAATTTTTAGTTTGCCGTTAGCGGCCATTTTTTTGTAGTAAGAACGCTAATTTTAGGCGATTTTAGAGCTCTGCGGAAACGTATTTAACTCAGCTTCTATTCATCCTAGAACATTGAAACAAAAACCAATGTCTTCAGAAAATGCTAAGCTATAATAAAGCTGATTAGACCTAATTGCTCAAACCTAGGCCCAAAGGTCTAAATACCTCTTCAAAGTTTAACTCACTCTTTTAGCAAAAACGCTATTTTCAACAATTTTTTTTCTTAACAAGGCAACAGGTAATTTGCTTGTTATTTTTTTATTAGAAATGTATATATGTATGCTCCAAATCCACAAAGTTTCAAGCTGCAGACTAACATTGTTTTAAAAATATAAATGTTTAAAAATGTAAAATTCTTAAAATTTTGAAAGTTTGAGGTTTAATATCTTTTTTGGGCATGAAAATAAAAATTCGAAATTTGGTCCACTTTTAGCAATAGTTGAGAGGAACAAGCTGTAAAAATTTGGTTTTGCAGACTCTTTTACTTCCGGAGATATGAAATGTTAAAAAGTAACAAAATTAGTAGTTGACAAATATGCCGTTGTGTCCATATAGTACTGTCTAGCGATTCGCTGTGCATATAAAATATTACAAACAATATAGTAGACAATACAAGAACAATTATTCAACTATTATTATTTACTTACCTTTTATTTTAAGACTGGTTAGCATTTAGCAATTGTGAAATCTTTTCGCATAAACTTTGCGTAATGTTGTAATTGCGCCCAGTTGCCGTTGTCAGTTCAAGTGGTGTGATTTTTCTTAGTACATTGCTTAGAGGAACCCATGCCTCATCTTGTTTGCTTAATTTAAAAGAGGTTCTTGGTTCAGAGGGTTCATAAATATGAACTTGTATGTTTGTATGACTTGTATGTTTAGTCAAACTGTTCAGTTCTGGACAAGAGCAGCTCATGTAAAGACAAGCTCAAAGTTTCATGTTAAGACAAGCACACTTACTGCCTGCTGAGAGAGAGAAAAAGATTTCATTAAGTTGGGAGGAAGATGATGTCATCGCCTGTTCCTTCGATCAGCAGTGGTGGCTAGGAAAAATTAAATCGGTTAACCTAGAACACAACGACTGTTTCGTTCATTTTTATGAACCCTCTGAACCAAGAACCTCTTTTAAATTAAGCAAACAAGATGAGGCATGGGTTCCTCTAAGCAATGTACCTACTAAGAAAAATCACACCACTTGAACTGACAACGGCAACTGGGCGCAATTACAACATTACGCAAAGTTTATGCGAAAAGATTTCACAATTGCTAAATGCTAACCAGTCTTAAAATAAAAGGTAAGTAAATAATAATAGTTGAATAATTGTTCTTGTATTGTCTACTATATTGTTTGTAATATTTTATATGCACAGCGAATCGCTAGACAGTACTATATGGACACAACGGCATATTTGTCAACTACTAATTTTGTTACTTTTTAACATTTCATATCTCCGGAAGTAAAAGAGTCTGCAAAACCAAATTTTTACAGCTTGTTCCTCTCAACTATTGCTAAAAGTGGACCAAATTTCGAATTTTTTTCATGCCCAAAAAAGATATTAAACCTCAAACTTTCAAAATTTTAAGAATTTTACATTTTTAAACATTTATATTTTTAAAACAATGTTAGTCTGCAGCTTGAAACTTTGTGGATTTGGAGCATACATATATACATTTCTAATAAAAAAATAACAAGCAAATTACCTGTTGCCTTGTTAAGAAAAAAAATTGTTGAAAATAGCGTTTTTGCTAAAAGAGTGAGTTAAACTTTGAAGAGGTATTTAGACCTTTGGGCCTAGGTTTGAGCAATTAGGTCTAATCAGCTTTATTATAGCTTAGCATTTTCTGAAGACATTGGTTTTTGTTTCAATGTTCTAGGATGAATAGAAGCTGAGTTAAATACGTTTCCGCAGAGCTCTAAAATCGCCTAAAATTAGCGTTCTAACTACAGAAAAATGGCCGCCACTGGCAAACAACAAGTACAAAAATTGAACTAAGTGTATTTTTAGACTTGTAACAAGTGCTACTTTTTTGGGTAAAAATATAAAAAATAATAAAAATATTACAGCAACCTCCTCTGGACCACTTTATATGGACTCTCTATTTGTCTCTGATGTTTTTTTGTGTGCGAAGAAGAACCATTAGAGTTATTTTTGGGTTGGGTTGAAGGATATCTTCCATAACTGAATCATTATCTCGCCATATTTTCGGATAACAAAACCTTGTAATCAGCCGAAACGGAGATATTGTTACTACCAGGAAAAGTACATGGAGCTAAGAGGTAGACACTGGAAAAGAGCACAGGAGAGCTTCTTCAGAGACAAGGACGCATCAGATAAGGTTAAACAGGATCTTTCGATCAATTATGTCCAGATTTTCACCATTAAATATAATTTTGGAGGACACGTTTATCAAGCCAGTAAATATAATTCTTTGAAACACACAAAGACATCACAACCCAAAACACAGGAAAGGCTTCAGATCAATATTTAGAGGCCTTGAAAATCATCGCTGAGGAATGCAATTTCTGAGTGGTTTCAGCTCAGCAGAATAAGGAAGGTACTCGAGCATGGCTCTCTCGACAGAGGCTTTTGAGAAACGTAGAGCGTTGGTCATGGCACAACAGCAAGCTCTCATACCAACCAGTTATACCGTCAGCTAGTCAATGGGCAGTCAATACAATGAAACAAAATTTGTCAAAATCATTTAATTACCCTCCTGCCGATACAGTTTAAACAACTTCCAAGAATTCATCGTGCTATTTTTATAGCGGAAAGACAATCATGCAGATTTTTCCTTGCCCAACATATTGAATGTCGGAACTCCAATGAGAAAGGGAATCTAAGAAAAAAGGTTCGTATAAAATCAACTCCTGCGTCAGCTATGGGGCATATTGCAAGTGATTATAAATGGATACAAGACACGTCCACTGTTGATATCGGAAGTTCACTTAGCTTGATTAATCAATTCCAGTTCTGTTTTCCCTTTCTGCCGTCAAATCACAATGGCATCTGTTACACTGGATACTAAAATAAATGCTTATTGCTGTAAAACTATCCCAAGTAAAGAAAACGAGTACAACAACGTTCAGTAGTACGTAATGAAGGGCTTTGCTCAGACGATTTTCGGCCACGCCGTGTTAGGCGTTCATGAAACAGTTGAATTGTCTTTTCGAGGCAATCGGCAAACCTTGAATATTTGCCGGAGTGTAGAAGCAGTTGTGGTGAAATTGATCAAAACTTTCAGCCATTTGAGTGGCAACTGCAGACCAATCGCTTTCAGGTCTCGTATGCACAGCAATGAATATCTAAAATTCATCAAAGCAGAAGTTGTCGGTTTATTTGAAATTAGTGATTCTCCATGGTGTGCGCAGGCTTTTGCAGTCAAGAGTGCTCACAAAAGGAGAATAGTTACTGACAACTCACAAACTATCAAGAAGTATATTCTTCTCGACGGGTCTTCCATTTCAAAAATTGTTGATAAAATTGCAGAATTCAGAGTACCTATGCAATAGGGTGGTGTGAAAAAGTCAACTTGCAAATTTGAAATCGCTATAGTGCGGAAAAGTTGCGATTGGTTCATAGAACAAAAACTAAACAAAAAAAAACGTCTGCCAAGTGGGTGTGGCACGTAGCACATAGCACACATGGCACATCATTGACTAAAACTTTATTTTCTCTTTATAACTCACGAAGACCATCTTTACATCAGTCCGAACAATCCCTGAAAATTTCATCGAAATCAGTCATGAACTCCCGGAGTTATGCGTGTAATTACTGCAATCATAAAAACGCATTTCGAATTGTCCCACAATATTTGATAATTCGGCCTCATATGTATCATTATTCAACTGAGGAATCCTTGCTTTCAAAGACGGAAAATGTTTCAGATCCGAGATCTACTCAAAAAGCACTCGCGATCGACCGTTTGAGCACTCCTGGTTTAGACATTCACTCATTTCACGAAGTATCTTTTTATGAAATAGGTGAAAAAACGTCTGCCAAGTGGGTGTGGCACATAGCTTCCTCGTATCCATAACGTGACTGTATAGATCATTGAAAATTATCTCGAGGCTAAAACTTTATTTTCTCTTTATTACTCACGAGGGCCATCTTTACATCAGTCCGAACAATCCCTGAAAATTTCATGCGCATGAAATCAGTCATTAACTCCCAAAGTTATGCGTGTTGACAAGGATTTGCGCGTTTGCGCATGCGCAGAGGCTACTATTGACTCGGGGGTCATGAAACCTATAGGGGACCATCTACACATCAACCCGCACAATCCATGAAAATTTCATCAAAATCGGACTATAACTTCGTGTAGTTTTGCCCGTAACAAGGATTTGCTGACAGACAGACACACAGACAGAAACGGAACCAAAATTGTTCAGAAAGGTCTAAAACGCAAAATGCTAGTGGAATTTTTGATTTTGGAGACAAAAAAATTTTCACATTCCGAAAGTGAAAACAATGCCTTTGCTACCTTGGTAGACTCAGAAGCAAAATAAGTAAACAATAAATTAAATGAATAATATATTGATTGAAATACAATTTTTAGATAAAATAAGAAAGAGAAATGAGGAGGCTTCACGTCATTCTCTTCAGATAAGTAATGATCTTCATTTGACACAGTTGTTAAGGCAGCAGGTTTTGGAATCGTTGACTCTGAGACGAATGGGCTAAATAATTATTTACCGCCATCTACCGCCATCTCGGAAATAGTTACGTTATTGACAGTGGATTCGGTTGTGGTGAATGTATTCTATAGAATATGGAAATACTATCCAACACAATTGTTGGGACGACTGGGCAAGACTGTCAACATGTGTGAGTACGACCGCTTATCCACCAAAGGAACGATTAAAACCACAAATGATAGAAGGGTCAGTCATTGACGAATAGCATATGTCGGTATTGGACATTTTCAAGACCTTCTATACAGGTTGGGATTTGTCACAGAATTGGAATTCCGACTCATGACAGTTCATTTGTTTTTTAACCATTAAAGATGGTTCATTGTTATGTGATTTTCGAACTATTACGTTACATTTTTGTCTCATCTGGATTTCTTTAAGAACACGTAGCAGATAAGTGCCACTTTCTATTCTATCTCGTTATGGAGAAAGTTAAAATACACCCGAATTTCCTTGAATCGCTTTGCGACATCCGTGCTGGCAACGCCTATATTAACAACTGGTGAATCCACAGTAACGAATTGGTACAAAAGAAAACAAACGGTTAGCAAAACACTATAAATACCGACCTATCTAAATACCTTGGAGGCTCGAATGGTGAAGTTATCGAGGCCATCTCTTCTTAACTCGCTCTCTCACCGGCTATGGCCGCATTTCAACTTGATAACGCAGAAAGTTAAATTGGGAGCAAACCGCCCTGAATGGGCTCCAGAAAACGGAACCTTGCTCCCAGGAGCTGTACATCTTTTGGAACCGGTTCCTGACCAACTCGGGGTCTGCGTGCTGCCCTTCGTTGAATCCAGTTCACCGCGGCATATCACATTAATTCTGACCGTTCAGACACTAAAACTATCTAATCACGACGTAGGCCACAGCTACCAACCTAATGTTGTTTGTGGCGCATGTACCTACTCTCGGGATGCCACCATCGATTTAGTAGGGAATACACACTTTCACTCTGCTCATGGACCTCCCACAGTGAAATTAAAAAAAAAAACTCCTTGATTATCCACTTGTCTTATTTAATGAACTAAATATTAGTATCCAAAATTTCGTCCAATATATTTACTAGAGATATGGGGGTGGTATACTGAACAATACCACATATGTTCCAGTCATAATATAATATGTATTGTTATTATTTGAATTACATACATAACCTGAAGAGGATTGCCAATTTTCCATTTTTTCGGCAAACCTTCCACATCAACGGTTCAAATCCATAGAACATGTGGTCAATTGATTCACGAATTAGTGCATCCTATTCCACCGTGGAGGATGGCGGATTAATCCGGAGTTAATCCAAATATCTCACTGCTGTTTTTGGCAGATACCTCACAGCTATGGACTAACTCCCCTTCAGTCTTCTAACATAGAGTGGAACAACATACCGAATTTTTGATCGGGTAAATGAATGTAAACAGCCTAGTGTGCCCCACTGTTTCTCAGCCCTCAAGTATATCCAAATATTAGAATGATAAGCTGTTTTTAGAAATATGGTATCAATTGTTACAAAATAATGTTTAAATAATTGATAGCTTTCGAAGAACAATCAATTATTAATATAACAAAAACAGTTCTTTGTAAATATAGGGCGATTATTGAATTTCAGTGATCAACTGATAATCCAAATACTTATTTTGGTCGAGAACAGATGAAATATCAGCCCTATCCTGTGAAACACGCACACTCCAAAGCTTAGTAGAAATTCAAATCATGAACGCAAGCCAATTGAATAATAAACCCCAGTGAAAGAATTTGCAGCGTTTTTTTATTGAACCTCAATAACCCCCCCCCCCCTCCCAAGAAAAACATCTATAATTTATCAAGTCCTTTGGCACTCGTATTGCGTTAAAACTTCCCCAAATCCAAATTTAAACGATGTAGCCAAAGGTAGACAGATGTAGAGGGGGCACACAAATATCATCAACTGATCAATCCAAGGATTGATTGAGCCCAAGAGCAAACAACCGGCTCACTCCCATATTCGAGTTGAGGGCGCTTGGAACGGCCAGATGGGAAACTGCCAGTTATCAAGAAGGCGATAACAGAACTCGAAAAACGCAAATCTTGGCCGCATTAATCATGCCATAAATCGGGAATGGTTTGACCTACAGACCTGGGAAGGGGCTCATTCGATTCCTCATGGAAAGTTCTACAAAACAAGTCCACATTTAGGCCGCCTTGATGTTTTTTGAGGTTTTTAGGGATTTTACAAAACTTTGACAACCCTTAAATGGCACTTCAATTTGAGTTAGAAAGCTGGCTAAAGAATTGGGGCGTTGTCGGACCAACATGGATTTTTCCTGAAAATTTCAGATGTTTTGGTCCAGCCGTTTGGGAAAAATCTTGCGTACGGCGGACGGCGTACGGCGGACGGCGTACGGCGTACGGCGTACGGCGGACGGACGGAAAATTTTTTATTGCAGATTTGGATTCCAGACCCTTTGAAACGTAAACCATGAAATTTTCAGGGGGGTTAGAAATTTTTTTCGAGAGCGATTACTATGGTTTATTATTGAATAATAAACCAAAAACAGTTCTTTGTAAATATAGAAGTACTAATGCACGTATGTGAAATACAGTACGAGTAGCTTGGACAATTTTCAGTATTCTAATTAGTTTATAATAAACACTTATACAAAAAAGACGAAATACCAGATGTCTCCAGCAGATGGAATCTATCCAGATTTGGAAAACAATATTGTTCACAAAGTTAGGTGGAACACAGCTTCCTTCCATTTGTTCTGGTAAATATAGATCAGCGCCCAACAAAGAGGATTTAGTCTACATTAATATATAAATCGCTATTCCAGAGCGTAACTGAAAGAAACTGAAATAGAAAAGATCGGGCGAGGAATTAGCTTGAAAGTAAAATCATAGTTTTTACTGAATTTGACGTTAGCGCTTTCACAAGAGTTACCTAGTATCATGACCCCAAACCCGTCAACCCTTGGGCTGGAAACCTACTATTTTAACTTAACTTGAAATTGTTCTACAAATAAAGTGGATGGGGTAGTTGAGGAATGCCAAAATATTACAATTTCCCTCCTCCCCTTCGTCTTAATCAACCGGGAGACAAAGGGAAAGGGACGCTAGAGCTCCATGTTGGTAATAAGCTGGTATTAATATGCTTCGGTAGGACCGGTTGACACCACCTTCATCTACCAATTTACCCTGTAAATCTGTAAAATTTAAGCTTCTTACTCATGTATCTGTTTACTAGGTTTCGTTGAACTCACAATGGTGAATCCATAGTGGACCATTACAGTCCATAACTAAAACGATCTCTGATGATTTGTTCAGAATTGGTTATAGATTATGGATGTTACAAGAATTTTACATTTGCGCATGTATCATTGATCCACTAGAGATTAATTTCGATGAAGATCATCTTGGGCACAACGCACTCAATAGAAAACCATTAAACTCCAATGAAACTTGTAATAGGTTTGCATTTTAGAAAGATTTTACACCTCCGCATGTACCACCTACCACCAAACCGGTATCGTTGAAATCAAAAGAGAAAATTTTAAACGCAACCCACTCAAACCATGAGCATTTTCCCAAAATCTGTTGAACCTGAACACCTGTTGATGTGTGGACACCTGTTGTTAAGATGCTCGGCAATTTGTACAGAGTTTTCGTTAGGTAAACACCCAAGAATCTGTTAATCTAACCAGCTTCTTCATACAGAAAGATTAGGCTAAGAATATGGTGTCAACATTTCTCCGAAGTATGAAAAATAATTTCAAAGGTGAAAGGTTAAGTGAAATATTTTCAAGTTACAAGAAGTCAAAAATCATCCATGCGTTCCCTTTTTAAACTTTTACGGGTTTCCTTGGAAAATGGAGCTATTGCAATGGCTCTGAAAGTCAAGTGTACAGATATCTCGGTCAGAGATAAAATAAATTCAAAAAATAAAGGTCAACACCTCTGCAGCAGGTGAAACGGGCAAAGAATTTCGTATGTGTAATGTCAGGACTTTTACCTAGTGGATTCTCCCGATCCTGACGATTGATGTGGACGATTTAGCTTAGTGTTCGAATCATCTAAAAGGGCTTGAAATTACCTCGTACGTACCATCCAAACCAAGAATACTTATTGGAGAGGATAACAGGCCTCAAACTATCCCATAGAAGGGAGTCTATGGTCCATGGAAGTCGCAAGTAAAACCCGCCTGGGCTGGTTGATCCACGGAAATACATCATCGTACCTCAGTAGCCAATGTAACCAATGAAGAGAACCTGCAAGCCATACACTGGGCCCAACGCCCATCGAGAATAAAAAACCATATGCTGCTAAACGAAACGATTCGAGACATTTTCGTCTCGAAAACTATGAAAGATTACCGAGGCCAAGGGCAGAGGGAAGCATGTGAGCTTGATGAACGATGGCTGAGGCAATATATTCCAACTTGTAGGGAGTGCCGAATTCTAGACAACTTATGGTATACTAAGGAGACCCGGATCAAATTCATGTTGACTAAACTTGGAAACGGACTTGTTCTAAGATACGCCTCACGTGACTTACCGACAAAGACAGAATTTATGAGGATTATTGTCTCACAGGTGTTCACGTCTTCAGCCTTTGGAAGTTAAGCATCATGGCATCCTTGTGGGCGTCCCATGTGCAACTGTGTGGGATAGTGATCGAAAACTCTCTCCTTACCTCTCCAAATACCTCTTATTACTGGAGGCGTAGAAGATATGCAGAGTGTCAGTGTAATTACCAGGTAATCTGTAAGCCAGATTTCATAACATTTAGACTCCTTGGCTAATTTTTTTGGTTAACCACAACCCGAGCAGCGAGAGCGCAACCCCGAAATTGCTCCAAAAGCCAGAGTGTGGTTCATGAGATTACCCAATCTGATTTAACACGGATTTGCTTGCTTTTCGTTTGCTGAATTGGTGCTGTAAAACATAAAAATTGATTATAATTTTGGATAAATTCCAATACCTACTTGATCTTATCACAATCATAAATCGTCTGGTTTTGTATAACTGCACCTATTCCCTTGGTAAGGATAACCCTGATACTTACCTAGTATGGTTAACGACTAATTTTTCCGAGGGTTATTGGTCCAACCAGCATCAATAATAACCCTGGACCTTCTTCGACCCCTCGGATGGAGGAAAACGAGGCTGCATGACAAAGAGACCGTCTATACTTTCAACTTATGAAGAACAATTCGGGATTGACGTTTCTAACACGTGTCGATCGGATTTCAAACCATTAAGGACGTACAAGTAATTTCATGCCAACTCAGCACCGGGATTCGGGAGCCACACCGAAAAATATTCACTGGTTCACACAATGTGTTTATTCACGTAGTGTCGAAGATTCATTAATCTAATTAAAAAAATGAATAAATGAGTAATAAGAAAAATTGAAATAACTAATAAACTAATTACAAACCAATTATTACATTTTCTTTGTCTTAAGGTAATAGGTACTAACTGTTCCGAAGGGATATACAATGTATGATTATGAGGATATTAGGTAGTGGAAATTTATTCAGAATGGGAAGAAAATTTGATGCCTTACAGCAGTAACTCCAATAAAAATTAGCAAAATCCAAAAACTGATGGTACTTACAGAATCAACTGTGAAAAACTGGATCATTTCAGGTGGTACAGTTGGGGTTTTCCGAGATTTCTTTTTGGTTCAATTTCGGGGTTGCTATTTCGCTTGAGGGGTTGTGCGTAACCGAAACGATTGGTTAACGATTTTGATATTTGAAGTTCGGAGTTGTGTCCGAATCTGCAATCAAAAAAATGGTTTCCCATTTGAAAAAGCAAAGCTGGTGTGCGTCACGCTCGCGAATGCAATCCTTCATGGGCAATATCGACATACCTATTGAATTCCTAACAACGAAATAAATTGATTGAAAAACTAAAATAAGTATAAAAAAAAGAAATGAAAACAAGAATTTCCCGGAGAATATTCATTCATTATGAAACACAATTTATAAACGTGCCAACTCCGAATCACCAAACAAGATCGAGGTGAATTAGTACGATCATGTAGCCCCAACGTCGAGTAGCAATTCACAATAGTGTGACTTTTTTCTTTTATTCATCCTAACACTCGAACCTTTCTAGCACACGAAAACTTTGGTCATATAACGTTTCTCATTCAATGCATGAAGAAAAATAAATTTTGAAATATCCCCTGAATTCTCCTAAATTCCACAGCGCTTCTATCTCACTCTTTGGTGATTGATCGAACGAAGGGCACATTTCCCGCCGATGTATGATTTTTATCCGAATTTTGCAAACTTTGGAACATAAGTTTCGGAGAAACGATTTGAAAGGCGGACAGACGGAACGCTTTTTATTGTTGGAATCTGTGGACACACGAACATATTGACAGACGCGAAACGAAAGTTGTTCAGAGAGGTACAAAATGCGTTTTCCGTGGAAAAACTATTTTTCATCTCCCGAAAATAGAACAAAGCTTCCGCTACCTATAGGTAGACTCGGAAGCATAAATAAATAGTTGTTAGATTGTTGGGATTGATAATTTTGGTTGTTGAATTTGATAAAAGTCAAAAGCTGTACACATCTGCGGAAATGAAAACGCACAACTTTCCATAACTCAACTGGTGATAGCTCAAAATTAAATTCTTGAACTACAGTAGTGACATATACAAACATCAAATACTACCTTAAAAAGTTGGTATTCAATTTAAAACATTCTAAACTTTTGGGAGTTATAATTTAATTTAGAATGATTAGGGGAACCAAAAAGAAAATTCACTAGAATATAAAAGACCTTAGTTCTATGACTTAATAATAATGATGATAATTTTTGTTTCACCAATTACATTTTATCCTACCTTTTCGATCAAGATTCTGCTGTATATGCCAATTCCATGGTCTTTTGGTGTAGAACACAATCGAAAATTATTCATTTTGAATGAAAATCTTGTATTCAGATCTATACCACAATATTTTCTGCCGAGTTTGAAATAAAATTTGTGAAATATCACCGATAACTCACATAAGTAGGGCATGTTTACTTACTTAGTTGACCAGTGGTATAAGGAACCGTAGTTTGTACTAACGTGAACGCCTTCAACCAAAGCTATATGCACTCTGTGTGCTGCGCGTGTATTGCGGTGTAGTATCACTTTAGTTTAGTCTCAACCTTCCTCGACCCATTAGCAACCAACGAGTTTCCAGCCAGCGCCGCCCTTTTTGAGAATCTATTTCCTTGGGGAATTCCATTATTGATGACAGAGTTTGATCTTTCACTCTTGTTTTCCTCGTTTCTTGTCTTGTAGAACGTTAAGAACCCCGGGATGAGAAATATTTCTTTCATTACTATTAATAATGTTATGCTCAAGACCAGTTGCAATCGAATTGGCAAATTAGTCAAGATGAAGTATCGACTTTTATTTAGTGTGCAGGTCAACAGGATTATGAGGGTTCCAATATAACGAAAGTGGGGTTCCAAGTTACAAAAATACGCAAAACAAAAATAATAAGTATGTAACTTCACACCGTGTTACGGGTTTTGAAGAAAACATCCTTAGACACGTGCAGGAACAATTGAACTGAATTTTAGACGAGCCTTAGGAGACCATCTGGGGCTTTGTCCCCACATTCCAGTAAATTTCATCAATAATAGTTCATCAATAGCAGTGGTTTCATCAATAATAATTGATGGAGTACTTTGAATAATTGAATCGATTCATGATTTGAATATGCGTTCTTGCGATTCTGACAGAACTCTAAATTAAGATTGTTAGAACATACACGGGAATCATCGAAGAGCAAGTTCAACGCGATTCATAGCGCATCAAATGCTAATGTAATTAGATATGAATTGTGCAGCGTTATCGGAGGGCCCAGCATCGATACAAAAATATCGATGTTTTGAAATATCAAGTATCGATACCCATCCCTAATCTACGTTGACCGTCTCAACAAGTTGCTCCTCTTACTCCACTCTCCCTTCTTTTAATAACAATTTCTTTGCCATTAATCGGCGCCCCAACTGTATTTTCTATACCTAAAGTGACGTTTACGCCCTCGTCGGTTTCGGTCGCCACTTTGGAGAGGAGATTTCGAAGACGATTCTACCCGGGGCCCCGGAATCTCAACTACGAGACGCCTCCCGTAAGTTCCGCTCTTCTTTCCTTTTAAACTCCTTTTCACCACTGATTCTATCAATATTTAATAATAATTCATTGTACAAATTATTCCGAATACAATATCCACCAAGTATTGAACATTTGGGGAGGCAGGATATAAAGTAACTTTTTGGGAATTCATTCGGGAAGTGGATGAAAAAATACTTGAAAATGGGAAATCAGTACGCCTCTGTTTCTTATTACCGTTGGTCGTCCCGTTCTTCCACAAATTGATCCAACAACTACCATTTTCGGAAGATCGTAGTTCGGGAATTTTCGGAAAAATCAATGAAAAACGTGTTTACCACTTGCCCCTGTTTTTCGGATTCAGCTCAATCTATCGCCACGATTAATTTTTTCAAATACGTAGGAATACCTAATACAAACTTTATCCACGGAATCATGATGTTTTGATGGACAATACGGTCCAAAAACTGAAAAAAGAAGCCTGAAAATTCTGTTTTTTTAATAAAATAGTTTTTGCCTCAATGGTTTTATTGGAATTTCTCTGGGTCAATCTTAAGGGCATTATACGCGTTACAAATCAACGAAATCAAGGTAAAAGGTTGAGTAGAACTCGAGGAAAAGGAGCTTTTTATCTTGTTAGAAGAATTTTAGGATTGGATTTTAGTTCATTTTGGCAAAAAACGTCCCGTTTGAAGCTGAATGAAGGGGCAAGGAGTGCCCTTCGTTAACACTAGAAATACTTGTGAAGATTCTCGACACAAAATTGAAATTAAAAGTACACGTTAAAGAGAAGATAGTATAATTGAATTTAAATTTAAAAATGTTTTAGTTACTCTTCTTACCCTATCAATTGGTAATGTACCTGTAAGCAAGTTCTGAAACTTGTTTGGGCATACGGTCTCCAACTCGGGGGCTGTTCAAAAAAATCGAACGTCAAAATTATACAAAATTTTCAGCACAGGATAATCAGGAGCATTTTCAATGTCCCTTGGTGTGTATGTAATGACGACCTTCGTGATTAAAAAAATACAAAATCGCCAGTGAAGTGATATAGCAGTATGCAACTAAACTAGAACATCGGCTTACAGACATTAGAGTATAATCGAAGAAGTTCATCGTCTCCTAGTCAACGGGACCAAACCATTGGACCTACTAACAAGTGATACAGCGCATTGCTGGTTTGCTCCTTCACTACTGCCATTGGCTGCTGACCTTTCAACTGTTTATCGCTTTCGAAGTAAGTTACGTTGTTGAGCCCCTTTGCTTAGTCGTTATGCTATTGATGTTTATGAATAGGGTAACCAGGTGTAACCAGGGCCTGGTGTAAGTGATAAACCCATGAGAGCTACGGACTAGGTCACTCGCGACGAAGTTGTGGAAACCCATTTCAAATAAAAACGGAGTAAGATGGAACGTTGTCTCTTAATTATCCTATTTGCAGCATCAGAGGGATGCTTGCACTGTATATGGACGTAATTTGGAATAAGACGCTTATTAATGCACTGCTGATTGAACCAAATGTTCCTTTCAGTAATGGTTATACGTACCTTCAGTTTGATGTACCAACTCGCGATTTCTGCTTGACTTGCAGCACTGATACTAAGTCACTCGCGACGAAGTTGTTCCAGACAACGTTCCATCTTACTCCGTGAGAGCTGTCCAAAATTTTTGTGAGGTGTTCACGAACTCCGCTGTAAAGAGTGCAAGTGTTTTTGAGCTGGAAGTGAACAAGGTAAGTAAAAATGTCCATGTTTATACGGTACTACTCTAAGTTTAACATATCTTTAATAAATTCTGAATCACTTTATAGGAGTTAATCAAGAATTATAGGAGATAAGCTTCTTTTTAATTTTCGATACATCTTTGTACCCAGGGCCGTTTTTTCATTGTACCCAGGGACGGCCCTTGGTACAACAACAGGGCTGGCCCTGAGTACAACGTCTGAAACAGTATTGTATAAACTAAGAATAGGAGTGTAAAAGTAAACCAATATAGTCAATTTTGTTATTACTATAAGAAAATCAATCTTTTTCAGATGCCACGAAGTTCTGTGGGTATAAAAAAACCGCCGCCCTCTGATCGATCAACCGTTAAGTTTACTAGAAAAAAGAGAGATTTTTTAATTTGGCTTCAACAGGAAGATTTTTATTAAATTAAGAACGAGTAGATTTTTAAGGTTCTACCAGATCCAGTTTTTCTAAGGAGGGGCCAAATGAAGTTTTCTATCGACTTCCAAGGTTATTTCGATAGACCTTGTTGACAAATCTCAGATTCCATTAAGTTAGTATGTTTGTATTTTGATTTTCACTCTTTCCTACTATAGGCGTATTCGCACTTTTTTTTTTTTTTTTTTTTTTTTTTTTTTTTGCATGCATTACAAGAAAGGTCCACAATTTATCGTTATATCCAGGTTGACTACAAAGGTACATTATTGAAAATTATAAATCATAGAAGTTATGAAGCTATATTATATTAGCTACGATATAGTCTCTCTGGTTAACGCTACAACCGAACTTTTTAGCTCTCTAAAATTTCTTTCTAGTCCTATTCTTGTCGTTCCCAAGTTTAAGATGTGATTTTATGTGATATTGAACTAGTTACATAGGACAATAATTTCAGAATTTCCCGTAATTTCAACTTATAATGCCTTTGTACGTTTTAGCATATTCTGGTCACTTCTAAGTCCAAGCTGCGATTAATACGATTTTGGAACCATACCTAATCAAAATCTATTCGACCTCAAGTCAGGATGTAGGACCTGCAAAGTTATTTTAAGGAGTATCAGATATTGTATAAAAATTAATGTGATATTAAATATGTTATTTTAAGGTATAAATTAAGCGGCTATTCGAGTTATTGGCGTATTTTCTTCTAAAGTTAGTGATCAACTGTGGTGGCCCTGGGTCCAACACCCTCTTTCCCATTTCTGCAAAAACATGCTGTTGTACAAAAAATGGTGACTTGATAAATAATTAAGCAAATGGGAGTTGTTACTAAAGAGTTGCTTCAACGATAAAATTTAAAACTAGCACGAAATAAGAGTATTTTGATACTACAATTACGATTTGAAGAAAAAGTGGCCCTGGGTACGACAGGTTACCCTACATATAATATCGTTTTCGGAAAAAACAGTTGGCAGAGAACAAAATAGGAGCGATCAAGCCAATAAGCACGATGTAAATTTATCATAGCTAGACTCAAAAAAAAAATAGCCTAAATCAGAGTAGGTCCTTGGTACTCTCCAACAAAATACATTTTCGTTAAAATTAATTTGTTTTCTAAGTATTAATTAGAAAAATCTGCAAATTATTACACAGAGGCTTATTATTTCTGTATTAGATCACCTTTCTACGTTCTAAATCACTGATCTATATTCATTGGGTGTAGCCTGTAGTACAGTATTTAAACTCGGAGCTTCCATGAATTGTAATTGCATTCTAGATTGGATAAAAAGGGCCTCATTAATATTTCAGGGCGTAGATCGATTAGGAAAGAAATTAACCCAAGGCCTCGTCAGCTGATCCGTGTCTCTCCACGCCTTGTAATTGACCGTTAGAAATACTCCTTCTTAAATATAACTCCGTGAACACCAAACGTTACTTCTCCCTTTGTACGAAACGGTATGGGAATAACTACAATGGTATAATATACCATACCTGTATATCGACATGAGCTAGAAATCCAGTAATAAAACAATTGAAATCTTGCAACAGGCCTGCTTTTTGTACCCTCCACGTGTTTAGAGAAAGATCTTAAGCAACCTGAGTGTTCTCATTCGATTCACGGAACTAATTCGATTTGAATCAAACATAAAAACAAACCCTATACGTCGGAAGTTTTTGTGTTTTAGATTTTTTAATTGTTGCATTCTTAAATATTACCCCTTAGGTTTCAATGATCAAGTTGCCGTTATTACCGGCATATATTGATTTTGAATTTTTGAGCCTAAAGCTTCGTACAGTAAACGGATAGTTTTTTTTTCTTTTTTCAATTCGATGTATGAAGTTTACATATTTTTAAATGTAAATCAACAACTTTTGATGGGAACGGGGTTAAACTTCTTTGTCTCGGTCGATTAAAACGTTCATTATAAAATAATAAACCAAGAAGTTGATAATCATAAGTTCCATGATGAAAGTGTCTGAGCTAAAAAACAAATGATGATGAAAAGTGCTCAACAACCGATGAAAAACAATAATTACTACAACTCTCGAACTCGGGTTTTGTTGCAGAGCGACGTTTAGGAAGAGTTTGTATGCCACAAATCTGAAATCTTTGAAACAGTAGATCAGAAAATTTTGAGAATGGGGGAAGCACGGGGGTTCGGTTTTACGGTCATGCTAGACTGGTTCAAATTGTCTAATGGAGCAACGAACGTTTTGAGAGGATTTTAGCCATGTTAAAACTAAAAGAAAGCTTTAGTTAGAAAGCTTAAAGGTTCTTATTATTCATTTATTTTGCTTCCGAGTCTACCAAGGTAGCGGAAGCATTGTTTCCACTTTTGGAATGCGAACAATTTTTTGTCTCCAAAATCAAAAATTCCACTCGCATTTTGCGTTTTAGACCTTTCTGAACAATTTTGGTTCCGTGTCTGTCTGTGTGTCTGTCAGCAAATCCTTGTTACGGGCAAAGCTACACGAAGTTATAGTCCGATTTTGATGAAATTTCAGGGATTATTCGGTTTGATGTGTAGATGATCCCCTATAAGTTTCATGACCCCCGGATCAATATTAGCCTCTGTGCATCCGCAAACGTGAAATCCTTGTTACACGCATAACTCCGGGAGTTCATGACTGATTTCGATGAAATTTTCAGGGATTGTTCGGACTGATGTAAAGATGGTCCTCGTGAATAATAAAGAGAAAATAAATTTTTAGCCTCGAGCTTGGATCGAACCATCATTGAACGATGCATATATTTTATTTTTCGAAATGCTATAATGTCAATTTATCTGGACATTATACAGCCACTGTGCGGAGGGATGACGGCAGTTGGGGACTTTGCAACGACGCTGCAGTCAACCCAACATTATTTGATCCGTCATTGAACGATGCTCATATTTTATTTTTAGAAATGTCATAATAATTATTTATCACTTCAGTCATCTATCCATTCAGCGTCAATGTCAATTTTTATTATTAGGTATATTTTATAGTCTGTTCAATAGTTGAACATGCCTACCTTTATTTTCTCAAGTTATGCTCCTGCATAACAATAAATTTACCCTAATTCAATATTTACTGCGCCTAATTGAACGAAGTTCTTTAGTCAATAATAATTTTCAATGATCTATACAGTCATGTATGGATACGAGGAAGCTATGTGCCACACCCACTTGGCAGACGTTTTATTTTTTAATCATACATTCTTTGCTTCTCCTACTCATAGGATCAATTACAGTTCCTGTAGTCTGGGTTTTCACGTCTAGAAATTAAACGGTGTAAAAGTTTCCATTATTTTTTATTTTTATTTCTTAATCATACATTCTTCGCTTACCCTACTCATAGGATCAATTACAGTGAATATGTTTTGGAAAATGAAGTATAACCCAAACTTATTTCTCCAACAAAGAAACTCTTCCCTAGAACAGCTAATGGTGTCGTCGAACTTTTTTACGAATTGTTCACTTTTTCGAATGGATAGACTTGGTAATACTCATGTTTCCAAATAAATACATGAGTTGATTAGCTAAGAAGAAAGGTTGGTAATTAGATGGGTAGCGTGTTAGCTCGAGTCACCATATCATCGACTGTTGGGATAGCGTTTCATCAAGTGAATCAGAACTGGGATTCGGAGAAGGCAGCAAGGCGGGGACGTGATTAAGAATCATTGCACTGGCTTCGGTTCCCTCCACTCTCGCCTCCCCGCTCGGCACCTGTCTCATCCTCTGAATATGACCCTGCCTATTAGACACCTGAACGCTGCAGGTACTTCGGTCTGTGGCGTTTTAAAGAGTCCACGTAAACCAGCCAGAAGTGTAGGATTCTTTTGTATTGCTTTCAAAAGTTATTTAGAATAAGATGTGATGAGGTTCCAACATAACCCAGCATATTACCCGATGAACGAGATCTCCCAAGCCCTGATAATTAGTATACTGCGGAAATAAACCTTGCAAGGTCACGGTAAGATCTAATTATCTAGAATATCCGGAATCTCACGAAACATTGATGAAACTAAAACATTTTCCAGCGCTTTCTCGGTCGGGCAAAAGTCGAGGTGTAAGCAAATGTACAAACAGGGACCTTATTCGGTAGGAATTAGTCGAACCGAAATCCCTAACATTGTCTTCACTTTTGGGAAATGAAAATTTGTTTTTCCGACAAACTAAACATCTCCTCTCGCATTTGGACTCATTTTATGTCCTTTCGTTTCAGCCCATTCCGAACAACTTTCGTTGTGCGTGTGTATTGCTTGTATTATGTTTCCGCTTCAATTCTACAAGCATAACATTTACAGTTTTCATACGATTATGGTGAAATGATTAGAGAATGTGTAGAATATTGTGCTTCGAATGCAAATACCTATGAATTTCATTGTTGACGATTTAACACGTCACTCTATGTATGAGAGGACGTAAAACTTATCAAGCATCAATTTCTCAATTTCTAACTGTCCGATCTTGATATGATTTTCAAGGAATTTTGTGGGTTAGGGGGGGCTTAGTCATCTCATTTGCACGCGCAAACTTACAATGCATCAACCATTATCCTAACGCCCAAGTTATCCAACCCCTCTCAAACCTGGAAGGTAGTCTAGGAAAACGGTTTAATCATACTATATAAATTCTAATACGAGCCTAATTTTCAACATTTTCATCTAATTTTAATGAAATTTTCAGGGAAAGTATAGCTGTTGCATTTTGCCTCACAATAAGCGTCTTTGGCCACAAATCAGTCCTTCAATATGCGCATAATCGTTAAATCCGTTAACATCATTTCCTTCCGTTCTAGTCGTCCAATCTTACTTGAACGTAAGATAGTCAGAGAGGTTGATTTATTGATCTCCTAACAATTTCAAAACGATAGTTTCTACTAACCCCACTCGCGATTACGTCAATGCGTAACCTAAAGTTTTATAAAAGTCATTATTCATTATAAAAGTTATTTTGTAAACTTTCATTACTATCTCAATACACTAATAGTACAGGATATTTATCTCATCAACCTGAAACTCCTGTTTCCAAAACTCCTGTATTAGATAGGTCTCAACCCGCTAAATATTTGAAATCAACGTTTACAAAATAAACCGAAGATCGCAGCTGTTTAATAACAATGTTTGGTTTCACCAAATCCGGTTCAAATAAATCAACAATCAAACTCCCTAAATCGTAGAACAAAGCCACCAACAAAATTTGGGATTTTAGAGTGTTAAACAACGATTACTACCAGTTCTCTCCGTTGTTTTCGTTTCCATCCCGAAATTCTGTATTTCTGCTATTTTGAGTTGTTTTTCGTTAGTTCTTTATTTCGGTAGTGTTCTCCTTCCTAATGAATTCGTATTATTGGTTACGTTTTATAATTTGTACTAAAAAATGAACCACAGAGGCTAGAATCGTAATATCAAAATTTTAGAGATAGCGAAAATCTCTGTTAGTTATTGACTCATATCTTCAATGAATCGCATGTTTCCGTTCGGGCTACTTCACTTCAATCCATTCGCCCTCCATAAGGAGCAGCATTTCTACCGTAAAAGAATGAAAACATGAATGTGAATCTGAACACATGTGAACATGGTGAAAATAGCCTTGCAAACTGCGATGATCATATCATCTGATATAATTGCTTTGATACTCTTCCAAGAAATTCAATCGTACAGGGACAAACTTGAGAGTCATATTCGAGTGCGAGTGAAGTATAGAAAAATGCTTTATTTTAGCTCACCAATTTTCAGGTTTGTGGGATTGTGGGTGGCTTAATATTCGTTCTAGTTACTTGAAATCTTGCATAATGGACCTTTTGGATATCTAAAACACAAATAAAATGTATGTAGATTCACTGATCAGCTCCAATACCCTTGCGTCTAATTGCTTTACTGATCGATCGTGCTGAGATATAAATAGAGCTCCTTTTGAGGCATCTAAATATAATTGCAAGCGTGAGGTGCCGAGTTCGGATAATGTACTTCGGTCTAGGTCCGATGAAAGTAGAACAGTAATTTACATAGAAGGATTATTCAATACAGTCATAATAAACCGGTGTGTAATCATTTTAAGTAAATTTTGGCTGTCATTAATAGTTGAAATTTCAAAGAATCGAATGATTAACTGTGACAAGAACATTTCTTAAAAACATCTTGAAACTTTTTTTTTTTTCAAATTCTTTTAGCTATTTCACTTATTATTATATTAATAATACTTCATTAATGGCTACCACGCATGCGCAAACGTGAAATCCACGAACATCATTAGCTTTGGCTCTATTGGTTTGGTCGAGCTAGCATGTTTAAAGTAGTCGGGGATGAACGGTCTAATAATCTCTTATCCATTTCAACACTATCGAATCATCATTCAATCGGCTACAGAATTAGCGAGACAGACACATCGGTTAACCTTCGAAAGAGTTAATGTATGACGGAACATATCTGTCCCTGAATATTTGTAACAAGATTACTTTCTGCATCCTTCGACAGTATCTAAAACATTCCGAAAATCTGTACATTCGTATGTCGAATGTCGAACGATTTTTGAATAGTTTCATGAAATATTCAATAAAAATCCGCAAAATACAGAAGTTACATTTCCTTACAGTAACATTATGTCCTTGACAGTCAGTTTTTTGAAGTCGGTGGAAAACTCTAAACACAGTCAATTTTAGAAGAATTCAAAAAAAATTCAGCTCAAAAATATTTTATCAACCAATCAATCTAGGCTTTTAGAAATTGAAGCTCTGGCTCATACTGAAGATTGTACATAAATTTCATTAAAATTTGCTGAAAATTGATAAAAACCGAAATTTTTGTTTAAATAGATAAACATTATTTAGAACAAAATTTTCTTTGCACACACGGCAAATGGTTCCTCGTCTAGGTAACACAAATGTGAGAATGTTTTAGATATTTCATCAAATGGGTGACAATCTATAGGAATTAGGGTTCTTACAAGTTTCGCATGCGCAGTTATAATGATTTTATCATTTTGAAATTTATGTGACATATCAGACGTTCTTCCTCGACTACCATGACAATTTGAGCGCGATCGGACCATAAGAACCTGACAAAATGGTGCTTGGTGGATGTTACGCTTGAGCTCGTGAGAAATGAAGTTCATAGAGGACAATCTACGGCCTAGACCAGACATTCCCTGAAAATTAATTAAATTATGATGATGATTGTAAGATTGAGGCTTGTAGCTAGGATCTGTAGACATACAGAGATACACACAAACACATTCGACGAAATCGTGAGAAATTCATTCGCTTCAATTGGAAACATGCTGACAATTAGGATCCCGCAAAAATCCAGTGATTAACCAAAAGCGACAGGTGCAAAGGTAAACAGATTCCATTCTCAGGGGTACTAATCCGCTAGTCCTTAGTTCCCTGTTGTCCCAAGTTGAAGTTCCCTTGAAGGCAAATTGTTTTCCGGGAAAACCGTTCTAACACAACCTGAAACGATTCCAGTATTTAATCATGCTCGGAAAATACATAAAATCCTGGTATAATTTCAGTTTGTTCCAAAACGGATTTCACAGAAGCAACTTTGGGAGATTTTGCTTTGGAAATACAATAGCACTTGGATACTTGGGGAAAAGGCTGCAATACAGTCATTCTGGCTCGCCTTTGAACCCTCCCTGGAATCGATTCATTACATAATCAGTCTAATTTATTCGAAAAAGAGAAGAAATAATACTTATTGGAAAGTATCTGCCAAACCACTTGATGAATCGTATAGTATAAAATGATTGACAAGAAAAAGGGACTGCTGCTAATATTGGTGATATATGTATACTGTATGAGCTCATTCGTTCCCAAAGCTTCTGTTTGGGTTCAGCGGTATCACCAGACTTGTTGACGAAGCCGCTACCGGTTTTCCGCGTAGAGGTATATTGAGCATCTTGTTTGTTTACATTGGGAACTCCTGCGCAGAAAGGATGGGTAGTGGGAAAGGACCGGATTTTCGAGGAGCTATCTCTAAAGGATAGCAACAACAGGTGAAAACGAGAAGAAAGGTTTAAAAAAAGGTTTGAAAGGTAGGGGCCGTAATCTGACGAGATAAGTTTTGTGCACCTGCATTTATGATGCTAGAGAAGAAACAATACCAGAACGAAGAAATCGAAGATGATTTCGACAGCGTGCGACGCATTACGTAACTGGTTGATAACAGTGAGAAATACAACCGGCCGAACTGTCCCCCGAAAGAGGGACTTGGATGAAATAAAATGAATAAGTAAATAAAAATAACGAAAAGAAAAAGAGTATAAGAAAAAATGATAGAAGGTGTGGGGGTAGGGAGAGCGGGAGATTGGAGGGAATGGTGCTCTCGGGGTCCGTGGAGTCCCGGGTAGGAGGGAGTACGGAGCCGCCATATTGCGGAGAGTTACCCACACGAGAGCTTCTAGCTGGCCGTGTCCCCAAGCCTTCAAGCTGGTTTCCTCCTTCCTTCAACAGCTTCAACCCGACCAACCAACCACCCAGTCTTGCTAAACTCGTTTGCCCCCTACCAATGACGGCAAACCGGAAACACTGGTGAGTTGAGTGCAAGTTCCCTAGTCCCTTGTTGTTGTTAGATATTTTCAGTTTTGATTGACATTAGCGCTTCCTTGTTTATTATTTAGTGGGTGGGTTCTTGTCACCTCGGCGGCGGATGCCTGGCACGGTGCCTGATCCGCCTCTGTCTTCCCAAACATTCACTTGATTTACTGCACGGATTTTGTATTTGGTTCGCCAAAGTTTGTATTCGATCTCGTGTTTTATGGTTACCTTACCGGTAATCGCGGTCATCGCATGCACCTGTTGTTCATCCCCTCATACCAACAAACCCATCATTCAAATCCCTAGCCCTCAAGCGCCTACCGACGTTTTTTAGCACGTCTAACTTGGATTTCAAATGAGAAAAATTTCCTAAACCCGTCCTACCCTTCAATTTCGTTAGCCTATTGTCAATAATCCTCGTCCTTTTCCTGGCTACTTACCTTTTTCTACCTGACCTCACAGATCTCCCCAACACCTGTTACTACTATGACTTTTTTTCATATTCCCTTTTGAGGTTTACCAACCAACCCCTATTCTTTGATATACAATGACATTTGAATAGTCTTTACATCAAAAACAATTGTTCGCCAAAACAGAGCATATGGAGTTATTTGACGTTCATTGATAATGGAGATTACTTAGCGATACTTCTCATCATGCGATTATTTGGTAGAACCAAACGAATCTTCCTAACGACCGACCCACAGTTTATTGGTTCCGTAGAGGTGTTAATAATTTAATGTGATGTTAGGAATTCCTAAAATGCTCTTACTAATGCTGGGATTATTTATCTAGTGTCTGCACTATGGAGTTGGAAACGTGGAAACATTGGGGGAAGGTAAGTTCAGGGTGGCTTGAATTTAACAAAACTTACCCTCCAGTGCACATTATGTAATAAATTGGTCAATTACATCATACCCTCCACGCTATATGCACGGTTAATGTTGCACGTAGGTGTATAAAATACTTATATGTTTATTCTTATGCACATCGCACGAACCTCCCTGAAGATATTATGCACGAAGAGCAAAGTGTTTTTATGAAATTATGAAGTACCAAGAGTACATGACGAGAGCAATTTAGAATTCATTTGTTTTCTTCATGCTGTACTATTCATTTCAATATTTCATTGTCATTTACATTCTGTCCCTAATGTAGAATAATTGCAATATCTTGTGTCGTTTGTTTTCAGGATGAGGAGCGAAAAGTAAATTTTGGATATGGAACATCAAGAAGTTGATAATATGAGCAGAAGAAGCAGTTCCCGCGATCGCGGAATTAAGGAAGAATCAGTTTCACCACCCCCTGGTGGCTCCATTGTTGCACCGGGACCCCAACAGCATCACCCGTCTCCAACGGGATCTCCAGTCATGTTGACCACTATGACTCCCGTGAGTGTCATAGAGTTTCAGAAGGAATACGAAGAGCAACAAGCGGCACAGCAGCACGCCCACGCTCAAGCTCCGGACTCCAAAATCATCTATGTCCACCAACCTCACGATCACGAAACATCGGATGAGATGCTGTTATCAGAGAACGGACAAGCCTACGTCAACGACGATCTGGAAACGGCCGGTGTACACGCCGGCCCCCATCAGCCACAGGCGTATCCAGGACCTCAAGGAACCACAATACTCGTCTTGTCAGAACTAGTCGACGAAATGTCACCACTACTCGGCCTAAGGTAAGCGCCCTTCATTCATAATCATGCATCCTTATTATTCAACCTTACTGATAACAAGGGTTCCCTTCTTATTTTATTACATGAGTGTTATTGTAGACCTGAATTACTACTAACTTAGCAACGTTGTACAGAAATTGAAAAGCACTAACGTTGCCTTGTATAGCACGACTCATAGTTTGAAACGTCTTCGAATCAACCAGATCCAAACCAAGCGTACGGTTTGTATGCTATTGTCGTGTCGAAACAAATCAAACGTGTCAAACATTGATCAAAAACAGTTAATCAATAAAACGTATGTGTAATGATCACATACATTCAAGCAATACTCTGAAGTCATTCAATTGCAGTTTAAATTAGGTTAGTTAACTCTATGTTTATTCCGAATGGGCGGAAATTGACGGATAAGCGTAAATCCACACAGTTTTTAACACTAACATGAAATATTTATTCCTGGTACTTCACACCATAACGAAATGAGCGAGAAATGAAATTTTTGTTTTAAATTTAATCAATAAATATATTGTTGACCATTCATGATTTAACGGATCGTACGACTCCATGTAGGATGCAATAATCGTCATTTCAACCCATTTAGCGCAAAATCTTGGGGTTGTTGAAGATGGATACGTGTGAGGTATGTGTGTGTGTGTCTTTGTGTGTGCTTGCGTGTTACAATAGAAGGAGGTTGAGAGAGGTTTCAGGGAGGCAGTGCAGGTAAGCGCTGAGGATGAAAGCAAAAAATAGGGTAGAGAGCTAAAGAAGAGTTCCAATCAGGGGGAACGAAGGGCCCCGGCGTAGAATTCAATTCTTTAATGACTCCACCTTCGCTATCTCGCATCATTTACATTTGATACCCTCTTGTCCCGACCTTTCAATGTTGATTTATCACAGTGAGAACCCCACAGTGCCAACGACAAGTCAGCAAAAACATGTCATAACGTCTCTTCATATTTTGCCTTCAACCATCATTAAAATAGTAGAATCAGCAATATTGATATTATACTCAAGACTGTCTAAACGTGAACACACTTGTCGTACTTTACGTACCAGGAATGCGTAATAGTTCCATAATAAGAAGGGTGTTTCGTAAATGCCACGAAAACCAAAATAAATTCATTATTAATTATTTTGAATCACGATTACTCGAACTGTGGAGATTCTCATAATTACAGCACTTTGAACATTTCCGTGAATTGAGAAAGTTATTAGTTGCACGGTACCGATCTGTTTCCACCGTGTGAGCTAGATCATTAAATTGAAAGAGTTGATGAGTTATTACATGTCGAGATGAGATGAGTTTTCCACTTAACTATGAAAAAATTATTACGTTAAGAAATTTTGGTTCTAGTCGGTAATTTATGTGTCTAGATTATGTCCATCCCTCCTCCCGCCACTCCAACTTGATTACCCATTCAAGTATTTTTGTTTTTCCTACCCTCAAGAATAATATTAGCTTACGGTCCATAGGCTCATTCTACGTGTATTTTGAAAAAATCTTCCTTGCGGGGTGGCAATGAATCGCACCATCCGAGGGCCGGTCTTGTATGAACTGCCCTCCTGCGTTTCGTTATCGTTATAGTGCACTTAATTTTATAATTTACCACCTGACATATTTCAATTCGAGAAAGGTCCCACAAGAGTCAGAGAAGCATTAATCAAACGGTCACTTGGTGCGGCCGTGTGCGAGAATCCTTCGTTTTACATGGTATCGGTGAGAGAATGCATGTTAGGCACTACCAACCGATTTGTGGTTTCAGAAACATGTTAAGGTTAGCTGGGAGACGGTCTCTCTTCATGCGAGTGAGAAGGAATTCGCGCATGGAGCTTGAGAGGATAGGAATGTTTGTACGGACCGTTGGTCCTATTGGTGGGGGGAGCGTGGGTGATCCTCCTCTCCTTACCGCAATTTATCAAAAACTACGAGAAATGAATCGACCAAGGAAAAAGAAGTACCAACTTCGTGGCTTAGCAATAATAATAGTCATGTTTTGAAGTTGTGTAAACAAATGGAACCAAGGACGCGCGCATGCGCAGACGCGGCCATCACAAGCGGGCCGGCAAGGCAATCCAATCCAATGCCTTCCTTTAGCCCTGTCTCGGGTCGGACCCTATGAAAAAAAAGATTTGAAAAAAGAGAAGAAAAAACACTGCCCTCCTCCCGGCCTCGAGAATGCGCTAGAAGCAGTACAGAGCCATTTAACGTCCCTAACTCACTTTTATCGGAGTTGATTTCCCCTGTTTAAAATCCTCTTCGGGGAAATTAATTACGATGTTTCGCTGGAGGCATTTTTCGAGGAAACACCTCGTGACCGCCTAAAAACTCTCTTTCGAGTACCTACGTGGAACGCCACTATCTGTCAGTTGGTAATTTGCTAATCATTCGGTACTCTTACATGGTACGATCATGAGTTGACTAATCCAGCGTGAAACGAGATGGAGCTTGAAAATGTTTCCTTGCGCAACCTCAGCCAAACCCCTCCTTCCAATATCCTTGCCCATCGCATTCTACGCCGCTGTCAATGGTGTTATTATCCATCATTGCTATACCGACCGTTGGTTCACCTTCTAGCTATTAAATCTTTTGAATTCGGATGCTTGTTGGTTTCTAATCCGTGCTGATCTTTTGTTGTCTTATATGAACTCAATCTGATCTCTGCCTAATGTATCGTTTGCTCTTCTATTCCGCTTCTCTGGAAACATTATGGCCTATTTCCTCATGCTAGTAAATAACTATTGACATAATTTCTATGACACATGGGAAGAACAGGAGCACAACAATAGCTGTAAAATTCTGGAAACTATTTTTATTAATTTATTATTACTGATTAAATTTTGGTTTATTATTTTCAACATAGAACTTTTGTAATCGAGCAAGAAAAACCAAATTGAACCCTCCTTCTAGAAATTTGTTGTTTTACGTTTCAAGTTATGTGAAATCGAATTAAAAAAACCGTCCTTCCGCCGTCCGGAGCTTTTCTCCCAACTATGGGTTCAATGTTATTAAAACTTGGGTCAATAATTATAAATAGGGCGTAATTGGGACTGAGTTCTAGGCATCACTTCTATGGCTCTCAACCCTTAAGGGTCAAATCAAAGAACTGAAATTCAAACAAATCAGAATTTCCAAAGCTCTCATAATAACACCTGTGTTGTTATATTCGTTATTGATAGGCACACCTTCAATGAATCGAACGAGCCTACTTGGATCGCTTTACGCTCATCTCTTCACTCTCCTTAAAAGCTAGAACGTTTTCAGAAAAAGGAAGCTGCAAATTCTTTCACTGGGGTTTATTATTCAATTGCCTTGCGTTCATGATTTGAATTTCTACTAAGCTTTGGAGTGTGCGCATAGAGCATAGAGCACGCAAATCTGTTCTCAACCAAAATACCTATTTGGATTGATCGGTTGATCATATTTGTGTGCCTCCTGGAATTCAAAAATCGCTCTATCACCTTTGAAACACGCACACTCCAAAGCCTTGTAGAAATTCAAATCATGACCGCAAGCCAATTGAATGATAAGCCCCAGTGTAAGAATTTGCAGCGTTTTTCATGGTTATCAGAATGCTTCAACCCGTGTATCGACTACAAAGCCTTTTAGGAGTTCACTCCAGTATCAACATTACTACATCACTACATCATTAGGTTACTGCGATGTAAACATAAACAATAATAAACCAAGAAAACGCAAATGTTGGCACCATAAATCGGGCCGTATATCGGGCATGGTTTGATCTACGAACCTGGGGAAGGGCTCATTCGATTCCTCATGGAAAGTTCTTCAAAAAGAGTCCACATTTAGGCCGCTTCGACTTTTTTGAGGTTTTTATGGATTTTACAAAACTTCGACAACCCTTAAAGCGTACTTTGAATTAAGTGAGAGCGCTGGCTAAAGAATGGAAGCGTTGTCGGACCAATATGGATTTTTCCTGAAAATTTCAGATATTTTGCTCCAGCCGTTTGGGAGAAATCGTGCGGACAGCGTACGGAAAAGTTTTTATTGCAGGTTCGATTATCATGCATTGTGGAAGTTAGATCTTGAAAAGTACCCTATTAATTTAACCTTCATCAATTATTTGTAACGTGTAAGCATGACTTTTAAACGACAATGCCTCATGATCTATTTTCTTCCCAACTCGAACGGGTGATAGGTGTACGTTTCCGAAAGGCCCAATAAGTTTTATCGCCGTTGGATGAGTAATAACTATTTGCGCGCTAAATCGGCTGACAAAGACGAAACCCCGAGACTAATGGACCGATTTTAACGAAATGATCTGAGATCGGGCAGGTTAGCTTCCAGTCGATGGCTTATACGAATACTTAAAATGTTGAAGGCCGTTGGATTGATTGATTGAATTGGTTGTGCGGTTGTCAAACATGAATTACTGCGTTATTTTGCATATTAGCACGTATATATATAAGTGTTCTATTTTGGATCCATTAATTTTTTTTCCAAAAGCGAAGAGTCCGTGTCGCCTAACTCGTCAGACTTCGTTCCGTCGTAGGTAAAGTTGTTAGTGTTACTTAACATATATAAGGGGTTTTCCACATGAGCGTTTGAATGGAAAAAAATGAAAATCATATTGTACCTCGGGACGAGAAACAATTTTCAAACAGATTCGTCGCAACAGACAGTCGATATTAACATGATAGGCTGGTTTTGATTCACTTCATCTTTTTTCCGCATCCAAAAACCAAAACCGCTAGTGTTTCGGAAAGAGAAAAATTCGGATTTTCTGTGACTTAACCTTTCTCGCATTCGTTTTTTAAAATGATCATCGTTGGCCTAATTTCGAAGCGCACACCTGTCAACATCCAGTTAAAGGGCCATCACCGAGTACCAAGTCGTTAGGTCTCAGCAGACACAAGGTGTCATTGATAACCATAGAAACCCGGTAAAACGGAAAAGACCGAGTTTTTCCTCAAACATCAGGAACTTCTCTTTCTTTAGCCAGCTCTCTCACTTAATTCGAAGTGCCCTTCACCTTTAAGGGTTGTCAAAGTTTTGTAAAATCCCTAATAACCTCAAAGAAAGTCAAGGCGGCCTAAATTTGGACTTTTTTTGAAAAACTTTCCATGAGGAATCGAATGAGCCCTTCCCCAAGTCCGTAGCTCAAACCATTCCCGATGTACGGCCCGATTTATGGTGCTAACATTTGCATCCACATTCACTACATCACTAGGTTATTGCGATCAAAACAAAAACAACAGCGTTTTTTTTTTTTTTTTTTTTTTTTTATTTATTTTTTTTTATTGCAGTAACCAAGTGATGTAGTGAATGTGGATACTGGAGTGAACTCCTAAAAGGGTTTATAGCCGATACGCGGGTGGAGCATTCTGATATGCTTTCTCCGTCTTACGAAATTTAAAATTTTGAAATAGAATATTTTTCCATTGTAATTGCTCTTGAAAAAATCGCTGCAAATTCTTTCACTAGGGTTTATTATTTAATGATTCATGATTTGAATTTCTACTAAGCTTTGGAGTGGGCGTGTTTCTCAGGTGATAGAGCGATTATTGAATTTCAGGAGGCACGCAAATATGATCAACTGATCAATCCAAATAGGTATTTTGGTTGATAACAGACTTACGTGCTCTATGCATATCTCCTGAAATTCAATAATCGCCAAATCACCTGTGAAACACGCACCCTTCAAAGCTTAGTAGAAATTCAAATCATGAAACCCCAGTGAAAGAATTTGCAGCGTTTTTATTGAGAAAAGGGTTACATCATTATTTTTTTTGGATGGTTGAACAATATTGTGAGTTTGGGCTTTATGTGGATATTTTGGTAGTTTCCGTGGTATCGTTCCAACCATCTTCAATGCATCGTGTTCCTTACCTTACAGTTAACATTTCTTGCATACATGAAGACAGACAGATGGACAGAAACCGATCCGATAATGGTCAGGGATTCCCTCATGATCATTAACATATACGATGAAAAATCAATTTTGGAGCAGAAATAGAACTCGAAAATATCTAAAATAGCTCTGTAATTCATTTTTGGACGAAATTGGACTATAAATAAATTGTGAGAAGTTGGTGTTTCAAGAAATTCATATTCGTTCATGTGCACGCTGTTATTTTTCGACAGCAAAAGAACTGATGAGGAATTTCCAAGGTATATCCCACACATTAATAATTACCGCCATATTTTTCCATTGATGTTGAAGTTTCGCCTGGGTCAACCTACAGTTATTACTCGACCAAAAGTAAAATTTAGGGATGGTTTGTCAATCTCATACAAGAATGGGAGAGTCGATGATTTGACGAGGTCAGACTTCAATCAGTTAGCGAATTCGATTGATAAAACCGGTCTTTTGAGATCAAACTTACCGCTGAGTTTAAACAAAATCGGATGACAGATCATACGAAATTTATTTTACGGATGTAAGAATTGCATTTGCAGACACTTGCTACGGTCCAACGGATATGAAATTCGTGGGAGACCACATAGGAGATAAGCCACAGCATTCCAACAGCGATAGAATTTATGAGGGACCGTCCTGAAGAACACACCTAACTACTTCTCGAACCAAATCGAACAGATAAATCAAAAAATATCGAGGTTATACAGAAATTTTCAATCGCGCAACCGCTGACGCCACTACTGAACTGTTGTCAAGAAAATTGTTAGTATACCGTCTAGACGTTAACTCCCTCAATCCTTAACGATGTCGCCACCATTAGACTAAAACTTAGTACAGCCTTGTCTAAAGAAATCAGCTTAAAGAAAGGAATATGAAATCGACAGTAACGGAAACAATATCAATCACCAATTAACACCAATAATAAGCTCTGAAATGCAGTTGGGAAGTGTGATTTTTGAGGGAAAACGTTCGAATTTGTAGCTTCGGTAATGAGGAAATTAAATGAAATTACAGAGCAATACAAGTACACAAAAATTCATGTTTTTAGTACCTGGGTCGGCGAATCGATACTGTATGTCATTTTTTTGAGGTTCCACGATGTGAAGTGAATTTAGTTTTTTGGTTTATTTCGATTTCTCCGATTTCTCACAAACGGCTGGAGCAAACAATCTGAAATTTTCAGGAAAAATCAATATTGGTCCGACAACGCCCCAATTCTTTAGCCAGTACTCTCACTTAATTTAAAGTACCCTTTAAGGGTTGTCAAAGTTTTATAAAATCCCTAAAAACCTCAAAAAAAGTCAAGGCGGCCTAAATTTGGACTTTTTTTGAAGAACTTTCCATGAGGAATCGAATGAGCCCTTCCTCATTCCCGATGTCCCGATTTATGGTGCCAACATTTGCGTTATTTTGTTTCGATTGCAGTAACCTAGTGATGTAGTGAACGTGGATACTGGAGTGAACTCCTAAAAGGGTTTATAGCAGACACACGGGTTAAAGTATTCTGATAACCATTTAAAAAAAAAAAAAAAAACGCTGCGAATTCTTTCACAGGGGTTTATTATTCAATGATTCATGATTTGAATTTCTACTAAGCTTTGGAGTGTGGGTGTTTCACAGTTGATAGAGCGATTATTGAATTTCAGGAGGCACACAGATATGATCAATTGATCAATCCAAATAAGTATTTTGGTTGAGAACCGATTTACGTGCTCTATGCATATCTTCTAAAATGCAATAATCGCTCTACCACCTGTGAAACACGCACGCATCAAAGCTTAGTAGAAATTCAAATCATGAACGCAAGCCAATTGAATAATAAAACGCAGTGAAAGAATTCGCAGCGTTTTATACTCGGTTCTACCCTTCTATCATGATGTGATAAGTCTTTAAACAGCCCAGAGGGAAAAAATTATATATGTGATTTTTATGGGTTCTTGAGTTTAGTTCGGTTTAAAATAGTTGTCAATTCCCAAATTCAAGGTTGATCTTTCAAATCTGATGATGAAATCGTTGTACATTAGGCTGGAACGAAAAATTTTTTTTTCAAATACAGTATGTAATAGTGATAAAAAGTTGCCTTGTACTATTTAAAAAAAATTGTAAAGTTTTAAAACGATTGGAGTTGGTTAAGAGGTGCCGCAAGGGGTTGAAATTGTGATTTTTTTTTTTTTTTTTTAAGCAAAATTTGTTAACTTTTGATTCTTTCTTGACGCAAAGGATAGCACGTGTTTTCTAAAGGGCGTGGGTATTATTTCTAAGGGGGATAACACTAACTCCATTAACAGAATGAAAATCAGAAAAGCTAGAGCAATTAATAGAAAAAATGTAGATATGCTAATATAGGGTTGATTTTTGATGGCAGGAAGGAGAGGACAATTTTAGAGGGGAACAAAGTTTACCGAAAGACTGTGGTTGAAGAACACACTTTCTTAGTTCAAGAGCCTGGCTCCCTTTTCCTGCCGCACGTTTTTCCTGCGTATGGAACTGGTGAAGCCATCAAAGATAGGATTATTGAGTATTTCAATAGCAACTGTGATTTGAACTCGGAAAGAGTAACGGCTATTGGATGTGATGGCACTGCTACAGACACTGGAGCTTATAATGGTGTTATTGCTTTATTAGAAAAGAATATCCAAAAATCTTTGCAGTGACTGATATGTTTGTTGCATTGCAATGAGTTGCCGTTGCGCCATCTGTTTTGTGCGTTGGACGGAAAAACAGAACGACCAAATGAGTTGTGAGGAGTAATCGGTAAAAGCCAGAATTGCCTCACACCTTGATGACGGCAGATTTGAGACCAAGAAAGACTTAACCTAAAATGTATTTGGGTACTGTTGAATGTTGTTTTACACTTTAATGATGGTTTATTGTCGATTATTTACATTTTATGAATATATGTGTTCTTTTATTCTCATTTTTTCATTTGCTCATCAACAAGCCAACAAGTTAATTTATTCTAGAAAAACTGTTATTTTTCATATTTCAGTACACATGAAGTAGATCTGTAAAATGACGATGAGCATCAACTTATAGGTTTTTTTGCCTTTTAAGGAATATTCTTAGCAAACATGAGCTAAAAAAATCACAATTGCAGAAAAGTTTGTAAAAATTTTTTCTTTTTTTTTAAGCGGCACCTCAAGATGTAGTTCTTTCTTAATAAAACTTTGTACACTTTTTCTTATATAAAAAGGTATATTTCAATCACTATTAGAATTGGGAATAAGCAAAAATATTTTTTGCTCTAAACTCTCGTTCCACCCTATTGTACATGTAATACAACTAAACAGATACTTTTACAATTTCGGTTTCAATGAAATTCCCTGGGAGTGTCAATGTCGTGGTCGTGATTGTAACGTCCAAACGTACTTAAACGTAAAACCCAGTAAATAGTCTGTTTCTTTTTTGTACATATTAACCAATTAAATACCTTTTCATATCTCTAACCATACATTTTGGTGAATAACCCTTTTTCTCTTCTGACTGAATATTGACATATTGGAAAAACGTCCGGAAAGTCTCAAATTATAAAAATGGCTAATACAATAGTTTTTAGAGCATGTATTACACACTGACATTTTTGGCTGGATTGATGGATTGATGTTACCTTCCTTTTGCCGAACCGAATTGCGAACGGGAGTAGTTTTTGTCTCGCGATGTTATTGTTATTGTTTGTGTCGCGTTGTTATTCCCTATAGGATAGATGTCCAATGAAGAATGAGGATGAATATGCTGAACTCACTGAAAGGGGATGCTGACCCTTTCGACGATGCACCAGTACAGAAAAGTATGTGCTGAGCCAGACTTCGATGGTGGCACCGTCAGATATATTTATGTCGAGCAATTCCTTCGCACGTCTTCCACATTAGTTGTTGCACCCGGAGATACTGCATGTTAAATCCTTCATGTTAATAGCCACCACTCCTTTCGGCTCGGATATCATCTATTCTGCTTAAATGTACATAATTAGAGACATTTGTGTGAATAGTATTGGTTTGAACTCTAATGGATGTTGGAACAGAGTTCTAGATTTTGTTTAATGCTGTTGCATGTAATTCCACCGGCTCTTAGATTTCAATATGGTAAGCATTTTAGCATCCAATGCGGAATTACATATACAATCTCCTTCTATTCTGACATTCCGATTGCTAAAATATAAAAGGTATCTAGGAAGAGTAAAATATTTGGTGTGGGGAGGGGGTATCAATTCATGAAAGAGTGAATATGGGATGATAGTAAGTCCATAGGTTCAAATAAACCTCTGAGAACTTAGGTGTCTGGTATACAAATTTGTTTACTTAATTCGTTACCTACCACTCGAATAGACACATAGTGCGGTGTGCTCATTGAGGGTTTTTAGTGCGGGCATTCTGAGCCTTCCTGATCCTCGGAGGAGACAAGGACTTTGGGGGACCTTCATTCCCCAGCGCCATTTATGGGATCGCTCTTAAATAGTCTGACGGGAAAATTTCAGCTGTCAGTGGAGAAGCCGAGAGAAGTGGCCCCCCTTCAGGATGAGAACCCGAGCGGATGAATTAAGTTTCTTTTTGGGTGGCGATCTTATCTCCGAGTCCGGGCGGAGGAGGGAAAAAGGACTTCTCGCTCTCTAGACGCTGCTTCATAAGGTTTTCTGACTCCATGGATTGACGTCTATCCCCTCACGTCGACCGCCGTACAACCACACATCATTACACTCACACTGACAAGGACAGGCACACACTGACTCACGCACACACGGAAACCCTCATAGCCCGTCCGACAGTTCGTTCGTTTCAAGCCGATTATGATCTCCGCGAATGAGGATCCCCTCCTCGACTCTTGATATCTTGAAAAAAGTGCCTCGAAGAACAGTAGGCCAACAGTCAACTATTTTATTGTTTCATGGAGTGGCAGAGATGGACGTTAGTTCACAGTATAGGACATCGCAAATGATGAATTTGATTGGAGTTTTATTGCCGACATGCACAAATTGTCATTCAAATCACGCATTTACAACACATCAGTCCTCTCTAAATAGAGACAGTATCCGCCCCTCTAATAAAGTGAATTGAATTTTGAAATATCAAACATTATGCCCCACCAGATTAGCTAAATGTGATCATGTTCAATTTACAAGATAATGTATTTAAAGAGGGCATTTTGCCCTTAAACTGTAATAAATACGCACCTCTCTCTCTCTCTCTCTCTCTCTCTCTCTCTCTCTCTCTCTCTCTCTCTCTCTCTCTCTCTCTCTCTCTCTCTCTCTCTCTCTCTCTCTCTCTCTCTCTCTCTCTCTTTTGTTTTAATTTTCAGAAAAAAAAATTGACCAAATAAATTTACGAAAATGTCATTCTCTTTTTTATGGCATCAATTTCTTACTAGCTGCCATTATATGTCATTCTAACTTCAAAATAGTGATTAGAAAATTAAAGAGAACCCCTATACCAAAAACCAAGTATTATCGTAACAAAATATCATTTGGAATGGCTAGCCCAAAATCGTACAATTCATCTTATACAACAGAACACTGTGTATTCCTAATATTTCTTCAAAATTAAACACAGTCATGATACACAGAAATGTAAATATTTTATTCAAATATTTTATTTTAGTCTCAAAATTGATGATTTAAATATTTTATTGATTCATTTGTACATATTAGTTAGAAAACAATAGGTAGATAGTCATTTTGATTGAGTCAACTCATTATATTAACGTACCCACAAAAGGTCGTTGATTACCGAAGTTGCGAAGGTCTTGGGACAATGGGCGGAGGTTTCAACAAATGTAAGCTGTCATACAACGTTGTGTTTTATAACGAGCCGTCAGCATAAAATGGGTCGTGCCGAATTTAGGCTACGTGGATTTTCAAGTGTTACAGCCAATTTTGCATCATACTGTCAAGATGCTTCTAGATGTGAATCAAACAGTTGTGGCAGGCGTAAGGCCAAGGAATGGACAAGGAGAGTTCATTTATATTAAATACTGACAGAAGCGGAATCGCTGAGATCATCTCGTTTTTACTTGCAAATGCTCTTTTTCATTAAATATTGAAAAAGTAACTTGGAGGCTCGTATCAGTTGCCTTTGTTCTTAACTGAACCCGTTATTATTTTAAGGATAAATGCCGTTGCTATTCTTCTTAACCTATCCAAGTATAGGTCACAGTGTGTTAATCCTAAAACTATCAAATTTTAACAATACTTGAAGGAGTTAAGTCGAAAATTCCCCCACTTTTTACCATATAAATTCATTTATCTTAGGAATGACTGGTTCAAATAATTTGATTTTGGTTTATTATTTTCAATAATGAACGTTTGTAATCTACCGAGAAAAAAAGACAGAATTCTCAGCCCATCTTCATTTTGCCGTTTTACGTTTCAAGTTGTGAAGTATACGAAAATCGAGTAAAACAACAAAAAATAAATTTTCTTTTCTCCAAAACTACTGCTAATGAAAATTTCAACGCGGATCGGAGGGCTAAAGTGTAAAAAATCTGAATATCGAAAACTTTTGACATAACTCCATTGTTCTCATCTTCGTTATTGATACAATTGATTTATGTTCATCCGTTCGCTCTCCTTAAGGGTTAGAACATTGAGGGGAAAAAAGAACGGAAACTCGAACGTGAATGTGAACGCGCTTGGACATGGTAAAAATTGCTTAATATCATGTGAGGATCCCATCAGCTGGTAGAATTGTTTCAAGAGTTTCTTTTGAAATCGAGTTTTCAAGTCATATGTGATAAAATTGTGGTACAGGTGAAGCGTACGTCGGTGTTTTATGTTACCTCGATGATTTCCAGTTGCTCTACTCTTGGATTGCTAAGTCGTGCCCATTGCGCCATTGTAGGTATTGCCATTTCATGCCCTTGCTTTCAGCTGTAATTTGAATGGTTGATATGGCGTTTTTCTTGAACTAAAGGTACCAAATTGAATTGTAAATTATTCTCATTTTATGGCATTTGGAGTGGACACGACAAGATTTGGACGATAGAGGCGCTGAGTCCAGATTAAGTACCACTGATTGCGTCTAATACGCATAGCACTGTGATTTACGAACAAGGGTTGTTCAAATTTCTTCACAATCACATTCTCTACCAAACCTTTGGGAGCTCTATTTTTTCTGCTCCACGAAAGCTACTCCTTGACTATTAAGAGTACTCACTCTACAGTCATTGTTTACAAAAATTTTCAACGCTAGTTCAAAAACCAAATTGGAAAAACTCACTCGAAAATTCGTTGGAAAATCTAATTATGAACAATTTTTAAAAAACGATCTCAAAAAACTGGACCAACCATTCCTGAGATTATTGAATTTATATGGTAAAAAATGGGTAAATCGCGGAAAATGTCAACTTTTTTGTTGGCGATTTTAAATTTTCCTGCGTATTTACTTCTTCGAGCGTGGTTAATATTTCAGAGTGATGTGTGTCCCTTAAAATGATTTCCAACGTTCTTGTCAACTTTCAACAAGCTTCGTTGATATTTTCCCAAATTGATCAAACATTTATGAAAAGTAAGGTTTGTTAATGTGATCTCTAATGACTGCACGTCTTGCGGTTGGATGTCTACACTTGGATACTATCGTCGAATATATTTGTCGAGTCATTGAGTCATTCGCGAGTGTTACTTTCTTGTAAGCACAAATTATCGCATTGCCGACATCTAAGCTACTCATCGACCAAAGATCAAATGGCTATTCACATTCGCTCAACCTCAAGAATTTTCAGAGACACGGCGGTACACGCTGGAACGATCCGAGATGCAGCGAGATTGTGTCATTTCCCACTCTTTCAAAGCAATATAATGATTTTCCATAATCAGCGAATAAAACCTTATGGCGACCCAACGCAAACTAGGCAAGTTCGGAGTTCAATAACATCGCCTCGTACGGGCGGAGTTTAACCAAGAAATTTCGCGCTTACGCAACCAGTGGAGTCGGCGGTTTACAACGCTGTAAAGATGAAGGGTTTCTTCAAGCCGCACTGTAAAAACAGAGGTAAAGTTACCACGATTTGAAATTATCATATCGCAGCTGACCCTCCTCCACGCAACCCCTAAACTCACACAGTACGACAGAGGACTTGGTAAAAAAAAATAAACAGATAAAAAAACTGCCGCGCATTAATTAGTCGTAAAGGCATGAAAGTTGACGCTGGGTAAAATAAATTATTCTACTTCCATGATAAGATCACTACGAGTAACCAAGTTTCAGCATCCAGATATATCAATTAATGAAAAGGACGTAGCGTTTTAGAGTGGTAACTCGTAACTATGCAAAGTGTGCTTTCGAGGCGAAAAATGGATATCGCGGAGCGCCCCGATAAAATGTGAGTTTCGCAATGAACAAGCTGACATATCGAGATGGCAACCTATCAAATAATGTCGAAAGACGAGTTAGTTATCGAATTATGCGATTGGTCAGTGACCATATGCGCGGTTGATGGAGAATTAGGTTAGACGCACGCAAACGAGGGACAAGACTGTGTGTGTATCATAAATCCAGTGGACATGATTCATTTCGCAGCATTGAAAAAGGAAAAAGTGCAAGGGTGCAGTGATGCAACAATCGACTCGCCAAATCGGGAGCGTGTGACCGTCGTTTCCAAGCTAAATTGTATAATTTATTATACACTAAATTGTATCATGAGATATTTTTATTCATCTTCAAACTATTTATTATTTGATGGGAAGAGAATAAATAACGTTCGCCAAGTGGGTGTGATAGTGAAGGTCTTATAAATAATTACACAGACAATTTAAAACTGCTAATACAGAGGATTTAGAAAATATTAACTAATGCATTATTATGGAGTGGTTAGGCTACTGATTCAGTAGTTATGCTACTGATGCAGAAGTTATAATACTTAAAGGAACTATCACGAAATATCAATCATCTTAAAATTGTAATTTTAGAAGCAGAGTGATAATGCGTAGAAGCTGAGGCTTGTAAGAGTTTTTACTCGCAACCAATGAAATTAATGGAGTTGGACTGAGGAGGGATTTATCAACCCAAATACTCACCTCAGAAAATTTCATTGAAAACTGTATCTAATGTAATTGGTATGAAGGTTCTATCTTTGGGATTGCGGAGAGGCTTTTTTGATCAGGCATTGGTGAGATGCATAAGGGCCACGACACGTACATATCCTGAACATGGGGTACAGCCTATTGAATGTTTTTTTAATTTCGAATTAAGACTATGGACGTAATCATTTCTCGGGAAAAGTCCCATTTTATCCGTCGAGAGCTTAACGAAATTCGGAGATTGACGCCAACAGCTTACGACTTCTATAGCCGCAGTGGCAATCCTGTCGGCTGACTGCTACAGTCCGTAGGCTACCCTACGAATAGTCCGTAGATCATCATGGTGTCTCGACTGTTTGAATGGAACAATCAAGACGAATAAAAACGTGCTAACAGGATACTAGTTATAAATCGATAATGGCTAAAAAAAATATACAAACCGGCCATCTGACTCCAAAATCCTTAGGTTCGATTCTTGCATACATCGTGGCGATCCCCAGTACTAATATTTTAAGTTTACGTCGAAACACCAAATATTCAACCGCTGATTACTCTCTCTTGTTTCCTGTACAGGATTGAAACTCGTTTAAGCTGGATAAAAACTAGTCTTTCAATGTTCTGCAAGAGATTCCACTGGACAAACTTGAATTTTCCATCACATTTATACACCGCATTTTAAGAAAACCGGACAGACATTCAATTATAGTTTTGCCATTTTCCAGGATCGTCGGGAATATCGACAGACCAAAACCGGCAACAAGATAATTGTTTCGGACGTCCGACGTCAGACCAGCATATTAGGAAAATGTTCCGTAACCGACTCTTAACTTATAACTTCCGTTTTCGACTCTTACATTCAAATTTCAACATCGTCCGCGCTGATTTGTAGCTGTCTCATCAGATAAGAGGCCTGTGGGTAGAACCTTCCTGCCGAGATCGGAGAAATACAGATTCTGGTTGTCAAAACATAGAAAAAACTATTTATCTCATCTCTCTAACATTTTGGTATTTGAAGCCTCCTTACTCCAACTCTATTTTACAAACCTCTGAACAACTTTCATGTTTTTGGGACTCTGCTGTTATTCAAAGAATTAAACCTGATGGAACAACTGTGTAATTTTCTTTGAACTGGGATTCGTTACCACAACCAGAGCCCCACTGGAGAACATGATTTCTTCATTCGGGTCTTGATTTGGATGTATAGTTGACCAAGATGCCTGTAATTATTATTGAAACTTATTGCTTAGAACTATTACTGCAAAAATATACCAATTTCCTGCAGGCTCTCGTGGACCATTTGATTTGAGTAGACCCTTTATATCATCTCTACTTCTGTAGCATGAGAGATTGATGGTTTATCGATATGCCGAGTGTGGGTTTGAATCCTGTCGTCCTGTTATGCCAGGTTAGTTGAGTTTTTATCCCATGAAAAAGATTCGAGCATATCCGTTCTTACAAACACCTTTCGCTCTACTAAAGGGTCTCAAGTAAGAAGGGAAAAAAAAGACTAACGAATTAACAAGGAGCCCTGGGTTATACGGCGATAAACGGGGGCGGGAGGATGGAGCAAGAGCGGGCGAGCGGTTTATATAATAATTCCAGGCCGCGGCGCGTTGCGTCGGCCTGATACCTACAGCCTCCCTCCTCGGCCGGTGTCCGCGTTCACAAAGCCCAACCCACCTAACCTTCTCGGCTTGCAGCGGTCGGAGGTGCGCTCCCAACTAACAGAAATACTATGTCACTTTTGCTCCACTGCGTACACTGTGCACAATTCGCTTCTCATTTCAACGCCTGACGTCGACTAGTGCAGAACGTCAATCGACTTACAACACATCATTATATGGAAAAGGACTATTTCATTAAATACGTAATCGAAAACGACGGTGAACCGAGGACACATTTTCCGTATCTAGTTTCTGTATGGGGAGTTTGAAAACATGTACGTCGAACGGGAACAACGAAAACTAGATAATAAACTGAAGGGAGTTGTGTGTGAGTGTGTGAAAGCTTTAAGTGCCGCAATTTAAAAAAATGTTCTCACTATTTTAAGGGTGATTCCTAAACTAGGGGCATTTTTGATCAGAAAACAATTTTCTAAAAAAAAGTTTAAAAATTACTGGAATTTTTTCATATGGATTTTAGTCATAATCTCTAAGGTAAAAAGCGCAATGGCAGCGCATGAATCCCTTTTAAAAGTCCGAAATTGAACTTGAAATTGGCGTCCATGACAACGTGAATTATGGCACACGACAATATTAATGTCAGTTACGCTTTCGATAAATTCCATCTCGTTGCAGCAACAGTTTTTTCTTGGGTTGGTAGGTAAAAGGAAAAAATGGCATTTATTTGGAAACATCGTTTTTATATCATTTAATTAACGTGAAAAAGTTGTTTAACAAGAATCAGTATATTATACTACTTGTAGGCAGTCCCTCATCTATCAGCCTTCGAAGTTTCCCAAAATCGCATAACTCCTACTCGAAATAAAAATGAAATCACGACAACCAATCACGCTAAGGAAAAAGCTTGGTAACGAAAATGAAAATTTGTGTTAAATCAAACAGGAGAAATGTAATTGTCTCATTCCTGACTTTAAGGAGGTTCCAAAGCCCCATGTAACTAAGTACATTAACCAAAATATAAAACTATAGAGAAAAATTAATTCGGAAATTCGTTTTCTTCTCAATTTCTCCTCATCTGGAATTCTTGATCTCCCCATTCTGCTTACCCTGTAAAACTATAAGTTGCGCAGTCACTGAACAAGTAGGTGGATTCCCAAGTAGTGGTACACTATGATAATAAGCTTGGTAAAAAAAGAAGGTAATTACTTAATTTCAAAATTACAGTCTTTTGGTAATTTGGAATGTCCACGACAATGTTAAAAAATAAGAGCCACGACAATGTTATTTTAAACTTCAAGATCGCAGCGTGACAGAAGTACTCGTGTCTCAGAGTTTCTCCAATGCTCATTAATTACAGCCTTTAACGAAGTTGTGAAAACATGCATCGGATGGAATCTTGGTCATAAAAATGATCAACCACGACAATGTCAACAATAAACCTGCGCACCTATCATCATCTCCGAGAGGATCAGTTAGTCACCGAATGGCCGTTGGGGCGTGATGCGCTATGCTAAGAAAAGTTGTAGACAGCTTTTCGTTGATCATAATTGCTGACATTGCAAAATCTATTTTCAAGGCGTAAGATCTTCAACTTGAATGTGGAAAAAAAATTGAGTTCATAGAAAATTTATAGGTGCATGAAAATCAACTGCTGAGTCGAGTATTTAACTTTTAGACCAACCACGACAATGTGAATCGGTAGGTAAATTACCTACTTACTTTTCTTTAAAAACCAAATGGCCATATTGTTGCCAAAGGGTATTGAAGAGCTCGTCAGAACCTGCAGTTGGCAAAAAAATCAAGAACGTAAGCCTAAAGAGTGAAATATCACAGGTGGTAGAGACGAATTTGCCCTCAGTTTAGTAATCACCCTTAAAGTTGATTTATTAGCTGCTCTGATATTATCTATCGGTGAGGAGGGGGGGGGGGGCTGCTGCTGCTGCTACTGTACATTTTTCAACCGACCAGGAGGTTCAAAAAGCTGTCATAAACTGGAGCAAGGAGGTGGCGGGAAGTTTTTATGACGAGGGGATTACAAAGCTCATTTCACGGTCGCAAAAGTGCATTGATCGAGAAGGCGATTACTTGGAAAAATAACTTAGATGTATGCCTGTAATACCGTGTTATTTTTTTTTAAATAAAATTTTTGCAAAGTCTGGCAAAATCGAGTATTCTTACTTTCCGAACAACCCTCGTAGTATAACTGTCTAAAGCCAATGCTTGTATCTCTTCATGTGGTTAAGATTCAAAAAGTATATTTCTTTTTGTACTGTCGCTCTTGAAGTTGCGGAGCTGAGGAAAAGCGAATTTCGGAGCGAAGAGGTTGGCGCATATGCTTTCTGGCGGACTATTCGGAGTGGTTGGCACTTGCCCCTTTCTATGAGATCTCTCAATGGTTTGTATTGGAGGAATCCAATTGAAACAAAAATCGTTCTCACCTAGGCCTTTCGCACCCCTTCAATTTGATCTTTCCTTATTTGATCAACGACGGAATTCCGTATATACGTTGTATTTGGCAAAGGCCTACCCACCCAAAGCAAAACACCGCATTTAGCACGAACCATAATCCTTAAATAAATGTAAACTTTCCAAGGTTAAACATTTCATTCTTCGAACGAAATGGGAAAGTAATAGATACTTTTGTTTCAATGAGATAATTTTCTTTTTAAAAAAATTGTTCATTCCCATCAAGTATTTACACATAATCGATTTATCCTAGCGAGCTTTGCCAGAACTGAAAGTTGGAAAAACAACAAAATCGTCATGTCAACTTTCTCCTACTTCAAATGGTTTACTCTCGTATAACCAACCTACTGCTTAAGGTTTATCAAATCAAGTTGGTATTCCTCCTGCAGTGTGAGGATGGTGAAAGTAATTTTACAAAAAATGTGATTCTACATTTAGGACGCTGACTGCCGAAACTATCACAAACCTAGTCACTTTATTCCTCAAGTAATGGACGATCAAAATGTTGAAGAAATGTGTTACATCGCTATCTAGCGAATGATGTCACTGAATTAGCTATAGGGACGAAACGAACAGGAAACATTGGTCAATGAATAAACAGTGTGTTGGTAAGATACCTTCAACATTCTCCTAGTTACAAGCGTAGCTCATAGGTAACAATGAAAGTATTAATAAGCGACATTTATGAGGAAACAATGTTTAGATCAAGACTTTCCCTGAAGAATTTCATAAATTATTAAATTCAAACTTCTTTGGTGAGGAGAATTTCATAAATTATTCGTTGGAAACAATAATTCATCGTCAATATCAACAGCAACAAGATGGTCCCGTTGATCACCAACGATCAATCCCGTTGATGGTTGGTGATCAACTTTATATATGCAAGCTCTAAAATTGGAACTGTCATAAATTTTACAATTGAAATTTGAGCAACAAAAAATATTTTTTTACAACAACAAATATTTTTCTAAATAATATTTTACTAAAATAAAAAATCATCAATTGTTGCCATTTTTTGCTATTTTCATTGATTTTCCGGCACATTATTAAAATTAAAAGAATTCCAAGTAATTTCTCTGTACAGTTATACGTATGTACCAAAAAACTGAATGTTCTAGTTCTTATTCAATAAATTTTTCAGAGTAATACCTATTCTTTCAAAAAAATTGAAAATTTAATTATTTTTAGCGTTCCTACATGTACGTTATGTTACGCATTTACATGTACTTGTACTGTCCCGGAATCTTTTGAGAATGTATCAAAACTAATTTCCATGTAACAATTTTGAAATAATTAATTTAAACAGTTTTGGAATCATTACAATAGCTCAATTTCGTTTGATACCTCATAGAGGTCTTTGTTAACTCTTATGACTCGACAAATAAGCTTACTAAGAAGTCTGTACATTCTTAAGCAGCAGTCAACAGTTGTTTAGCAATCCCAAGATTCCTAGAGTGGTTTTGTATATATTTATTTTTTATTGCTATTTCAGGGTCGCCCCCCTCCCCAAACAGAACCAGCCCCCTCCCCCTTCTCCATGTAAGTTGGGACCACAAAAATGGAAAACAATATTCGAACACTTTCATCGTCATTCATACATTTTCAGATAGAAAAACAAACCATACTTAAATTAATTAACAGGTTCATTATTATTTACGTTCTATCTAATGATGTTATTACATCATTTTTGAATGTTGTCACGTTAAAAACTGATTCAATCAACTTTAGTCCTTCAACAAATTTTTTGACCCCCCCCCCCTCCCCTAGAATTTCAATGACGCAGTCTGCGTCATAATACCCCCTCTCCCAATTTGTGGGCACCCCTGGTTATTTATATTATTAAGTAGATGGTAATGTTTAGAGGTTTTTGTCAATTGTTGGGTTTGTAAACATGGAAGAAAGAAACAAATAGTAGCACGGTGCTAGCAAAACAAGAGGAGGTACAAAACCGCAAAAAGAAAATACGTGAATCAGAGCACAAGAGCGCAGCGAGTCAATTATCAAGGATTCGGCGTGTAACCAAGGAGTCGTTACTCGGCCGGATAGAACTATTACCTGGTTGGAGAGAAGTGGTCTGGGCAGGTGAGGGAGAGGTCGTACCGACGAATAGCGGCATAACTGCGGAGGTGTTGGCACAATGCAACCAAGGGGTCATTAGGATAGGAAAGGACAATAGGAAAAAAAAGCTTAAGGTGGGAATGGGAGGGACGTGCGGGGTATATCAAGAACAGACGGAAGAGTTTGTGATCAGCTGAGTTGTAGGGCCTCTTGGAACTGGTTAGGAAGAGGTTGATAATAATTGTCCAGCTGGGGTTCGGTGTGTTGAAGGTCGTTATGGTCACGGACGGATCCACCCCTCGCTCTCTCACCTGAAGCGCTTCTTGTCTCAGGCGCACACATACTCATATATGAGCCCTTCTTGCCCCTTGCAGCCTCTTGGGGTTCTCCCGTCTGGTCAAGTTGTAGGCTCCCGTAAGAAGTCACGATTCACTCATTTGCCGCAATGAAACCAACTGAGTATAACTAAGAAGAGTTATTTAGAAAAATAATTAAGTTCGTTCACTCAAACAAAAAGGAGACCGTTCACCCACAATGAGGAGTTCTTGGAGTTCAATTTTTAAAATGCATAGTGAAATCTCTTTTCCATTAGTAGTTTGTACCTCTGTAAGAGAGCTTCTGTTGTGAAATCAGTTGATTACAGCTTGAAGGACATCTTATCGAGTTTGTTCGGAGGGAAAGGAAGAAAACATTTGCCAAGTTGAGTGTGACACATGTTCTACGCATATCTGTATTTAGCTTCCTCGTCTAGGTTACACGAATGTATAGATCATCTGGAACGATGTAGAATATAAGATTTTGAAAGAGATGTTGAGGATATAGCTGCTGTCGGACGTATTCGGGTAAACTGGACAATCCCTGTAAATTTCGACAAAATCGAATGGAAACTTGGGAAATTAGGGCTGTTGAATCACTGATAACAGTATTCCCTTGAAATTTATATGAGATCATTAAATCGTTTTTCCCAATACCCTGAAAATTTGAGGTCGATTATTAGGACCGGAAGAAATGAAGCTTGGTGGATTTTAAGTTTGCGCATGCTTAGATTATGTAATGATTTGTGATCAATGAAGCTCATTTATGGCTCAACCCGCGCATATCTTGAAAATGTCATCAAAATCGGATGAAAATTGTAATCGGAATTAGGTTTGTAACTAGGCTCTGCATACACACAGTCAGGCAGACAAGAAACGAAAGTTGTTTAGAATTTCTAAAACCCACAATGCGAGTGGAACTCCTGATTTTGGATAAAGTTATGTTCCAGCTTCTGTACTTATAGTTAGACTTAATCTGAAAAAAAAAAACTGCAATCCAACCTCGTTATTTTTCCATCACCTAAATCCTAAACGGTAAAAATTCATCATCTTCTGGTGACAATTGGTAGAATTCTTGCTGGTTTGAGTGTTAACCTTATGTTACTGCAGTTATGAAGAATCTGTTATCCTATCAACGAACATGAAATAAAATGGATAACCCTCCGGTAGGTGCCTTCTTTTGCGGATATCTAAGACGAAAAACAAATTATACTGATCCATTTCAAAGTAGTCAGCACCAACAACCAATTATATACTGTTAGTTTAAAAAGATGAAACGAAGGATGTATCAAATTCAAAATAGTCCTTTTTTAACGTTATTTCTATATTTAATTATTAACTATTTTATTCATTTTCATTTTTCGCGAAACCTCGAAAATGTTTGTTGACGACATTTTAGTGATTTCCTCAGTCACCGAATTGGTAGGGATTATTGGTATATATATCCCTCTTTAGAGCAATATTATAAATACTAATGCGTTCTTAGGGGCAGAAAGATTTTTACCTTGTCACTATCTTATGTAAAGGTTGCTTTATAATTTTATCAATATACGAGCAAACTCAAATTTCATTGTCGTCAATTTCAACTCCAATTGTTCTCCTTTTAAAACTAACAACAGCCTACCATTTAAAGACAAACCTCAAACGACAAACGAAGTCGTTAAACTATTTTATGAAACGATATCCTACAAACTATAAATAGGCAGCCCCCATTTGGATGGAGTTACTTATACAGGTTGTCTCACGTTATGCCCGTCGAACTTCTTCCACGTACAACCAATTTGCAACAAGAAGGGCCTATTAGAGTTTTTTATTTATTCAAATAACTTTATAAAATAAATTTTAAACTTTTTATGTGTTTGACCTTTGATTACTAAAGAGGCCATCACTGTAAGAAGGAAGAGCTGTAAATTTCTCGTATTCTTAGCCTCTATAATTATTTAAAAGGAACTGGAAATTAAAAAAAGCCCGAAAAGTTAATTTCCTCAAATCTGTTAGATTAACTGTTTTTCAAAAGCAAATTCGTCCCTATACTTCAGGTTTTACTCTTTAAAGATTAACAAAAGCCTCAATTTTCCAATGATGCAGCCAGGTTTTTATTTTTTTGAGTAAAGCTTTTGAGAAAATTGATTTTGAATCGAAAAAACGTGAGATTTTCTCGAGAAAAAATGAAAAAGAATTTCTAGGCCGATTTACTGATGTTTTAAAAAGCTGAATCGAATGCTGACGTACCCAGGTCTCACCGTTTTTCAGTCTTAATCTTATTTGATTTATTATTTCAGGGTGTAGTTAGTGTCAAATCAGCGACAATAACTTTGAATACTTAATTTTGAATATTGGCCTCACGAAACGAGAATTCGCTAGACCCAATTCTGACCTCATTTAATTTCTATTTAAAATTTCCCCAGACCCAGTTTCCTCATTTCGAACCGCTCACCTAATAATGTTGATTATAATGTGACGTAATAAGAGTGTTCACATTATTTTACATTCAATACCAGAAGAAACTTTGAAATAATACGAAAGACAGCGTTTTTTCAATTTCTTACCTCGTCGCTTCGAAAAATATTTTGGAAAGATACAGGAATTGTATTGAAACCAACAGTTGACTTTTAACGTTGAAGGCAGCTAAGACTACTTGTTGTTGAGATAAATTTTGCTTCAAATGTATAATACTTTATTTTTGGTGGTTATATTTACCTGAAGAATGTATTGGTTCTTATTCCACATACAACAGTCAATTAATGTTATATGTTCGGTGTCAATGTTATTTTTTCTTGATTTTGACCATTTTTCTCCAGGATTTAATATATGTAGCTGCCCAATAACTCCACGAAACTTACCAAAGTGCCTAATCAGGCTGAACAGTTAGATCAACCTTTAAATCAATCAATACACTGGAGCTAGTCACTAACTAACCACGTTTAGAAAACAGAGATGTGATTATGATATCTATTAGTTCATGGTATTTGAATACAATAGGAAACCTCCTAGTGCATAGCATTCAGACAAAAGTGCCATCAAGTTTTGAAAAACTGCTGATCTAAGATTGGACCACAGTCAACATTAGTTGGAGTTGAACCGTTCAACCAAAGAAAATGAAAATGTTGGCCTGACATTTCCTACATCGTAAAATAATAAATTAAATAATTTTAAGACTGAAAACGTATTTAGGTCGTATGGGTGTGTCGTAATTATTAAGTATGTAAAAAATAAGGAAATCTGCCACCTAATTGTTTCAATCGTAAAGGTATTATTTCATTTCGAAAAGAAACGATTGTTGCGCCATAGTTTTTTCGCATTCAAACTCAATATTTTCAAGCACTTCCCCTCTGAAAATAATAATCTTAAACCGTTGGAAAGCTGAGGGTTTTCGGCATTATTCAAGAGTGCAGTCCATCATTTATCATCAGGAGTATGGGGAGGAATGAGCCGCAAAAAAAAGCAAGTTACTGCATTTAACGAAATTAACTGTTCACCTCAATTTTCTCACTCAGGTTTCTTTAACAAAGTTATTGTTAGAGACTAAGAAGACAAGAAATTTAACGTTCTTTCAATGGTGTACTCAGATTTGGTTTTACTTTTCGTATGAGGGAGTTAAATGAGCTGTGTACGTACTGGTATTAATTCTCACAAAACACTTTTTATTTGAACTGTTGAGTTGGTATCTATTAATAAACTTTAATTTACCTACATCCTTATGTTAAATAATAGTTTTTTAATTTTATAGTCAATTTGGAAAAACAAAGAAGGACATGCAAACAAATTACTATCTACCGCCTAAATCTCTGGAAACTTGGTCGACATTGGAATAAAACAGCAGAAGTCTTGTTTGACTAGAGGATTTGGGTTCGCGCAAAACGTGAATTGATTGTCCTACGGATTTTAGGTGATAATCGTGAGCTATAGAGTATCCCCGTGGCTAACGCATTTCCTGCTTATTAATGACGCTGACGTTTTATACGGAACCTGTAAGTATTTTATTGTTTGCATTTATACGAGCAAGTACCCAGTTATGGAAATATTAGAAGAAAAAGAGAAAACGAATAACGGGACTTCAGCTGGAATTTTGTGTGAAAATGATGAGTGTGAACCCCTCACCTTTTTTTATGGCCATAAACGTCAAACCGGCAGTTTCGTATTCGCTTGCTGGGGTAAGTGTTTGCTGATCCTTGTAAAGACTCTTCAACCCGATTTCGTTGTGATTGTTGGGTTGGGCGCTAGATGTCCCCGATTTATTGCACTGCTTCCCATACATGCAAAATCCATGTGACAACTTTAACTTTTACTGCCACCCACAGAGTTCGTTGAAATTCTCAAGGACTGTACAGATCGGAAACTAAGTATTCCTCTATGAATCCCTGCGTTTCCCGATCTCTGATAGATTGGTAACCTTTCCCGTAAGCCCAAACGTAAAACTCATTCATCGAACTAAATCCACAGATATGTATTTGTGCGCTCCGTATGTATCGCTCTGCTATTATAACCACATATAGGTGGGATAGTCGCTGGCCAACCGAAAAGAATTGGCGGGCTCTCGGTGCAGACTCGTCCTTGGTTTTTGCCTCGGTCCCGGGCGGAGCGGCAACAGAGCCGAGAAGTACAAGCGGCAGAAAGAACGATCGGTGAACCCCCCGCTCCTTCTACGAGTCCTTCTACGCGTTCATTCTAATCACATGCTGCATTCTAACTTGAAGATTTTTTTCAAATGAATCAAGTCCACACATTAAATTACAAAAATTCTGAAGAAACCCAATCACAACTATTTAGACATTCATAAAGTCCAGTGCACGCAAGAGGGAGAGAGAAAAGAAGAAAAAAGAGAGAGAGAGAGAGAGAGAGTTGTGATGGTAATCAAGAAGGCAGTAACTCTAGTACTTCATCTTTCTAAATTTCTGAGCTAGATACCAACTGAAAGAATTAGTTTAAGAATCAAGAACCTCCACAGCTCCTGTAAATTCAACGCTATGTAAAGATAGAGTCTTTGAACTGACCGATTCCAATTTATTGGTACGCTTCCCACTCCGGGCTCTTCATATTGATTGACAAGGATTGGCGTTCGTAATTACACAGCATACAAGTTGTTATGAGTGTTTATTAATTTCGTAGGAGCTAAACAACGCTCTTTCAACATACATACATTCAACATACATAAAACATTAACAAAGATTCCTCTAGGAAATGTTTACCACGTATGTTTTAGTTGTTTTGGAATTTTTGTATTTTATTAGTATTGGGAAATCCTGAATAATGTCATCCGAAATCAGAATTTCAACTTCCATTGATATATTTTGACACAGTTTTGTACAATTTGCCCGTGCGATTGCTAATACTTAAAACGGCTCTGCTATATTGCAGTTTGATTAGGAGAATTTTAAGCTTCCTTCACTACGATCTAAGCCGGGGTTTTATTGTAGCATCTGCATTTGTGCAAACTTACAGTTCATGTTACAGTCACAGATGTCAGATGAGACAGTTAGATGTAACAGGTACTCGAACTTGGGAAGTTGTTGCGTCAAACGTTAGCTCTGAACACTTGAAATTTTGAAACCCATTGCCCCTTTTTTATCATGAAGATAATTTTCCTGATCAATCATCTTTTCGCCACTTGTTCGATAGATTTATGCTGCACAAGTGTAGTACAATTGTGGCAGATGTGTGGTGCTGTGTTCGTCAGGTGGCAAAGTGGAGGAAGGGCAGTGAGGTTGACTCAACTCACCAGCATTATACCTCTCCCCTCTCCCTCATTCACATCTCCGCCGCACTCTGTTGCGCCTGCAGCTGTACTGGCTCTTGACTCTTCCCGTCAATTCACGATTCAGTCAATGATTTCTTTAAATTTTATGGTTCTGCTCGATATTATATTAATAACCAATTGTTTGTTGAAATGTTTATGTTCATCAATGACTTAGATATTAGTTATATCTATTTATACGGGTGATTCCTTTTGTTCATCCATTCATCTTGCTTTTCAAAGTGTATCTATATATACAGTCGTGACGAGGTCGCCAAACAAAAAACAATTTCACTGTCATGCAGCGTCTAGGATGTGAAGAGACTGTATCATATGCTGAGTGATCAGGGCAAGGGTTTCGATGTCATCAAGCTTAATGTGTTTGCCACAATCATGGTAACCTAGGTTGTCGGTAACGAAATGAACATCAGGCATGCCTGGGGCCCAATATAAGTAAGCATGGCATGACCTGCTGAAAGCTATTTCTCAACTAAAAGGAGTTACGAGAAATACCATTAATGTAATGCCTGAGATGCTGTCATTGAGTGTCACGTTGTCTCAAGTTTTGCCACGGACTTAGGTGAATCGGGCACCTCGGCAAGTGTCTCTGGTGGTATCGCTAGCGATGTCATTTGTGGCTCCTACCCCCAATATTTAGTGGCGCTTCTCTTCGTCCCTCTTTCCCTTTTAACCGATTACCTGGGCGTCCTCCCTATTATTTAACTGCTTCCAAGTCTACCGAGGCAGCCGCCTATAGGTAACGGAACGTTGTTTTCACTTTTGGGTGATGGCAAAAAAAATCATCACCAAAATCATGATTTTTACTCTCACTTTAGACCAAACTGAACAATTTTGGTTTCTGTTTGTATATGTGTGCCTGTTCTTATATCCTAGTAACAAGCAAAAGCATGCCGTTCTCGATAGTCTAAAACATTTCTAAGGAAAAACTTGAACGAAACCTATGAGTCACCTTCCAACCTCTTCGAGTAGGTATTCAACATCTCGTGATTGAGCGTGAAGTGTCAACACAGGGGCGGCCTTCTGCCTTGTTTTATAAACATTTCTCGGGTTTCCTCGCCTGAAGCTCCGAGAAATTGCGGAAGATGCTACATTAATCCTTCAGGTAGCACAGAAATGATGTGCTAAACGCCCCGACAAAACATTATATTCGGACAATAAACTTCCCTTGCCCACATCTCATCTTCTTGAGAATGGTCTTTCTAATTAGAAGCGTTAATGAATCCTTAAACGATCATTTTAGCAATAAATTGATAATTAATTCGTCCTCAAATCTCTTTGAACAGATCATAGCGTTTGAACCTAGGAAACGAAAAGATTAATGATTTTATACTGTAATCTATTTGAGCATTAGGTGCTAATTTATATTATTCATATCTAACGGAAGATGCATTTTTATGGGAAATCTGATAACTTGTCTTCCACCGTCCTTAATACAAAGTAAGCGAGAGTTCTGAGTTGAGGATGAAAGGGTATGAAAAGAGCCATCCAGCACCCAAGTCTTCATTTACCAACCTGTTTCGCCATACTAAGCCTTACCAGGGTTTCAGTAACAGAAAAGTTGAGTTAGCTGAGGGTTTATTCCCTGATACATTCAAAGAACTGCATTCAATACATTCAAAGTTCATCGTTCATATTGAAAGAAATAATAAATATAACCAAGTTAAGTATAACCGCATTTATGGACAGTTTTCGTTCATCATATCATTTATGCGTCTTATTCTAGGTTTATATTCTAAGTTTAGTACATGAAAAATTGGAGCTAATTTTTTATTTTGTTTACTTATAGTATTGATAAATAAGAAGGTATGAACCACGAATGTCAACTTTTTTGTTGGCCATAAAATACGTCCTCTTTCATGTGCTATATGTAAGTTATGAGGATACATTCAAACAATACCCCAAGTTTATTGTAAACCATCATCCTTGCAAAATCGGAAGAATACTGGCCAGGGTACTGGTTTGAGACAGTTAAACAATAACATTAATCGTCAGGCAATACGAACATAAGGTTTTGTTCTATCTGTAGGTGAACAAAAACTAGCATATCATAGAAAAACAAGTCATTCAATTTATTTGGCAGTAAGGAATCATGAAAATAATGTATTCAGACTTTGGTGATAAGAATGAACAACTATACATATTAACTATATACACTCCGTAAGCAGGAGCTGCGTCAATTATTCTCGTCTATTTACACTTCATTCTCTTGTACTAACAGTCGAGTAGTCTATGCAAATGTGTCCTATTAGCCAGATGGACGGGTAATGTAACGGGCCAGGTCGGACGTTAGAAAACGTAGGATGTAGCGGGTCGCGGCGGTCAAGCGAATCTGACCCTTCAAGCGATGCGGATGAGGTGAATCCAACATCGCGAGGATCATAGGTCAGAGTCAAGGGAGAACGGACACACATTCACGCCGACCTCCTGAGCCACGTCGGCGATAATTGTGAAAATAAATTTCGATGGATCACCGCATTCTGTATTCCAGCGGGACGTACAACTGCAATTTCATTTAAACCAATGATTTGGTTAGTTGGATGAATACATGAGCAATTATCGACAAGCAAGTATCAAGATGCACATACGAGTATGCCTACTCCACGTTCGTATTTGGCTCTTAACGGCGTAAAAACAGGCTTGTTATCCACATGACTGAGGCGTACAACATCAACTTCTTATGGACAACTGAAGTAACACCCAACTGATTGTCATTCAATGACAGAATGGAAGCATTTGGGATTATTTATACCATTAACTGAGTTTATTTTGTCCCATATCATCACCGATGACGTGATGGGTACATGCATCATTACGGTAATAATAATTTACGCCAAATAATTTTTACGCTTTTGACTGGTGAACTCCACTCCACATGAAGGGGCTAGGCAGTGTAATTCTGAATTTTAGCCCCCTGCAGCAGAGTTGGATTTTGATCACACTTTGCTTCTATGTCCGCGGTGCCTATTGTAGCACTTAGACCGTGTGTTATTCCCTTACCATCGCAGGATAATCAGGCAATCCCTTTAATAGAGAATCAACAAAACAACTATACAGAGAACTGTAGACACTCAAGATTATCAAACAAGTCTGAGCTGAATTTCTGGGTATAACTACGAACAACGATACAAGCACACCGAAAGGAAATCAATTAAATAGAAACTCTCCTAATCCTGTTGTAAAAATAAAAAAAAAATAAAAAAAAACGCTTTGAAAAAATAACAACACTAGATGGCTTACCCGGTTTTGGCCGGTCAAGAGTTCATCATCCTTATCACACAAGCGTCAAGCTGAAGTCCCGATATCAATTTCCACTTTTTCCATTAATGTTTTCATAATTAGGCACTAATCTGTACGAATGGAAACAACAAATCATCAACAATAATCATCAGTAGGTGATGGTAGTAGGTCGGTTGTAGAGTTGTAGACGTGTATACATTTGTAACAATAAAAATTATGATTACCATCACTCCAAAGTCTGTTGGATTATCAATTACGTCACTACTGAATGATTGATTTTAAAATTTGAAAACTATTATTTCAACTATATGTAAATTATAGACGTAGGGCAGTTTGTTCAAGCCGCGACGTTTACCTTACTTGAAATTTGTACCCTTCACAACTTATAAACCAAAATTCCCATCCGAATAATTAAACGCTGTAAATTCTACATGGGTTTATTTTGAGATCAATCAATCAAGCGATTGCTTTGTGCCATCAGAAGGTTTTGGGGATCACTCTCAGGTTCAGGAATTCCGATTGTTTGCTTTGGGTGAATTTCTAAAGATCTGAAATCTATTCCAGTCTATTCGCACTAAAAGAAAATTCGAAAATCACTAGTATGATGACACTGCACTTGCCTATGTCAGAAAAAACCTCGAAAAACCACGTTCTTGTCCACTTTTTGGGTCCAAAGCAATTATGGGCGTTTTGAGCACCATAGTGAAGTCTATGGCAGTGGCAAAAGAAAAACGTTTTGCTTTGTTTTTTGTTAAATGAAGAATTCTAAGGCCTTCTATGGCCCGTGTAGCGGAAAGACATTGCAGATTACGGACATGACATGAAAGACATTAAAATGCAAAACTGAATACCTACTCCCAAAAAATCGGTTCATCGGCCACAAGTACTACCGTTTTTTTCCTTTACTCAATTAAAAATCTGAGTTTTTTCACTTTTAAGATTCTTTTTCCCCTTTTTTTTGGACCTTATGTCACTGAAATGTTTACAACTCTCTTAATTCACAAAATAAACTGAAATTTCACCCGGATTACGGACATTGCACAATAGAAATTAAATTGCAAAACTAAATACTCCCGAAAAATTTTACCTATATGTATTTCTCGAAAATACTGATGAAACTGATGGTCTTGCTGACTGTGTGTAGTTTCTTTCCGGTTCACTAAAGATGCTGACATTTTATACGGAGGCTAGAGGTATTTCGTTGTTGCTGCTATAGTTTTGGCTTTTATACCGGCAAGCACACAACTATGGAAGTATTTGATGGAAAAAGAAAAAATGAATTACAAGGACTTCAGCTCAAGTTTTGAATGATAATGATAAGTGTCAACCTTACGTCAATTGTATTCCCCTTACTCAGGCAGCGACGGGTACACCAGCTTATGAACAAGCAAGGTAAATGAACACATGACGTCGGCCCCTCCCGAAAGACGAAAATTAAATTACTACATTTAATTAATACAACCATTTTTAACGCGGTCTGATGGTTAAAAACGATATCTAGAGTTTGAGAAGATAATTTAGAGATGCCGCTCCGAGCGCTAGTGGGAGCCGGTAATGTAGTTCGACCATATTTAACATTGATTGTTTATGAAGATTCCCTTGTTGGGGTTGGACGGATGGATCCTCCTTCTGAAAAATTCGCCGAACTTCTGACCAGTGAGGATTAAAACCGTTCGTCATCTAATAACACAAATTGCCCGTGGTTCGAACCTTGACAAGTTTTCCGCTTAATATTGAAAAGTGATATTTTAAATTCAAAATAACTCCAGCAACTCCGTACCTATTTATTTGCAAGAGAATGTTTCTGATCATAAACACTCTAGACAACGATCACCAGACTACGTACAAACTGACCTTTCCAATCATTAATTTCCACGAGGTAAAGATATCTTCAGGGAGCGCGAGCGGAAAAACTTATGCAACCGGAATGGACATTCAAACCATATGAATTTCCGCTATCAAAATCACGCACACAAAAATCTCCATTGAAATGTTTCTCTTGGGATTAATTGATATTAATTTACATCATTGTCGTGGTCGGGGGATTTATTCTTGAATTTTGGTCAACGTTGGTCCAGCTGTGTCAGAGAGAAGCTTCGTACTGCTGACGGATGTGTTTTAAAACTGGACTTCCTAATTCGCCAGTCCCGACCACATTTTGCCAGCCTCATTGAATTGAAGAAAAATCGCGGCATTATTTTTTTCGAGACTCATACATTTTGCCTTTATTTAATGCGACTGGCAAAATGCGCTTGAGATTAGCAAATTAGGGAAACCCTTTTAAAACTTGTTTAACAGAAAACTTACCACTAAATGTGAATATCATTAAAATGTCTCCGTTCGTTTCTTGAACTGTTTTTGAATTCTTAGATTTTCTATCTATCACGGTTTCTACTGATCAATTCATTTTGAAGTAGGTGCTTACTCAGTGAAATTCATTCTGCAGGTTTTCGAAGAACGCTCTGAAGTATTCTGTTACAAGAACCGATTTCAGGATTCTAAACAATTTGTTGACGTTTCCGAACATTTTTTAGCACTTTTAAAGAAAATATAACAACATGTTTCAACAGAGATTTCATAAAGTTCTCTATAGGAAGTATCTCTGAATCAAAGCTTTAAGGCTTCACTTAACAATGAATCCTGGCAACAACGGATGGCGGCAGTCTATTATTTCCCCAAAACTTCTTCCCTTGGGGAAACTGCTCGTAGCCGGATGTTACCTTCTTTTATACAATTACACATTATGAGATTATTTGAGTTTGGAATTTGAGCAAAGCCTCCTTGAAGCTGGCTAATTCATCTTGGTAAATTTGAAATGTTTAACTCGCCTTTCGGGTGGTAGATCAAAGACTAAAACGCAGAGAATCGCATTGATCACATAAATGCAATGGCAAACCTTAGTACAAAGAAATTCTAGAGCTTTTCAAGAGCTCACCATCATGATAGCCTACGTGGTTGATTTTTGGAAGTTAGTGTGTTTCAAGTTTGAGTTAATCAATACAGACAATGGCTCCAAATAATCCTTGGTATTTGTTTGACAACCGTTGAAAATTAGAGAATTTTAATTTATTGCGAGGGTCTGACGTTTTGGGTGGGCGCAAGATAGCCTTGCTCACAGTGTAACGAAAATAACAGCCATTGTGTTATCCAGCTATCGATTCTGTTGTGCTGTAGCAGGTACCTGCATGCCTCATGCGAGGGGTGAGGGGGAAACTACATTACCGTTTGTTGTACCAATGGGATGACTCTTGAATGGGAAATAAGTTCATGATGATCGAAACAGGCAGTGCAGTGCGTCGTCAATGCGTGCAATTTAATTTATCTCATAGTCCCTCAGCTGCACGGTAGATACCGCCACCGTTTTTGAGCATCTGTGAACCACGCTCGGAACGAGACTTCGATTAGGATGTCATGAATCCACAGGAGCTCTGGCTCCTATTCCCAGCTTTCTCGAGCTGGTCGATGGTCGCACACGGTTTGGTCCATTGTTCGTTTAATTTGGGTTACTATTTATAATTGTGGAACTATTATGAACCTATTAAGCAATCCAACCTACGCGTGTGTATTCCCTGGCTATATCATTCGTTAGTATTAATATTAAATAATCCGTTATTTCGCCGAAAAATCGAGCATTCTACAAGAAACGATGACCAATTACAGATGTTAAAATTGTTTATTTCAGCGGGTCCCACAGGGGGGCGCACAGTAGTTGAAACGCGGAAAAAACTTAAATTTTCCAAATGCAAGATTTTAATGATTCGAAGCACGTTTCTGTAAGCTAACATCTTGTAGAATCAAGGTATATAAATGGTTTTTAGCTGAAACCAGTCCTACGAACCTATTTTTACCCGTTCAAAGTTGAAATTTTTGAAGAATCAGCGGATTTAGAGTAAAATGAATTTAGGCCAGGAACTTCGTACAGTTTCGTTTGAAAATTCAGTCGACTGAATGTTAGCTATCAATAAATCCTACATTGCATCGCACCTAAAATACGAAATATGAAGCATTTACAATGAAAAAACAGCAGTATAACGTTAATTTCATATGTTTTTGACTTTTAAAAAAAGCTCCAACAGTCTCCAACCCAGTTTTGCGATTTTTCAGTAGTAGACGCATTGTACTTTGTTCCCTAAAAATTTCATTTGCATCTGTCTGCGTCTGCGGCTACCGCGACGTTTTTTGTCTATAAAGTACCACATATCGCAAACGAACGGATGATGTTCTGTTCCATTAACACAGCAAAAATTGCTTAGTTCCCGTTTTTCCACAATTGTGCAGCTTGGAGGTCTGAATCCGTCGGAATCACTAAAATAATAATCTTAAAAAAAAAAAAAAAAACAAAAACAAAAAAAAAAAAAAACAGCAAACCGATAATTGAGTTAAGAACAACAGAAATGTGGTTTTTGATATTTGAGACACTTTTTTGAAATTTACGCACACCGGGTGGTGGCGGATCAGGCTGAACCTAGATCCAAGGGACTCAGGACCCAAGAAAGTATGTTTAATGACACCTAACTTGCCAATTTAAAAGAATTACCCTATTTTTTAAGGGTTTTTCACACTTTTTTTAAATATAGCACACTGGATGGCAGTGGATCGGACTGAAAATGGTATCATTCGACTCAACACCCGAAAAACCATGTTTCACAACACCCCACATGCCCACCTTGCCAAAAAATGAATTTTAGGGCATTTTTTAACTGCGCACCCCTGCTTATTTAAATGTTTTTTCCTGTATTTCGCTCTGCTATAAGAGTCCATAATCATTCAAGAGTTGTCAACAATACAAGTAGTTGAATGTTTTAGATTTATTGAAAACTGCCTCAAAAAACGTCAGCTTTTCAAATCTCAAGAGGTTGGCTTATGACAAGGAACTTGTTCATTTAATATCTAAAGGGATAGAGTTGGAGGTAGTAGATCAGTAGACTGCCTTTAATGCGATTTCATGATGGACCCTAGCAAGTAAATTTAGTTTCAGGAAGCATAGTAGAGAGGGTAGTCGCCTTAGGGGTGTGGAGGACCGGCATTAAGAGCGATTTCGTGAATAATAACGGGAGATTCAGGAAGATTTGAGACGGTTAGCCCGCAGGCCACACTCTTTCACGTCCCTTCTCATTGATAGTGGCCGCATCATTCTCCGCGTTGTGCGCCGCCTTTTCACGGATAGTTGATCCACGTCTTCTATATTATACGCTCCACTAACTCGTGCGTCTTGTGTCAATCGTGTAAACGGCGTTTTTCTCCGCAGCTATAGACTTTTATATTAGAGGGTACGAGCATTGTGTTTCCATTAACCGTGGAATCTTTTTTTGCAAGCTATTCTCAATTGGGCGATAAGATGAAGTAAGATGTAGCAATACTCGAAAATTGACCCTCATCGGAAGCCTGAATAGTAAACACTGTACCAGTTAGCATAGGACTGAACTTGCTGGATCATAAGCATATGCAGCTACTTTATTAATAATAAAGTTGACATCAGTTTCGTAATTTCTATTAGAAACCCCATGTCTTTTTTGCAGCTTCGGATTCCATGGAAACAAAACTAATGCCACATATAAAATTTGGTTAGTTGGCAAAACAAAAACAAAAATTGAATATGCTGCAAGATTTGAAACTGGCTGTTTAGTCTAAATGCTGTGATAAAGTCTGTTTCTCATCAAGATACATCTAGGGTTTATAAAAACGCATTTTGATATGTTTGTTTTATCGAAAAAGGAATTACGTATGATGAAATACCAGATGATTGCTGGAATAACTCAGCAGTCAGTCATTGTCACAATTGTGTTTTGACTCAAGTGGGTGAGGAACTGAAAGACGCTCCCTCAGGGAATGTGATGTTTACAGTATTTTTAATTGAGAGCGATTTAAGTGATGATTTTTCCGTATCATTTAGGGTCCTACTGACTGTGCCAAATATTGTGGTCCAAAGTTCGAACTCGTGCCATTACAACTAAGGGGAATTTTCCCTTTAGTTGCAACACTGTAACTAATTGAGCTATGAGAATGATTTAGTCAAATCTCTTCGACAGCGGGTTGTAATTCTTGAACATATCATCACGATTTCGTGAAAAAATACTCTTTTATCCTTTAGGAGCTTATCGAAATTCGGGAATTGGAATTGGCGCCTCTGGCTTATGACATCTTAAGCCGTAGTTGCAAATTTGTCTACGGATTTCTAAAATCTGTAGATTTCCATAGCTAACGTTCAAAGTTGCTGTTCTGTTGTGTCGACTGTTGGAATGGCTGCCTACAGTCTTGAAAATTAAAAACGCGCTAATGGGATACTAACCATCAGATGATAATGGTTTGCAAAACTAAACAAATCGGTCATTTGGCCTTCGAAAATCTCTAGGTTAAGTACTAAAGCATATGGTGACGATTCCCAGTGTTACTATTTGAAGTTTATTTTCAAGCGCCTAAAATCCAAACGTTGATTATTCTCTAGCCACCTCCTGTTTTTGTAGAGAATTAAAACTTATTAAAAGGGTCAAAACTAGTATTTCATGTTTCTGAAAGAAATTCTACTGGAAAAACTTGAATTTTCTCCTTCACTCATACACCCCATTCTCTTTTTCCGAGATATAAGCGAGATCTTCTTCGGAGTATTCTATCCGCCTCTAACTAAAATGAGGTGTTTGATTAACTTTATGTGAGTGATCCATCCCCTCTAGATTTGTGCTCTTTTAAATCAACTAGTAACTTTGATACTGGTTAGGCTTGAGTCTGCTAACGCATAATCGCCTCAAGGTTCTTGAGTTCATAGAAGGCTTTTATAATTCCAAGTTTTGTATTATGGTAGTTTTAACTCAGACCATTTCTCGTCTTGTCGCGGCATAACTCATAAAGTTGTTGTGATTTTAACAGTAAAATTGGAAGAAAAGGCTTTCCGAAAAAAAAGATCCGAATTAACACTTTCTTGATACAACAATGATGAACACTGAATCAGAGTTGAGATGGACAAGTACGTTGGTACATAGAGTAGGTATTTTCCTTCATGTACTTGAGAAAATTTACTAATATTTTACGGCTGCCCAAGATACAGATTCTTTGAAAGTTCTTGCCAAGTACAAGTACAATTACTCGCAGTCTCAAGAACAAGTGCTCAAGTACATGCACTGAAACTTGAAAAGTACTTGCGTGATTCGGGTTCCGACATTCCTCCCCAGCATTCCCCATAATATTCTAGGTTAAAAGAGGAAATGTACTTGTTGTACTTGAAGTACAAGTACTTGTTCTTGCCACCTGGACAAGTAAACACTTGCGTACTTGTCATTAGAACTTCAATCAAAAGTACTTTTAATTACAAATGTTATTTCATAGTACTTTTGGTACTTGCAATTGTGCTTTTTGAGTATTATACTTTGTTGTTGTAAGTAAATTTTTCACGACTCCCCTATAAACAGACTGAATTCGACCAATTTATAGTTGCTAGATGAATTAACGATTTAGAGAGAAGAAGCCTGATACCCTAGAATGTGCATATAATCAATGCTTCGACATTCTTTTGAAAACCTCTTTGATCTTATGAAATAATCGTTGTGTTTATGGAAACAATAATTTAGTATCGTACGCTTGACGAATTAATTCTCACTAGGTCTATGGTTTCCCTAGCTCCGGTGAAGTTGGAACCTTCAACTTGCTCAAAATGTTTTTGAGAATCTATGTTCTCCAATCTATGCACGAATCATTCGAAATGGCTTCATAAAGGCTTGATCAGATAAATAATATTATTAATAAAAATAATAATAATTAGTTTTATTTTAAATAATAATCGTCCACGACCAAGGTAGGTTTCTTACATGAAAAACGTACAACACGATCGTTTTCCCTATGAACTGCTTCACCTTGCGTGGAAGGTAGGTTAAAGCTAAAATTCATCCTTGAGTTCCACTAGGCACAAAAATGAAGAAATCATTTCAAGACCGCGGAGCTCCTGGGGGATTTTTACTGTCAGGTTGTAAAGGGCAATCGCCACATATATTATCAGCTCAGCAATTGTTGCGTTAATGCTCGTTTATGCGACGCGCAATATATCACTCGGAGTCTGTTTGATTGAATATAATACCGTGAAAAACGCGCGTCCCAACCTCAGTCAGTCTGCTTTTTAATACTTGTGTATACAGTTTTCTGCTCTCCGATTTTTTTTTTACGTTTTGTAAGCTGCTGCTACATGATTTTTTCAAATCTTTTCGAAGTCGTTCTTTTCGGGCATTTGTCTTTGCGGAGCGAATTCTCTGAAAACGGCCATAGGGGTGCCATCCTGAAAGCCCGTAATCTTATTATACAAACTGCGCCAGCGCACTTATTTATTGGCGTGAGGCGGGAAGGCCAGGAGGTGATTCTACCGTTAGAACGATCAGAGTGGGGAACCACCAAGCTCGCTCACACTCTCAAAACATGTTCACTACACCCTCACACGCACTAGATGGAAGAATGCGTTTCACTTTTTAGGCACAACCACATGATGGTCAATAATCCTTCTGAGATTGGTTAATAATTTTTCATTCTCATTGGAACCAGACAGTTCTCTTAGGGTGTGCCGATATACATGCAAGAAATATAGTAGGTACCGATTCTCCAAATGTAATCTCTTGTAGTAGCAAAATGCTGTTCATTTTAGCACATGGGTTTATAATTTTCAGATAACCCATTTGCACAGATCATTAAACTGCAGATAATTATTAAACGAAGCGTATGGTGATTATCTAAATATAACGTAATCTACAAGGGAACGGGTACAATTTTTAACCGAAGTTACTAAGTCAAATGTTGGGTTCCAAACATTTCTCTTTATTCCTTTTGTTTGTGAGTTCTTTGCCTGGACTATAGAGATGAACGCAACCGTTCTCAGTCAACCCGATTGGGCTCATACGGTTCGTTGAAGGCACGTCTATCAATGTCAAAACAACTGTGTTATTTTGAAAGTTTTTAATGTTCTGATTTCACCATGACGGACGGATTCTTTCAAATTAAATCTTCGGATTCTACGCATCTTTAAATGTAAACGTAAACATATTTTGAGGGGGTTGACTGAGATCATTGCTCAGAATGCAGTCCCAACTGGACCCCAAATGTCATTTGTTATCAAACTTCATTAACTTTGATTTGGTAGGACGTAGAAAAGCTCTGAACGCTGTACGGCGGACGAACGGATTTTTTTTTAAATTTGAATTTCGGATTCTACAAATCTTGAAACGTAAAACAACGAATTTCGATAGGTGGTAAGATAGTAAACCTAAAAAAAAAAAAAAAAAAAAAAAAAAAAAAATTTAAAAAAAATTGTCTATTTCCAAGAAAAAAATTGTACTGAGTAACAAAGTTAAATCGATTTCGACTGTTAGGTCATCATCAGTAACAAAATATAACTAAATGTGCAGTTGAGAGAGCTCATCTTATATAGTCTCAGAAGTGAAGGGAGCTTGAATCCTATTGGACAAGAAAAGTGAAAGGGGGCGGAAGATACAACCAATGAACAAAGTGAAAGGGGCTCAAACGGATGTAAGGGTAACATTTTGAAGTGGGGGACCAAGTTATTGGAGAAATGAACCCACCAATGGTGAAACGCTCTGAGGGATGACGTCATTTAAACATTTACCTGCTTTATCGCTTCTAAGTATCTCAAATTTTTCAAGAACATCCAACATGCTTCCTTTAGGACAAAAATGAAGAAATTCTACAAACTGTCATGAACATTTCAATTTATAGACCCCACTCCTATCTTGAGTTTTAATCTTATCTTTCACGTGAAATTTGAAACGTGGGTTTGAGTATTGCGGTCAGACGGGTAGGAAATTTAAGGAAAGAATCAAGGAACATGAGAAAGATTATAAAGATAGCAAAGGTGATTCTGCGTTTGCCAGTCACCTTAGGGAATCTAGCCATATTTTCAATTTTGACTTGGCAGATAGACAGTTTGTAGAATTTCTTCATTTTTGTCCTAAAGGAAGCATGTTGGATGTTCTTGAAAAATTTGAGATACTTAGAAGCGATAAAGCAGGTAAATGTTTAAATGACGTCATCCCTCAGAGCGTTTCACCATTGGTGGGTTCATTTCTCCAATATCTTGGTCCCCCACTTCAAAATGTTACCCTTACATCTGAGAGGATATTCTGTATCACAAGTTATTTCCCGTCATGCAATGTGGGAATTACTCGATCAATATGTTCATATAACTCGTAAAACGTACAAAAGAAATAAAAAAGGACCACAAAAACCTATATTCACAATAAGATGCTTCTACTACCTTGGAACCCCGGAACGCACTCCAGAATGGAATAGGCGACCACTACACTTGTCAGTCGATATTTTATGGTAAAAAAACAATAACTTAGTGGATCGACCAAGAGACGAGAGTATAAAACGTCCTTCAGTGAGTGATACCGCAATTCTACTGGTTATTAAACAAAAATTTCTCAAGTAATATTTTCAGTCTGAAGACGCTTGTGAAATCGTCATAAAAATGTTCACTACCTACTCTGAACAAAATCCACAATGAGACATAGAAACCCACGTTTAAGCCTTGCATCTTGCTCTGTTCACTCAGCCTGTGATATCCTTTTTCTTTTTCCATAGCATAGACACTTGACGACAAAGCACCTGTGTCTCCTTGGCAAACGCACCATTTCATGAAATGTAGCTCTGTATGTCCACGGAAAGTGCAACACCACGTAATACCAAAGCTTATTTTCATCCTGAAAGACGCATCACATTATTTCATCTACAACGAGAATGCTACCACTCAGATAGCGTGAAACATAGTATGTTAACAAACAATCGTTAATTTGTGAGCTACCGTAGAGAAAAGAGCCAGAAACATTAGTAAAAATGATTTGCAACTTGGAGAAAGCCAGAAGATACATGTGGGTAAAGCTCTAAAAGTTGCTGGCTAAAGTTAACAGAGGCTCACAGCGACCGTCCAGTTAGGAAACTCGAACAAAAAAGTGAGTAAGAAAATTGTGAATTCATCTCAAAAGAGCATCAACCTACTCTACAGATACCTTGATTTCGAGTGGTTCATTCCAAGAAAGTTAAAAATGAAAACATGGGCTATGAATGGACCCCTGCGTGACCTCCTAGAGTGGGAAACACACTTTTCCACTAAATCTTACTGATCGTTCTTACTCTGATTATGTGTCTTACCCAACCAGCACCAGTTTCAAAATCTAAGATCATGAATATAATTTTGAAATATAATTTCTAAACTCCTAATTACAAATCAATTACATTCAAGTAGGGATAATTCGTTTTGCTCAAATGTTGGAAGTAGTTCAACCTATCATCAACCTATTCCATAATATCCATAAGCGATAACTACATTACGTGATACAAAAATATTCTGGAGAGAAAGGGTATCTATATATTGATGTTAAGGAATTATGGAAGCTACATGGTGATTGTAGGTTTAGTAATAATAAGTAATCCATGTATAGATTTTACAACATAAAACGAATATCATTGTAAATGAATATATACGATACAAAATTAATATTCCACAAACCACCTTTTCCTTTGTTAGTTCGTAACTCGATGAATTGATTGGAATAATATCCTGTTGGGCTCTACACTCCCCAGAGGTTCGAATATTGCAATAAAGTTCCAGACATAGGGGTAATGACTACCAACAAGCCGTACGATAAGTATTTTACTATTGAGGTAGAGCGGCAAACGGCCGGTGAGCTACGGCAATGCGAAAAAGGCCTCTTGAAAGTTGTTTGTTTAGCTAATGTCTACTCAGGATATCCAAGTTATAGCTTGAGAAATTTGTGTCGGAACGTCGCCCACGCCCATTCATTCTTGTAAAGAAGAAGGAGAATTGGAGAAGGAAAAAAAAATCCCTTGAGCTTTCTTGAGAGCGAACACCGTACTCCGTTTAGGTGTAATGGGGACTCGGGATTGCGTACTTATTGCCTGAGTCTTAACATTAATTTTCTAATCGGCGCGGGGCAGGTCCGTGGTTCGTCTACCATGTTTGCGCTGCAGTGAGGTCTTGGCCACGCAACGGGGTCGTATGTTGGGATTGTTGGGCCGCGCAGGTGAATGCACCTTCGCCTTCTCGGCATCACAGCCTAGCAGATACAAGTGTTATCCCTCTATCACTCTACCCTGCAAAACCCATGTGTCCAGCTACTATTTACTCCTTTAGCTAAGGTTTCTTGGTTCCAATGCTGTTGCGACGTAAACCGATTGACACGCATCAAATTCTGAATTCTTCAACAGCTGAATGCAAAATATGATAAATGCCAGTCTTTCTACATCCATATTTAAACGCGATTACAAATTATTTTGGAATCCGAGTTCCCCAGTAACCAGTGACGTAGATCGAAATTAGGGGTCCTAGGGTGTTTCGGATGTATTTTATGAACGGTTGCACTCTTTCTTTACTGGAGAATATTTCATATACACGCGTCGCTCCAAGGCACACGATGGCTACTGTGTAGCATTTTACGATCCGCGTTGACACTGGTAGATTAATCAAGATTAGTAACCTTGCGTCAATATACACATGCAAGGCTTTGTGTAGTTTTGCTAGGAACCTAGATTCAAACTAGTAGTTGTGTGACAGACGGTCAGAGCGTGCTAGTTGAATTAATGAACTTCCTTTCAAAAATTAAAGTTAACCGTGCCTCCTTGGGAATACTGGGGATCGTCCATGAAATGACTGGCCTGCGGTCCACTAGCAGTTTTGTTGATAGTTTTTTCTTGATAGATCGGAGACTTGGATGAATACAAGCTGACGAATGATAGCTCACTATATGAAGTATTTCTGCATCGCATTGTTCTACCAAGCGGAATGTCAAAACTGTATCTCGGAGGAGACATTGGAACACATATTTATGGAATGTGTGGACAATCCGTTTTGACAACCCACTCCATTTTGGCCAAATAATGAACACTATAAAATTTTGGAATTTCATTTGGAAATGGATAAGAGAGTGCTAGAAAGGAAGCTGAATGACTTAGCTCCGTCCGTCTAAGACGTCAACTCATTTTCGTTCCACTGGTTTTGTTTCCAAAACATTTGGAATTTCAAAACTACATTAAAAACTACTACTACTAATAATTACATAAACTACATAGAAGCAGAGTTCGATATTTATGAAATTAAAGGGAAAATTCTAACACCTTGAACTATAGAAAATTCCACTTGGATCTACTTCCCCCTCACCCAGAGTAGTGGGACTCTAACTACCCTTGCTTTAGTTAATTTGTGAAGCCATCGTTTGTGTAGCATATGTAAAGGTGCTCATACTTCTTCAAGTTCACTTGTTCAACTCTACCTTCAGGTAAACCTGCCCAAGTTTCTTGCTCGCAGATACATTCAGGTAAACCTCAAGGGTTTTCTGTTCTGTCTGTTCTTCTTCTTCAGTAATTCGCAATTACAGGAACAGCTTTCAACTCTCTCAATAAACTATAGTGAGTTAGAGCCATCATTGCTAACGCCAGTGCCAGAGATGTTTAATATTGATGAGACTGGTTATACTAACATCTCCAACAAAGTCTACAAAACAGAATGGCGCGAATACGCGACCAAGAACGTGGGAGAGGGAAACTTGAAAATGGACGAGGAGGGTAATAGACGTTGTCAAAACTAGATCGTACTCGGATTCATTTGAGATTTGTTGACCTAAGTATTGGAGGCTTTCCCAGCAAAAACCGATGGTGGTCGCATTTCAGAATTTTCTAAGATCCTCTGGGTAGTACGAAAAATGATCATGTCGACTTGATAATCAACCTTGTAGCAATTAGACTTTTTATGTACCTTCCAGCAGTATAGTAATTGATCCGAGAGGTCGAGAAACCATATATGCATCTATCTTCAATTCGAGCAAAACTGCAGATTTGAAAAGAAGTTTGCGACTTGTTGCCGAAGATTATTTCATTACTACACAATCAGCAGAGGGAGAGCATTCGTTAAAATCAAAATACCTACAGAAAATAATCTGGGGATAGGTATAAAGCCATCCTGGGGAAGCTTGGAGGTGCTTGGAGGTCTGGCATGCGGGCCGCCATCGCGGGTTACGTAAGCGGGGAATACCTATCAAATTACAAAACAGAGGTTACAAATGGGACAGTGGACTCTCGATTTAAAATTTCCTTGTTAGGAACAGTGATTCATTGGGTAACGTTAGGTTATTTATTTTATTTGAGACTGTAACATGTTTGAGAACTTCAAGATTGAAGTTGTGGATATTGTTGTTCATAAGTATTGTGGAGCGACTAGAGCTTGAAATGTCTGTTTCGCTTGGAGACCCTCGGAGTGTTTCAGAATTAAAGATACGTGCTTGCGATTAATCTCTTCATGAATAAATTAGCATGATTGGTGAGTGGTAAATTTGTTTGTTGGTTCTCTTTAGACGGAATGCAATGATAACAGGTACCCAATCAGTTCTGGAGTACATGTAACCAAAGACTGGAAACTAAAGAAGTTACAAGGGAACAAACGGAGGCTCGAGGTTTTTCTTATCAATTCGATAATCACACACTTCTCAATATGTTTAATATTTCATTAAATAATTATTCATTTAAAATCTGTCTGTACAGTTTCATCTTTGTATTGTTATAGTACGAGACTCGATGATAACTGAAGTATGAAATCTAGCATTCGGATATACATCACATCGAAATTTTCAATCCACTATTTGAGTTTTATTTTCTGTTTTCCTTCGTATTTTAGTTAGTAAATTTGTTTATTTACTTGTCTATCTGGTCCCTAAATCCACCTGTTTTTCTTTTCAAAGGAATTTCAAATATTGTATCCTTCAAGAGTTCAGGATACTGGCAACAATGGCGTGCGTAATTCAACAACGTGGGATTTGCCCTTTAGATGCAGTATCCCTTTTTCTTACTGCTTTCCAAACTTTTTTTGCTACCTCCAACGGCATTTCATTCCTCCGTAACTTTTCGTTTCCTTACATTCAGACATCGTTATGTAGGTTGGTATGTATCAATAAATTATTGGTTTGTTACAATCTGTATTATTTGTAACTATGTATTATATCAATTATCGCATTGATTTCATTCGAATACTCAATTATCGGTTCCTTTTGGGTTTTCGCGGACTAGTTTTATTGCACGTGTGAAATATCAGATATTTGTCCCCATCATTTTTGAAGATTCGTCCTTTTGGTTTTGTTGAACGATTGCGCAGTTTCACGACAGATCTCTTATTAAGAACTTTTCAGAATCATATTAAAAAGGTGGACAAAGTCAGAATATTGGGAGATTCCTCAGGAAGATGACATTGTTTTTATGTTATACGGACATGCGTTTTCTTCCATATAGGTACAAATTCCATTCACACTCTTTCAAACTTAGCCACCAACATTTATGACAACATTCGTGCAATAGCTATCTCAAGCAGCTGCTATTCATATATGATTTTAATGTGAAAATCCAACAAACACACCCATGTAGATGTATTGGAAAACTCTCGGGGCGGAGCACTAAAGTCTGTTGGATTAATGTTCTTTCCTGACAGTTTTTCATTCAATCGAAGAAACGTAATGGAGGGAATCTGATGAAGGGTGTGAGGCCCTTGATTGATTGTTCGCGATTGAGGTTCGTGTGCCAACTAGTTCAAATCAGCGTTGGGTGAGTGCTGGGCGTATCAAAGATGATGTGGAGTGCCGTTTCATTAGTCTCCTCACATGGTCTACACAAGTTTAGAAATTTCGGTGACCCCATGCGGGAAATCGTGAGGGTGCGATGCCGGTTATAAGGCCGACCTTCGTTTATAGCTCCTTACGGCCCTTCAGTAATATTATTGTTGGGTTCTACAACCATGAGTTCGCTGTGGACGGGTAATTCAATATTGGAGCATCTCTATGTGGTTTGTTGGTAGACCCACGTGCCGATGGTCCCTCTGAAGGCAGGTTTTGGTAAACCGATTGCTTGGTCAGGCCCTACGGATGTTGCCAGGGGCCAGAGAGCACACAGGGACCGTATGACATCATCCCTCCCCTCCCCACCATTCTTGTATAAGCTTAGAAATCATGCCATCAAGGCCAGGTGATTTATTCTTATGCATTAAGCCAAATGAATGAATGGCCCACATCAAGTACTCCATGTTAACCACATTCGTTGCCACACTAGTGAAGGAATCCACTGTTTTGGTTTTTACTTATCCTAGACCAATAAAAGGTAGAGGTTTTAACCAGAAGGCTCATCCACAAGGTAAATCCTTTGATCGTATGACATCGTAATTGAGCACGTGTTTTCAAGTTCGTCAATACGGTTTCGATACGTAGTAAGAAAAACAAATCAGGACAAATGAATGTGATAAAAAAATTAATTGGAAAATAGACAAACAATTTTCAGGGGCAAAAGGACTCGGAAAATATTATATCATTATTAAGTTGTTTTTCACTTCATTTTAAACAATTTAATTTCAAAAGGACGTAGCTAATAAGGCTTGCGCATATTTTACTTGAAGTGAGATAATCGGCACGGGGATTCAAGGTCGCAGCCCAGTTCTCAACTGTTCGTATCAATTATAGCACCATAACCTTCATCAACGTTCACACACCTCGGCGCTACGCCTGCTTGCCTTCCAATAGTGAACAGTCTGGCTTTTGTTTCGCTCTCAACATCGTACCCATATCATCAAGATAGGCTATTTCCTCCTGACTTTTGTTACGTAGGTCCACATAAACAACCTCATGAAAGGGCTCTTGACAAATGAAATGAGATAGGAGCAAGAAAATGTTCTATCTGAAACCCTGTGACATCCCAAATGGGTAATTGTATTTTAGTTGCATTATTAAAAAAAGAAAAAAAAGGCTGCCAAGTTGGGTGAGGCATAAAGCTGCCTCGTATAGTTGAATGAATCGATACAGATCATTGAAATGTCTCAATTAATCTTGAAGCTCGTTAAAACGATTCTTTCGACAGAAATGCCGCAGGACATGTTCCCACAGACATCAATGCTTTTAAAAGGTGAGTTGACACGTATTGCAGGAATTTAAATGAAATCATGAGATTAAAAAGAAATTGATTAGAGATGGTGGCATTCCCCAACTATCCTCCCAATTTAAGCTAGATCGAAAAATGGGAAAATAATGAAGATTGAAGAATTTTTTGTATCATGCGTGTACGCTGTGTTGATTTGGTAGCAATAGAATCTATTGATTCTGATTTCTGATTTCATAGGGGACCAACTTGATCCTAACCTGTTCATTCCCTGGAAATGCCCTAGCCTCGTGTTCAAGATCTAGCAAGAGGTTGAGATCGATGGTTTGCAGGATCTCCGTAATAGAGAACAAAGAGGGGTTGGGGACATAGGAATTCGGCAATGCATGCCTTGTTGTTTACTGATTGGTAATGGGGCCTCCCCGGGTGATAGGAGACCGTATTGCAATTCACAGCAGACATTTCTTCTTACTTGGAGCCATCTGGAAGACAGTTTCGGGAGTTCATGTAAGGATCTTAATCCTATCGATTCATTTTCGACCCCTATTATAGGCGACACTTGATATTGATTTTATCGGTGAAATGGGTAGAATTATTTTGATTGGCTTTCAATAAACATTAGGCTGTTTTCATTTTTTGGTTCATCATTTTTACATAAAACGAGCCTGTATTATATTATAAGGAGAGGAAGGTTTCACCTTCTCAAAATTTTTTGGTACTTATAGATCTCAAAATTCAAGCGTTCTGCTGGTCAAATTTCAAAGTCTTTCTGAGTAAAGGATTTTGAAGATCATTGTAACTGACGAAAGACGAAATATTATCGATGGAATTCTACTATTTCAGTCTAAGTCAATAAAAAAAGACAATAAATCATTTTCGAAAGTGAAGGTTGATGGTCTGTATAGGTACGTGGTGTGGGGCTTTCATTCACATCATCTGTTCCTAAATCTCAGTGTTGGTTGTATAAGAAAGTTGGTTTTTAAAAAAAAAAACTTATTCAGATTTAGACGCCCTCCCAGAACTGTCTTCGAGATAACTCCAGGTAAGAAGAAATAGCTGCTGATTTAATACGTAGCTGTGGTAGTTATCTCCTATCATAACCCGGGGAAGCAGCACTGACTGTCATGTCCAACATCTACCAATCAGTGAACAACAAGGCACGCATCGCCTAATTCCCATGTCCCCAACGCCTCCTTGTTCTCAATGACGAAGATCCTGCAAACCATCGATCTCAACCTTATGCTAGATCTTGAGCGCGAGGCCAGAGCAATTTTACCCCTTCAGAATAATTTCCTATCGCTTTGCCCCGTGGGGAGCCGAATGTCTACTCGTTAATAGATGTTCGTAGCAACAGTAATTAGTGGCGTGTTTGAAATGTCACTTGCGGTACTTACGCAACAACGAAATGTCGTACTTCAGCCTCGTTGATTATTTGCTGAACTTATCTTTCTGGCCAGTCAAAGAACTGAATGTGCAGTTCCTCCAGGGATCCTTATATGTGACCACATATTTCCTACCTCCTTGGTGAGGAAACAGTTGGTTTCAATTAGCTTAAACGAAGATGAACATTGTGGTGACCCCTCCAGATAGGATGTGAATCACATTTCAAAAAAAATCGGAAGTAAAATAAAAAACGTCTATTTCCGCGAAATAAACGAGTTATGATGTTGATTAGATTACTGAATGATTAAATAATGAACAGTAGCACATAAAACAAGGTTATCCCCCATTTGTCAAAAGAAAGGAAGGTGCTGGGTGATTACATATATTTGCTAAAAATAGAAAACAAAATTTTTTTTGTTTATTTAGTTTATTCACCAAAATCAATAGACTGGTGAAGAACATTCAGTTTGATTCGTTTCCCGCTTCCGCAAGTCAACAGTAAATTTTATAAAGGGATTCATTTATAGATTTTCCCTACAGATGTGCCGGAGACGCATAACACACAAGATATTCCGAGCCCGGTAACGACGCCTCCTGACTTGCAGTGGTCGCCTCATGGTTTCGATACCAACCGTTTCATCACGATTTCATTAATGAATTGTTCATCGAAGATTTTTAAATTTTTTTATTAGTACGCTGTTCTATATTGAAAGTTTAGCGGTTAAATTACGACACAAAGGTTTACTATTTCTATATAGCTTTTCCAAGTCAGATTCGGAAATTTCCAAACCGATTTCAAATCAATTTCAGAATTTTCCATATTCAATTTCAGAAACCGCTCCCACCCGGATATTGATCACATTCTGAAATTGAAATAGAAAAGTCTGAAATCGAAATGAAAAATTCTGAAATTGGCTTGGAAATTTCCGAATCTGACTTGGAAAAGCTATATAAGAAAACCCGGCCACGCGGATCACCAGACTACAAGAACTGGACTCGGAATCCAACTGAAACGTTACAAAATGGAATCAAAATCACTGATCTATGTACATATATTGGACGTAATCTGTGGTGCATTGTCTAAACTGGGTACCTCACGTCTGAATATATTGCAACTGCATTAGGGATGAAAATACTTGAGCTGCCTTCAGCCCCGCATTCTAGCTCAGACCTCTGAACAGGCTCTGCAGCCCGATCCTCTACCTACCCGATTTTTCAAATGTGGTCTCAATCGATTCATCTTAATCAAACAAGAAAACTACCCTCTTGCATCAAAACTTTTGAGATTTCGATTTTTTGGTTAATCAATCTTCATATAAAATCCCCTAGGATTGATTGATCAAGGTGACAAGAATCCTAGCACAAACCGGATCGATTTTTGGACCGAATTTTTTAGACTTTGGTCCGGTAGTTTCGGAAAAAAGGATCGCATTTCGGACGGCGTTCAAACGGATTTTTTTTTTTTTTTTTTTAATTCAATTTTTAAAATCCGCATATCTGGATGTATAAATTATCAATTTTTGAAAGGAGGGGATGAAGAAAAAATGTTTTCTTTCAATGTTTTTTGTCGATTACAAAGATTTATAATTGAAATTGGTAACCCACTCCAAAACTCAAAAGCAATGGTTCACAAAATCTAATTGAGTAGTTCTAGGATTGTTCCGCTTAACTGACTTGCGATACGTTACACAGGGAATGTTCTCCAAGGTTGCTCACGCTCTAGTCGCTCTCAAAACAAAACAACGAACGATGGGGGCCCCTCATTTCTTACATTGTGGCGGGATATAATGATTCGTTATTGGAAAACTGCTGGTTTGACGGTGAGAATGAAATGAGTTGTTCGAACCGTTCATTGGTGCCCTGTTGCAACACGTTAGTATAACGAAAAATCATAAGTTTCATAACTAAACCAAATTCATAGAAGATGAAAAATAACTGTACATTTTATGACGGAGAGTTCATTAATGAAATTGTTGAGACTGGAGATTCAAAGTTCTTAGAAATCTGACATAACTAACAACATAACATTTCCAAATATTATATTGGTTTGTTGCCTTATTCATATACAGTTAACTTTTTATTATGCGAGGTCGTTCTAGGATTTTGTTATAACGTGGATAAGTTGGTTGTTTTGAGGAAGAACGTGAACGAGTTACCTTTGTTTAATCAAGTAAACCATCTGTATAGAACCCATGCTCAAAAACATAGTACATCACAATTCTCAGAACAGAGATTTTTACACGAAAGTGTCTCTTCATAAACTTTTTTTTCAACTGTTACATTTTTTCAACAGAAACTCTCTTACATCTTAACATTTTGTCACCTGTTGAAAGCATATTGTTCTCTAATTACCCTTCCTGATACTATAAACAGCAACCTGTTATTGCATATTTCATATTATTTTCATTTAATATTAAGACTGAACTATTGTAGTAATTGCAAATCGTCACTAAATATCTAAGCCGTGATGCTGTAAAAATAAATTTATCAAGACATTAGCGCAAAAATATAACAACGCTTTTTTTTTTCAGACCATCCCTCGTGAATCTTCATATAATTCCTTCGTAAAAAAATCTTCGATTCCGAAAGAAAGATGTTCTTCGGACATCACTTTTTAAGCGCGGTAAATTGATTAATTTTCCAAAAAATTTACTCTAAGAAATCGAACATTGTGACTCCACACATATGATCAGAAAATGACTGCCTTTTTTCGATAGTTGGATTCTATGCATATGGAAACGTAAAACAAGAAATTTTGAAAAGGGATCAAATTTGTTTTTGCTCCATCGATTAGATATGTTCACCTGACAATATTAAACTCAATATATACTATAGACAAGTATTGCCGGCATTCGCTTCATAAGAATTCATACATACAAACAAGTAGATTACCATTTTCCCTAATCTGAATGCTGGAAAAAATTCAAATATTCGTTTGAAGAGGCAAATGCATTTTACCTTTCAAACGACATAACACGTTGCATAGTATTTGTTAAACTGTTCGGCCCAGGAGCAATATATTCATTTGAAAGTGGAATAAATTAAATTTGGCTTACGGTAGGCTGTTGGAAACAGCTTTGGTTAACTGTCAACATAACAACAGACTTCAGAGCGTTCACCAGCTCTAGCACTAACCCCAGACACAGCATTCTCCTATCGTCCATTCCGAGAGAATGTGATTGTGTACACACATTTGACTTAACGTTCATTCTTTTCTCCCTCATGAAAGGTGTGTACCTACCCAACGGTAGAATAAATATCACCTCTAACGTGGCGTCCTTTCACCTTGAGACGTCTTTATCGACCGCAGGAGCTCCTTGCCGCTTCTCAATCGTGAACTGGCTGTAGCATCTAACCGTCGTGCCGTAGTTTGGAAGTTGTACTCGGAGATTATCACCTCTCTGAGAAATTGAGGAACGGAGTTAATTCGCTCGTCGAAAAAATAATTCGCATTCGATTAATCAACATAAAATTACGATCTTGGCATTGACGATCCGCCTCAATCAATCTATCAATCAATGTTTTTGTTTGTAGAGACCAAATAATAGTATTAAAAAAGTCTTGAAATATAAATTTAAAAAAAATTTCACGTGACAAAGTCGCAGAAAAAACAAGAATTAAATTAACTGATTCAACACTACTGAGTAAAACTCAGCCACTGTTTACAGCTCCGCCTCCAGAAACGGCTTTTTGATTTCCTTCCTGATTGATTGATTTGTAGATTTCAAATGGAAATAGGTAATGATTAAATAGCCGAACACCAACAACCAAAGGGTTCATTGATATGGTAAGATGCACAAACGTCAAAAAAGCATGCCCTTTTAAGCAAGGCTTCGTCAATAGAGGGTCACCTATCAGAATTTATCTAGATGGGTGTAAGACTACCCAAACATGAGAAAAAAAGGAAATGGGTACTAATCTGTTTTAGACCAACCAAAGGCCGAATGAAAAAACGATAGAGGTAAGTCTATGTGTGTACGAGTATGTGTGTGTATATCATTCTTCTTTGTTCAATAAAGATTTTGGTTTAATTTTTTTAAATATCTCAGAACATTCCGTTTTTATTATACAAGGAGGTAACAGTTATCTTCAGTATTTTCAGCTGATTTTATTGATTTCATTATATATTTCTTCGTTCTACCCCATTTTTAGTCTAGTTGTGCAACGAACCTCGGAAATTTTGAATTAGCTGTCATGAGTTGGGGAGGGGGACATTATTATGAAAGGGAGTGAGTAAAGAGTTTATTCCGCTTTTTTTTTTTCATAAATATATGGATATATTATACATGGGTGGAGTAACTAAGAGCGTAAGAATGAGAATATTACAGCTTCAGGAACTTACTATTCAAATTATCCCTCTGAACGGTGATCAGTATAAAGGTTGGACGAGAAATATTTAAGCTGTCTTCTTGCTGAGTGTTTAATGGTACAATAACAATTAATAAGCTGTTCTTCTTTCTACATTTTTTTTAATGGAGGGCGTCACTCTAAGGAAACAGTAGATCGTACTGCTTGAACTCCAGTAACAATATTTTTTTAAATTAATTTGTGTCTAAAATTAAATTTAAATTTTAAAAATGAAATGCCTTGCCCCCTACTTAAATTTAGATTCAGACTTCGCACTTGGGGTTAGTTTACAGAAAAGTGCAAATAAACTTTTTCAAGCTTGCAAATTAAAGTTGTTAGTAAAATGCCAGAAACAAATTTAAAGGTCGATTGATTGGCATACGAATCGAAATGATATCCTTTCGACCTACACTCTTGCTAAAAGCATAAGTAATTATTGCGAATTTTTTTATATAACAGGCGAGAATGGAAACGGAGAAAGTATTATCAATCAATTGTATCGAGTGAGAAGCTTGGGATGTTTTTATTTTATGTTGGGGATGCTGATGCACTGGAACTATTCGCTTCGGGTGAAATGTATTTTGTTTATGAATGGATGAAAGGTTGTGAAACAGGCGGGATCCGCCATCCACGGCACCGACTATAGCTACAGCTCTCCAAGCATAATTGGCCCTTGTAAGACACTGCGCCGCTCCGAGAGAATTCCGTTTCACTTCTTTTTTTTTCATCCACATCGGTTGTAACAAGATCAATTAAAACATTTCCTTCGCGAGCTTCGCCATCCTTCATGGTGGTGTTTCACCGCCCATTTTCACCCCAAGATGGGAGTGCCGCCCTTAAGGATCGGCCAAAGGCTTCGGAATCTTTAATCAGACGAAATAAATCTTCTTTTGATTTTTGAAAGAGATCTTTTCCCCGAGACCTAAAGAGCTTAAGAGCAATTTATACTCTTTCAGGGAGCCCTCCGTGAAATTAAGCGACCGGGGATGGTAAGGTATGAGTCGTTATAAGGAAATGCAGATCTTGGTCTTTGTAGTCGATGGCCGCATGGCATTCCCTCTGCACGTAAGTGTCTCAAGAAAATCATGACAAGGTTGCAGGTATGTTCCCCCTTTTCGGGATGGACTTGGATAAGCCATGAGCAAAACATGGGCATACAAAAGTCATGTACCAACCAACGTCTTACAAGATCTAGTAGGTAGGTATCTATCCGAGCATCCTGTTTTTCTTGGTCTTGTATCTCGTTTCTTTGTCTTCTTTGGATATAGATGGATCGGCAAAGCCGAGATAGTCTGAACCGACTTTGCGTAATTGCCTGTTTGGATGGAAAACCTAAGTTGATCATACCATCAATAAAAGCTAATTAAAAATTAATTGAAATCGCCTTTCAAACCAAAAATATATAAAAAACAAATTATTAACTCGTAGTATTTCTCTAAATCCCAAAAACAAGTTTACTTTTTAAAACACATATTATACGCATTTCTTCTTTTAAATGCCACTTGTTACTTTTCCACGTTTCAGTAAAATTAAAAAAAAAATTGTCAAGATCTAAACTACTGCCTCTAGGGTTGAGGCCTTCTGGAAATGGTTTCGTGCAGGTATAATTCATCGTGATATCAACTAATTCGCTCTAGGTGCCTTATGCAGTGTGTCACAGTTGCCACGTTCTTATTACAGGTAAGCGTACCAAAAGCACAAAATGGAGTGCCCTAAAATATCACAACAAAACATCAAACTGCGAAAAATTGATTCGTAAAGCCAGAATATTATTTCAAAAAACATTGTGTATCTTAAATCAAATCTTGGTGATTATTGCTTGCAATTGTAATGAAATAAGCATTGAAAAAAGTACAAATGTTGACTCAAAGTTGTTAAACAACGTTGTCAAAGTTATTTGAGCTATATGGTTGTGCAAGACTTTGTAAAAATGGTTGTCCAAGTGTGTCATGGGTTTTCTAATTTTCCTAGGAAAATACCGGTTGGGCAAGGTAACTAAGTACCCACCTGTGCACCAGCGAAAGGTTGAAAGCTAACAGAAGGTATTATAAAGGGTTGATATTATAATGTATTATAACAGAAGGTATTATAATGTTGAAAGAAGTGCAAAAGAATTTGCAGGCATTACGAGCTTAGAAACCATACTATCTGTGAGGCTGTTCGTTTGAATCGTGTTGATTGAACAAGCTCTCTAGTATTGACTAAATGCATTTGAGATTATGCTGCGAGCGCACCACAATTTTATTCACGTATGTTGTTCATCAGCATAACAACCAATCTTGCTAGCAGTTTGTTTAACCGTCAAAGACCTTTGAACATGTTTCAAAAGAAATGTTCTTTCTGATAACAAACTTTAACTAATGAATCAAGTGTCCAGGATAGAAGACCATGCGATTCCTTCAGAGGAAAACATCAAGTATCACTGATGATTGTGTAGTTATCGTTTGTTGATGATAACTACACAAATTGGAAGATTAGTTCGTTCCGCCGTGATCATCTTAAGATAAACATAATTTTCTCCCTCAGGTTCGATCAAAAATTTTAATAGAAAACGGTATTCATGAATACATTCACACTGGACATACAATGATAACAACTTGAAATAAACAAGAACACATAATATGCACTACACTAATTAAGTGGAAGTCCGTCGGTAGAGATCAGTGTGATCTCTACTCAGTAATCCCATTCTTAGTTCGTTACACAATCCGGCGATAACAAATTCAGAGCTACAGCAAATATGCAAATAAATATCAATAAATGTTAAAATCTTTCCATATCAACCCGCAGGAGGAGGCTATAAAACCGTCCAGCACGGTCTTCTGAAAGGTTCAGTTGTGTAATAAACGGTCGTCTGCCTATAGCCGTACACTTGTCATCTATAGTCAAACTTCGAAAAGACGGGGGCTGGCATACCTGGTTGAGCATATCTACAGACGTATATACCTACCTGACAGGGGGTCTCAAGAACGGAAAGGTTTTTAGGGCAAAAGTGCCTCCCCTGGTTTCGAAAGCAGGCTCGTATCGCGAGGTGGACGTAACCAGAACTTCACAAATCCACCGCCAGGTGCTTCGGCAACTGCGTGATTTATCGACAGAATGGGATATGTAGCAAAGGAAGAGATAGATTGGTCCCGCCGATATCGCCCTAATGTCAAACGGTCATATGGTTTACACGCTAGCCTTCTCTTGGGGTTTCTCGACAATTAATTTCATTTTGCTCCGAAGAGATAGCGCCTTCATTCAACACGAGTGCGGCCTAGGTAACCACGCCTAAACCAGAACCACTCTCCGGAGCCCTGCACGTATTAGCATAAATTAGACATTCGGTACTATGAGGTTGTTGAACTTAATTCTTTTCGTTCGGTCTACCAATATACACGCACTTTAGAAGAATATTGATTAGAGTATTTAACTTCAACGATACTCTCATTTAATGGAAGATCCAGGTTCAAATAACATTGATTTCTATAATATTTCCTCGAACAGGTGTCCCTATCTGTCTCCGCTTTCATATTTCATTGTTCGTGTTTGGGGCTACTGCCTGCAAACTGTTGTGATTACGATAGCATAATGTCTCGCCCAGATGTGACGGATAATTGATACAAGATAAGAATCACAGTTGGCAGGTAACATCGGTTTTGCCAAGTGAAGTGCTCCCGTGCCCATTGCCATAATTTTAAAGTACGAAATAATTATTACTGCCATTTCAGTGGTTTCAGAGCTTGAGGTCCTGTATCATGATGTGCGAATTGATTTGCTAATATAGGCTGTGCAGACATAAGGGCAGAATAATACGACGGCGTTATTTTAACAGAGGGTGAAAAACAAGCACATGCATTCATAAATTTGATTTGTATTAGATGATATGCATAGAAAAGGCTCATTCATGAGTGACATTTCATACAATTTTTTTCCGTTTAAATGATCGTTTATGCCAGTCATTTTATACAATTAAAAAAAAATTATTGCGGAGTATTCTCTCCCTGAATGGCTTGTCGTGTATTTTGAGGTGCTGAATCCAATTCTGATGACATTATGAATCAATTATATCTATAAAATGTTTTTCATAGGACCAACGAACTATATAGTCTACTGGAATGATAACTGGGTAGATTGGAAGAAGGCTCAAGCGGTGTGGATGAGACCTGCCTTCCTCCTGGCTATTCGTGGCCTTTTTATTGTATTTTATCATTGTTGAAGTCGAAACCATGGACTAGTCTTTCGTGACAAGAAATTTCCCATGACTTGGGCCACTCAAAATCGGAGTACTTTTAATTTTCAGATGTATTCGACCTAAGTCAAAAAACGTGCATAACTCTTATTTTTCCGTATAATCACAGATTCTAGGATACCATTGGAAAGAGTGATGAATGATTTATTATGTATTTATTTATTTATTATTTTTTTTAAAGGAATCAGAAGCTGAAAATCGGATAAACTCGAATATATATTTCCAATATATTCAACATTAACAGTTTTTTTTATTGATTGTAAGTCAAATTGAATTTTGAGATTGAGTGCAACTAGGATGGGATTGTGTGTGAATTTTTCCCGATGAATTGAATGTTGCAATTCCTAGTCTCAGTGAGTGCTTTTTAAGAAAAAGGGGATACACTGACACAGGCTAGGGAGCTATAACAATGTATAGATCTCTCTTCCTGATTTGGCCACTTCTGGTGAACTTTTGGTACCAAGTTACTCTTGAATGATATCGGCACTCAAGTTTTGTAGTATCAAACTATAAATAAACTAAACAAGTTCTCAAAATACTCCCCCCTTTTCGGTTGATTCAGAAACGCTGGTCCTGATACGAACGAAATGAACAGCAATTGCTAATTCGTAGAGCAACGCGAGAGTTTTGACTGGTGACGCCAACTAGTACATGTCCGCATATTAACGGTTTGGGAAAATAACCACGGCAAATGAATCTGGAAACGGCCTAATCACAAACGACCTAAACCTAGCTTTGCACCTAATGCCATGTACATATATGTTTAATCGTGACTGTTTCAAGTGTAGCAATACAACTACATATCCAAGAATCCAGTGAAGGAGGTCTACGACCGCCGCTTTGTCGCTTCTATTCAGCGAGAAAAATCACAGAGAATCTCATCCCCAACTCCATAACATCTACCTAATGCTAACATAATTTTTAAATAATTTTATCTGGTTTATTTTGTTAGGTACACCTCAAGATTCTATAAAAATTGGATCGTTTTCGAGTTAATGGCGGAAAAGTGAAAACAAATTCCCACGTTTTTTGCCGTAATTCATGGTTCTGTCTATTAGATACTGTAGGACTCCTCGGAGTCGGTTTCACTGTCTCTAAATATTTGGAAAACCACTCAGAAAAAAACAACTCCACAATTTTTTTTGTCATTTCTTGATTTTACTCTTAAAATGACTGGACTATTAGGCCTAAACTAGCTTTGAAATTTGTCTGCTCCTTGGACGATCTGATAAGAATTTTAATCAGCCTTTCGTGAGTTTCTGTAGAACTGTTTAACGTATAAAAGGGAGCCTCTAATGTTTTATTGTATGACATTTTGTAAAGTTGAATCGATCTTCTTCAACTAAAACTTCCAATATTACGGATAATATTAGTGCTTACTGAGTTCTGGCTACTTGACTGTTACCTAATATTTATCCGCTAATTCACTACTCGATGGAAAATCTAAAAATACCCAACCCTACAAAGCGACTGTTTATTGATCGGACTTCCTGAGATTAAATATATTCATCCGTTATTCTCCAAATAAAACAATTAGTTGTTTATCCATTCTCATTGTGAAATTCATTCGTCATCATTCAGCCTGCGGACGAACAAATGAAACAAAAATCTAACTGCAGATTGTCAAGCTTATCACAATATTGTGAACTTCAGAAGCTCCTGGGAGGCTTGCTGATGGCTTAAGTTAAGATATCGCTAAAACTTGTGCAAACTATTATATTTTGAAGCGTATTATTCGTAATGTGTTGATCAATGTGCTGAAATTTTGGTGGTCAAAAAGTTTGGCTTATTGAGCATTTCTAACCAGAAGATCAAGCGAATGGCACGTTGAGGCACTAGTTCGAACAGTAATATTTTAAAGATAATTGAATATTTCCACAAACATCATATTTCACAGCCTTCTAGTTGTTTTTGGAATGTGCAGAATAAAAGTAGAAGTAATGATAGTTGACATGTACCGATAAACCTAGTAAATTATTCAACGTGTTACTTGAAGCAGCTCCAATAAATGTGACGTCTTTTTACACAGTAGCAACTATTCATCGTAGTTTATGTGACGCCGTCCATCAGGTTGTAAGTGGCCGTTCTATATGGAAACTCGTTTCCGAAAATATTATGTGAATACCTTCAACTGTGGTCGCGCCGGCTACGGTAAACTAGTAGCCTGCCGGTAGATTCAGAGGCACGCTTACAATTTTCTGTTACCCCGGGATGCGGCCGGCGTGCGGTTCTGACAGAACTACCGCGTCATGCTTACTTAGGATGATGATGGATTTTCTTGGGTCGATCGCCCTTACTTCACCTTCAGAGGCCCATTCTTTTCACTACCATTTCTTGTTGATATTGAACCAAGGAACAACCGCGGAATGGAATTCGTCTAGCCCGTGACTTCTTTATTCGAATGTGCTTGAGGTTGAAATGTTCCCTTTCGTCCTCCCATTATATCAATTCTACAAACAGTTGGTATTCCGCCACATCGTAATGGTTTGATTGTTGACACCCTGCCTTATTCTGTAACACTAAAATGACACAGTTCCATGTTGTTAATAATGTGATGCATCAGTAAAATCAAAACTTGAAAGATCATTACATCGGATCAGTGTGCCCTACTCTTTCAACCCAGTTGGAAACATTCTTAAGTCTGATAATTTTATCATTTTTTAATTACAATCAATACATTCGTATCTCAAATAAGTACCCAAATTCTGTCCCTTATTATATAATAACAATTTTATTTTTTATTGCAATGGCTTCAGATTTAAAAAAATAAAATTTCTAAGAAATTGCCTTGATCAAAATCCGTTTTGAAGCATTCTGAAATGACTCCTGGATGGGAAGCTTTTTCATTTAAATCGTGTATCATTCCACACAAAAACTCTCGGTAGGTTTAAGATGAACACTTTTTTTTCACTAACAGATGAAGCGTTCTAAAAGAAAGGATGAATTCGTTGGTCAAATTACCAACAAGTTCTACAAAAATCAAAATTACGTGGGTACTTGAAAAAAGTTAATCAAAAATGAAAAGGAGACTTGGAAATGTATGCATAAAATTGTGCGAGAGAATCAACTTAAATAATTAAAATAGAAAAAAATTATTTTTGCACCGGAATATTACTTATAAAAGTTCATTTTCATTTCAAATTTAACGTCAACTCTCCAACGGTATAACCATAGATTGAGTTACTCCTTCAATTGATAAAGTTATGATCATTTTAGTGAGTCAACGTCGAAAACAACAACAAAATGTTATAACTGATAGAACTACAAAACTAAGCGTAACCTAAGGGTTATTCTTAATGGTCCACTCTTTGATCGATGAATATCACAAATATATTTTCCAAATTCGAGACAAAAGTTCAACGAGATAGAGGTTCAATATTATTCATAATAACTTGGAAATTACTATGTCGCTGTATTACTACTTGTTGAACCCAACTTTTCTGCTCAACTGTACAACGTGGGGTGATCTCTGGGTTGATAGAACTACATCTTCCTTGTCTTGAAATTCTTACTACATACTAAGGGGGAAGGGAGATACAGAACTAAGCTTAATGGGATGGCAAAAGTAGCACCAAGGTCATGATTGCTCGTTTCTGGCATACTCGTTCGTTATTCCCCCTCAGGCTTGCACCAGAATAATGCTGCTACCGACAATCTGGACCTACAGAAGCACGAGAGATTAGCCATTGACCCAAAATAGTCGTATGTCTGCTTGTACTGTTTAGTCAGCATGACATTCTTGACCTTCCACTTTTCTGTTCGGTGAAAAAGTGCATTTTAACTGCTTCGAAACCTTCACATGGCTTCAAATATGACAACATTGAATTTACCACCATAGAATAGAACAGAGAATAGAATAGAAAAAAAAGCTTTATTTGACAAAAATGTACGTATTGGAAAAATTAAAACATGCCAGAAAGAATGTGAGATAGATGTAACAGAAAGAGAAAAAAATTACACTTCACCAAAGCTTACAGAGCAATGTAAATACGTCTGCACGAGATTGACCTATAGGAACATTAAAATACGGACTCCAAAGTGGAAAAATAATAACACAAAACTTGATAGTTTATGATCAGTTTTTGGCTTATAGCGTCTAAGCGTGTGAGGCGATCGGATTGGCTTGAAGTGAGGACCAACTAGACCCAGAGGAGTCCATGTGCGAAAGAACGGATTTTTAACATCAATTTTAAGGCCGTTTATTGCGGATTTTGAATTTACGCACCTTGAAATGTTAAACGACAAAGTTCTACTGCTTTTATGATGTGCTTAACATCTTCGGCATCTTCACTGATTTTACTTATTGATGGTTGCTCACTGTTTCGTTGGACTCAAGTCAAAGGGTGGACGTAGGAGCTACCGGTGCACCTCCTCAGGCGTGTCTTGATTGCTGGCCAACTGATCGTATGTTTGTTTGAAAATAAGTACGTAATGATACACACTCATTCGCTACTCGACTAATTACCAGCACAACGCCTTTTCTCAATGTTGTACATTCGGTAAAATCGAAATATTCAGTTGCCTCCCTTTTCTTACATGCAAAAACGATTCCATTGTTTCATGCATAGATTTAAGATTCATTCCATGCGCAGATGTAAAATCAGTTCAACTCTCTGAAATCCTATTCTCACAGTTTCTTAAAATAATGTTCTTATCTAAAAATGAATGTAGATAGTAATATTTTACTCTAACATGAACTATATCATAATTTGATTCTTTTTTCGTCACTACTTAACTAAATATGTTGGAATAGGGAAAATGTTCATTAAGATTGACTTGTCCTAATGTGATGGATCTTTGTTTCAGGTAATGGAACACAATCCTTATTGATTTTGGTCTGTAAGTACCTATACTGTAAGATTTGTATGAAATTTTCACCATTTCGCTTTTTGAGTAAATACAAGAGTTGGATTCCCTATGCAATTATAGACATTTTGGTATGTAACACATAATTATTCTGACCACGGGAACTATCAAAAATGGAGGAGGAAGTGTGGTTCGACCACCGATGCACCTAGGTCACACATACGTACTTCGGTGATCCTAATTCAAAATGTCAACTTAGTAGTCAATAAATACACAATACACATTGTGTGCATCACAATAACCTTAACCATATCCTATTTTATCATGCAAATGGCATTCGAAGAAAAATCGAAACCACGCATGATACTGTTGCACTTCAATGTAAGAAGTTAATCTCCAATTTAAAGAAAATAGAGCACTGGATAACGATTTTTTCCTCTAAACACGGCCATATCGAGACATCTCGATTTTTGAAATGCCCGACATGAAAAAGACAAAAATGTCACCGAGAATCGAAATAAATACAACCATACAACAGTGAAACTAATACTTCGTTATTAAGTAATACTTGGTACGTTCAGTTCGATTGATAACCTTATTAGTAAAAAGTTTTTTTCTTCTCAAAACGAAGTTCATCAAACTTTTGGAACAATTATTCCAGCTCTCACTCTATCGATGTGAATGATTATTTTTTCTATTGTGCAGGTACTTGTCTTCTTCGATTTAACTCAAGGATATTTAAAAATATTACACATGGCGGTCGTCATGACGCGAAACTGGGAAGTTAAAGCTCAAGCACAAAAGAAGTAGTACATGGGAAATATTTCATAAGCCTGCTTGTAAGCAAAGAAGAGAACTAGGTAGATGAATTATATTAAAAAGTAATCATTCATATTGATTGAGTGAGGTTTGAGATAAATGCACCGAAAAATGGTAAACATTAGTCTACCTTAGTCTGAATAATGATGATGGCATTACGCGCTGCACAATCAGCAAATTGTTTGAACAACAGAATGTTTGATGATAGCTGATGTTTCTGGAAATATTTCAAAAGTTTCAAATTTCATTAGAAAAAGGGTGAATAGTTTTTGAAATTCCGATGATTCCGAATTGATTCCCATTAATCATGATAATTTCATATTTCCCATTTGTTCTCCAAATTTACTTTATTTCAAAATTTGTTTGTTCGAAAAGTGGGAAAGTCAAGGATTTCATTTCGCTAACGGGTTGGTGATGAGGGAGAGTGGTTGGGGTTGGAGGAAGGGTAGGTACTTTATTTTATTCCATTTCGAGATCTTTGTTGTGTAGAGATGGGAGGTTGGTATTTTTGTTTCATTATTTTCTAGATGACAAAGAAAACAATCTTGTAATCAACAAAGAAAACAATCTTTTCAACCCCATCAAAATTTGTAGTTTCACGTTTCAAGATGCTAGGAATCTGAAAATCGAGGAGAAAAAAATCTGTCCGGCCGCCGTCCAAAGTATTTCTGCAAAACTATTTGTTGAACCAAAGTGGGACCAAGAGCCTTGCGTCGAAAATCACAAATGTAATAAGTTTCTCTCAATTCTAAAGGGTGAAATCAAAAGGCTGACATATTCAAAATATCTGTATATCAAGAACCTTCGAAATAACGTTAATGGTTAGGTGTTGCTCTTGAAAGACATAAAAATCAATTCAATGAATAAAATGAGTTCAAACGGACATCTTTATGTTCATCCGTTGGCTCTCCATTACGACTAGAGTTCTAATAGAAAACAAATAACGTCAACACGAATGAGAATGAGATGACACTTAGTAAAAATCGCCTAGTAAATGCGACGAAAGAATCAGCTGATAATTGCAGCAGAATTTTGTTTTCAAGATTTCCTTTTAATTCGAGTTTCTCAAAACATTCGTAACGTATTTGCGGGTTGATGAGGCATAGATATATATTTTATTTAATCCCATTGAATTTAAGATGTATCATTCGTGGGTTTCGAAGTCTTAGGTCGTCCATGTATAGTATATTGCACCATAGGTATTCGGTATTTTGATATCACCTTTCGTTTCGGGTAAAGTTAGTGTTGGGGGAGTTACATCTAAGAGGAGGTCACCCAGCAGTCTTTGGGGAATCAAAAAGTCAGGTACTAGGTATGGAAACACAGCGATCATCTGAAGATCCCATGTGACTTATTTCGATTTACCCTGGTGAAATGTAGATGTTCTCTTTTTGAGGCGCCTAGATCGGAGGTGTAAGACGGCAGGTTCGAGAGTTGAAGACTATGTCTGATAACCACAGATAGTGGTTTACGTAGAAGGGTTATTCTAATACGGAAATGATAAACTTCTGCCTAGTAGCTTAACGATTTTTCTTTCTGTTGTTATGCAACTATTTTTAACGATATTGAGTTAAAGCAAATGAATTTTGGAACGAGTATAGTTTAGATTTACTAAGTTGCCAGACATAGTGACGTCCGTGTAACATATTACTCAACAATATGTTTTTCTGAACCTCGGTCAGTATATTTTACTTAGCATTTCCATTGAGTTCATTTCATGATGGGCAACAACACCAAATATCTATCATAAAGGTGGAACTGATATCTGGGGGCTTGAACCCGCTCAAGTGTTGGTTTATTGTTCAATAATAAACCATTGTAATCGCAAAAAAAAGTATTAAACCCCCTGAAAATTTCATGGTTTACGTTTCAAGCCGTACGAATCCAAATCTGCAATAACAATTTTTCCGTCCGTCCGCCGTACGCCGTACGCACGATTTCTCCCAAACGGCTTGAGCAAAAAATCTGAAATTTTCAGGAAAAATCCATGTTGGTCTGGCAACGCCCCAATTCTTTAGCCAGCTCTCTCAGTTAATTTAAAGTGACCTTTAAGGATTGTCAAAGTTTTGTAAAATCCCTGAAAACCTCGAAAAAAAGTCAAGGCGGCCTTTTGGACTTTTTTTTAAGAACTTTCCATGAGGAATCGAATGAGCCCCTCCCTAGGTCCGTAGCTCAAACCATTCCCGATGTATGGCCCGATTCATGGTGCCAACATTTGCATCCACATTCACTACATCACTAGGTTACTGCGATAAAAACAAACAACAGGGTTTTTTTTTTTTTTTTTTTTTTTGATCACAGTAACTTTGAGATGCAGTGAATGTGGATACTGGAGTGAACTCCTAAAAGGGTTCATAGCCGATACACGGGTTGAAGCATTTTGATATGCATGCTCCGTCTTACAAAATTTAAAATAGAATATTTTTCCATTGTAATCGCTCTTGAAAAAAAACGCTTCAAATTCTTTCACTGGGGTTTATTATTCAATTATTTAATTGCGTTGCATTCATGATTTGAATTTCTACTATGCTTTGGAGTGTGCGTGTTTCACAGGTGATAGATCGATTATTGAATTTCAGGAGGCACAAAAATATGATCAACTGATCAATCCAAATAGGTATTTTGGTTGAGAACAGATTTACGTGCTCTATGCATTTCTCCTGAAATTCAATAATCGTTCTATCACCTGTGAAACACGCACACTCCAAAGCTTAGTAGAAATTCAAATCATGAATCATTGAATAATAAACCCCCGTGAAAGAATTTGCAGCGATTTTTTTTTCACATCTTGGTTCCCACGAGAAGGTATAAGAAACATGTTAGGTACCAAAACGTATGGCTTTCATCTTCATTGGCAACTTTTATCCATGTTTGCTAGGTCTTGCGATTTCGCTTTTGAATGAGTTACAGTCTCGGCCAACACTGGTGGCCCAAAATTCGCATATGGCTGAGACCTTTTCCGTCAGCCGCGGCTCTTGCGTTAGCCACCATTATTGCCTCCGCGTCATACATAAATCATTAGTCTTTAGTAATGAATTTCGCTCGTGACTAATTATCGATTGCCCTCGGCCGAGCAGAAGCTGTAATAAAAAAAAGTCAGAGGAAGAAAGAGGATCGATCATTCCCAACGTTTTTAGTCAATTTTGCCCAACTGTGGCAGGTCTGTTAATGGATGGTGGATACCCATAAGAGGCTGGACAGGCCAGCCTACAAAAAGGCATCTCTCGAGTTGACAAGTTTGCACGAGCTGTTGAGTCGCTAATGCCGCATAATAGATCCAGCAGAGAGGTGTATTGATTAGAATGGTCGTACTCAATAATTGAACTGAATTAGAACTTGGATGTCGATATTAAGAATCACTACCTTCCCACCGTTTCCTGCGCAAGTGATGTCATGATGTTTGAGGTTAGGCGATGTAAGCTGTCACCGAGGAATGCAGCTATTAAAGGTTGCAACTGAACCAGTTGTCACAGGTTCTTCATTTATACGACTGGAAAGAGTCTGTTTGATTTGATTGCAGATTTCTGTTATATCAAGATAATTGGGCACCTATTTTGTTTGTTCATTAATAGCTTGTTAAAACCAGTTTTACCTTTTCAACGTGTTATTCCGATCGTATACAACAGAGAATATTATGAAATCCTAGTTACGTAATGCAAAGCACGTGTTAAAGGAATCAGTTGGTCTTGAAGTAATATTAATTTTTGCTTTGCTAAAATCTAATTATTGGAATAACCTCTGTTATTTCCGAAAAAGTCAAAGGATGAGATCCCCATTCTTCGGAATACATCGGATAACCGATCTGAATCCACAATCTTTTCTGTAGCCCATTTAAAAATTTTCATGACAATAATTTTTTGTTGAATCAGCTCGTTATGGCATAAAAGATTCATTTCCTTAATAACGTATTTTCGGGTAGGTACTTATCCCCAAAGTAATAAACGATCACATTGTGTTACGTCGGAAGGTCGCGAAGGCCATAAGATGAACTTAAACCGAGAAATGAGGTGGTCAAGAAACAGGTTTCAGATGAGAGTGATTGATAGTGAGCCGAAATCAATGCTCATCGAAATTCGAATCCGGTTAGCCAATTACTGAATGCTCATTTACACACTACCTTTTGTTGCTTTTAGTAAGTGCTATTTCAAATATCCACAAATCGTAGCTTCAACTTTGTGTATATAGAAATTTGAACACTATCCAAGTTGGCAGGGTTTTAATTTAACTGCGATTAGCTGCACCCCAAATCAACTTGTCACAGTTATTAATCGGACCATTCCTTGTGATTTTGGTTGTTTTTGAGCTGACCTGGTCTGTTCTGCATCGTACGTGTAACTTCGTCCGCCGTTGGGGTGATAAGCTTGTAGAATTTGTTCATTCTGAATCGAATGCTACCAACCGATGTGCTGAGAAAGAGCATTTTGAGCGATATTCGTGGTACAAAAAATATTTCTGATGGAATAATCCTTGTTTTTTCAGAGAAAGTTGATTCTAGCGATTGAGCTATTTAAAATAACAGTTTGCAAACCCTGAAAATAGGTATTTGAACTTAATTTTGGACATTTGGCACGCTTTGTGCACATGCACTAAAATTGCTATAGTGCAAAATAAGTTCTACAGATGAAAATAAGGTTCTAGCTTGGTACATCTTTTCGAACAAACCGCAATCAGCAAGCGTGTAACGTGTACTAATAGAGTATTAAAACACAGCTGTTGGGATTTGGGCCGGAAGCATATAAAATTTTTGTGTGATAAATATGACCAAAATACAAGAATCACGTGATAGGCAGAGGAAAACCTAATAGGTAAAAGTTTAATCTTTAATCTAAGTTAGGCCGAGCCTAATGTGTTTCCCAAATTACATGATAATCTAACCGTGAAAATCGGAAAAAACTCATAGACAATCAGAAAACAAAAATTTGATGTTTTGGTGCCTGTTGTCGTTAAATAGCACGTAAAGAATAACTTTTGCCAAATTGGGTGTGGCTCCGAGAGAGTAGCAAAACGAAAGTTGTTCAGAATGGTCCAAAACGCGTAATGCAAGTAGAAATGAAAATGACCGCCATGATGATGATGGTGAATGATGCTTGATTTTTGAAGAAAAAACGTTGGATAAGAAGTCTACTGCGTTCGATGGTCATTGTAATATCCTCAGTTATTGCCACATTCAGGATAACTATCTGTTGACAAAATAAGAAATAACTAATTGAATACGAGCACTGTTATCCCCTTAATTTTAGTAGTTTCTTCGAATTCAAACGTATACGTGATTCTCCGAGTATAGAGTCCAGCCTACACAATTCATGACATGTTCATCGCATACTCGGTTATTTGTTAACAAAATTTACTCGCACACATGCGCAGTAGCCACTATTTCAAATCAAGTTGTAGCATTTCGCAATCAGATTGAGACTACGTTCAGCTAACATGCAATTTTTTGGTGTTTCGGGTTAATAGATTGAAAAATCCTCTAGCTAATTTGAATGATTACCAATATTAATTATTGGCAATAATATCCTTTTAAAAAAATGATATTACCTAGTTCCGGCATATCCAAGGACCCCGACTTTGTTTTTTCCTGAACTGACAGCTATTTATTACGTGCCAACTACGATCAACCTTGAAAAGTAGATTACTTTATATCACTATGACTATCACGTATTTATTTAAATCTATACAATTCCTTATTTCATGTGCACTGTGAAAACGATGGAATATATATAATAAATAGTGCCCTATGTATATAAATGGTCCTCATGTTTGGTTGAAAAAAAAGTCCGCAATGGTATGTGCTAACATAGTTAAGCCATAATATCGGTTTTTGGTTTATTATTTCCAATAGCGTGGCCAACATTGTTTATGATTCTTCCTCAAATTGTACCATCTTACGTTTCAAGTTGCGTGGATTTTAATTCTGTATTGTCCGTCTGCCGTTTCCGTACGGGCCATATGGGCCTCAAAATTAATGAAAAGATCCTTTTTTTCGCACATGCACTCCACTTGGGGTTCAGTTCTAACTTCTGGCTAGTCCAATCGACTCACTCGCGTTGATGCTATGGGCCGAAATGTGGTTTTTCGAGGTTTTTACTGTCATATACGTTGGGTATCATTTCCTTCTACTTTTGGACGGAAAGTGGTTTCAGATCCGTAGAAATTTACCCGTAACAAAAAATCGCAATTTACGAACCTAAAAGTGGGCCCCCAAACCTCACAATGACACGAGCGATCACGTATTATTAAAAAAATAATAAACCAATGTGATTTAATGATTAAAGTTGATTATGCATGTGTGAATTCCGATTCAAATTATTCGGATCGGACTTTTCATGTAGAAGTTGTGATGGGTATACGAATTCTCTAAGGAAAATGTCACAGCTTAAACAAGTCCTATGTTTAGTTTATTAATAAATTAGTACTAATTTACGAATTTAGCTTAAATAATAGTGTTTCAATTCGAAAACTAATCTGTTAGGAGTGATGAAATTAATAGTTATACAAATTTTCGGGTAATAGTCATGAGCTACGGAGTGTTCCCGATCTCTGTGGATCATTTCTTTCAAGTTTACCAACGATATAGATATTTTATGCAAATCGTTTGGGTCTTTTACTGTTTTCCATTTTTACTGGCAGGTATCTAGTTATGGAAACATCGGTAGAAAAAAGATAAAATAAGAATTTAACCACAGCTTTACCTTTAGATCATGATGAATCTGACCCCCTCCCCTATTTAATGACCCTCACCCGAGCCACGCTGGGTAAACAGCTACCTAATTCTTCATAAAAACAAACGTTGTTCCTCATTTCGTTTCACATTACAGAATCAAAAGGGTTCTCGTTTGTCTGAGCTAGTACATTCCAATAATTAGTTTGCAATAAAATTCACAAGAGTATAATGGTAGTAATGGAATGGAATCAGTAATCCTTTCAAGGATGAGGCAATATTCCTGTAACACCTTACAAGCTAAATTGGTTCAGGTTTATATACATGGCTTAGCAGTTTCGAGAAATGGGAAGACGGAACTACCCATACCCGTCACAGCGATCATCTGGAGATCACAGAACAAATCTTCACAATTTGAGTATTGAATTCTGTACCACATGTGCGTTGCAAAGGTTTCACGTTTGCTTATGCGCTGCAACTTCCAATGTAACGAAATTCATCGGGGACCACAACGGTCCCTGGAAATTTTATCAAAATGTTTTCTTCGTTCAAAAAATTTAACTTTTGATCATGTGTAACGGTCTTTATTGATTTCAATATGGTGGACTTCACAAAGCACATGAAGGACTCCCTTAAATGGTTAGAGGGAATATATATCAAAATAACTGGGGTTAAACAAACTCAAGTGGAGACAGATCTGCGGTAAGCAGTTCTATCTTTCATCTGATGCGTAAAGCCAGAGGACCTATATCCAGCCTTATCCCCACAACTCATAAAAGTTGTATAAAACAGGATACTACATATACAGATATTTTGCCAAGTGTACGAAGGAACTATGATTTGTCCAAATGAGTAAAAATTCATAGATGGTCATCTGGGGTCTAAGATAATCTCAGAATCCATCAAAATTTCGTCTACTCCGATCAGTATACAAGGACCTTGTGGCTGAATTCACTATCATAACTATTACGTGACTGAAATTCTTTATTCTGGAGGATAAAAATATTTTATTATTTAAAATAACAATTTTGCAGCTATGGTTGACTCGCAAACCTACTTTGATGAAAATGAAACTTATTGGGCGTGGGTAGGTAAACATTGAATGCATTTGCAATATAGCATGTTCGGGGGCCCCCTAGTTTAATATTATTCTGGTCTATTAAATTGAAAACTTATTGCACGTCTTCTTTCTAGGTCGGAAGTCGGTATGAGGCAAGATGTTGACGACGGTATTTTATTTCTGTCCACGATCTCCAACATTGCTGTTGTGCTCTGTTAAGTTGAAGGGACAGCCTCTATTATAGACCTGCTGTCCTATTAAGTGTCTTGGAGCATGGTCGTATCAAGGATTAGAGGATCTCAAACAACAAAACGTTGGAAAGCAATAAACCTGTTCTCCTTTACCGTAACCGTAGTGGGGTCTAGTTCGCGATTATTACTCAATAAAATTGTTTATTACTAGATTAATAATCTTGAGATTATTAGTAGTTATAATATCACTAGGTGATATTGCTAGATCGTTAAAAAGTTGGACATCGCTGCATGAAGTAAAATGTCTATCAAGCTGAGTGTACCACGAGTCTGTTATTCCTATCATGAATGAATAAATCACAATCTTAGTCAAAGTCATCACCTCAATCACATAATCTTGAAAAATAAATCTCTCAGTCCTTTGGAATTTAATCGAAATCGAGTAAAAGCTGTAGAAGTAATGAATTAAAAGCACGTTTATTAAATAAAAGTGGACAAGAATAAAAAATAGTAATACCAATAATGTGACGCCAGTCCCGCCGTTGAATGCAATAAATTAACAAAGGAGGAAACATGGAAGTATAAATGACTGTTTTATGCAAAGTAATAATCCTTCGAAATAGTTATCAGTCCTTTTTTAAATATTAATCTACTAATTTGTTCGTTTTATTTACCTAGTTATAATCAAATTAGAGTTGGCTAATATGACGCCATGACCATTGCCAAGCGTAGAGAAACTTTAAGATCTCAATGGTCGACCATGGATCCAGAACCACATGTTTATGTTCAGTATGTGATGTAGGAGAGAACGAGTCAAAGGAACATTACATGGTAGAGAGCCCTGGTGGTTGACAGGGTGAGATGTTTGGAAGCGTGAATTTGTCAACACCTGAAATTATCACAAAGATGAATAGCCCTGAGTGGGTGACCATTTTCGCGAACATCGTGGATCATGGCGATATCGTCGTTTTTAGCTAGCGAATTTAAAAGTAAGGCTTGGTAGTGGGGCTTGAGGTTCAATGTTAAAACCTTGATTTTCCTACCACCCTCCGAATTTGTGGAAAATCGGAAAACAATGCAGCGAGAAAATGACGCAGAATGGATTTTACATTTACTCATGTTCATGCTAAAATATGCTGATGGTTGTCGGACTTTTTAAACGTAATGCAAATTGTTACACAACGGTATATTATTAGTGTATTGCTTAAACTTCTAGTCAATCGCTGATATCGCGGTTTATTGTACGTGGCCTGTGGTACACTATCAGAATTCCTCGCTTCCATACCTTATGATTGTATTTTAGACGCCTTAAAAAGACCTTAATTTACATCTCACCTCCGTAGAATGATTAGGAAAAACATTACCTCCGAGGGTGTTTCAGCTGATCAGTGTGTAATATCTTCTAGTTGACTGCTAGATGCTCCAATATAGATTTCGTCATCAATATAATAACGTATACACTAACACTTGACTGACCCCCCAGAATGTAACAAAAGCTGATACCTGAGTAGTAATTGTGTCATATACAGAACATTAACACAGGCGTTGAAACATTCGAATGAATCAACAGCTATTTATCGAGATAAACATCTACCCACACTTCACGCAAATGTACGTATAATAAAAGTTATAAAAACTCTATTTCATTAGAAACTCTTGAATACAAAATTCTATTGCAATTATATTAACTAATTCGATCGTCACAATACACTAGGCGGTTTTTACTAGGTATAGACGCATTCATATTCACATTAACGAACGAACGGATGAACGTAGACGCGAAACGGCCCGAGTGGTCGCAGTCGAGACATCAAACGGATATCAATCGAAAACGAACATGAAGACATTCCCGTTATTTCGAAACTTTTCGGTATTCTGACGTTTTAATGTTTCAGCCCTTAGATTTCGCTCTTTAGGGCTGATCAAAACTGGTGCCGGTGATTGAGAAAAATCATGATTTGTGATCACTTTGTTTCGGAGACCAGCGCCGGAGGGCAGATGGCGGGGCTGACTTCCTTTTTCCTTTTTTAATTCGATTTTTGGATTTTACGCATCCTGAAATTCAAAACCTACACATTTTGAGAGTTGTTTACTTGTTTTTCTTGGTCGATTGCAAAAGGTCAATACTGAAGATAATAAGTTAATAGAAGTATATTTAATCATTTATCTGTTGAAGATTACGTGGGAATCTTGAGAGTCAGTCAGAGGTTGATAAAAAACTACAATTTCATCTTTTCGTTCTATTTGTACAACTTCTTCGGGGCTAGTAGTAACTCCAACTCTCTTCTAACCATTACATTAGTAGTAAATCTGTTCTTTTTCTTTTCTCTCAAGTCACACATATGCAAACCATTCCTCTCTACAATTCTTTCAGAATCAGTTATTTTGGTACTGTTCTTCTATCCCTGAAGAAGTTCTACAAGTAGAACGAAACATTGGCGATGAAATTGTAGTTTTTTATCCACCTCCGACAGATTTTCAAGATCTACACGTAATTTTCAAAATATACAATAATAGCAGTCAAGAACTCGAACACCGTATTTATAATCATATAGTTCTTTTGTACTTTTCTCCCTCCTGCAACTGAAAATGATGCTTTCGCTTTCTAAAGGCTGACTTCAAAGCAATCAACAAATATAATATCCAACTTGTCCTTAGAAACTTGAGAGAATCCATTCAAACGGTGTTATTGGTCATTAGATCAGAGTGAATGAGTTCAAGCTGAATCTTTCAACCTGATTATATGATGTTTCAACGCGCAGAAATACGGGTGGAAGAAGACATAGAATTTTAAGAAATCACCATGAATTGGAATTGAAAAAATTTAATCGTGAAACTTTGGTGTAATCCCATGATTTAATGATTTCTGATTTATATAGACCATTATATTAATATTTATTCATTCTCATTCAAGGTGGCAATGGTTGTTGTTATTTAATTAAATAATTGTGTAACAGTGATTCCTTTCGCGATTATTACCCTCCCTCACGCATCTTCTTAATAGAATTCATTTATAATATAAATATATTTATTCATTTATTTATAATACAAAAACATATATTTATTTATTTTTATTTTTATTTTTTATCTTTGAAAAATTTGCGATCTGTTCTAGCAGCCGATTTGAATATATATATTTAAACATATGATTATAAAAGTCACCTCAGCCAACCTTCACGGAGATTGTATTGCTGCCCCAGGGTCTCAGATTAACTGTCCCCGCGGAAATGCCCATCTCGTGTCGTTGTTTACATAAATCCACCATTCCCACTCCTTTATTAGGGTTTCACATTTTGGGTCCGGGCAGTTTCGTAATTTGGGACCTGCTATCGACGGAATAGCCGACTTATTTTTTTTTCTGGAACGGATGAAATGGCAGTAAAATAGAAGGGACAGGTTCTCGTAAATCCTTGAATTTTTTTCACTTTAGTGTTGGCAACTCATAAAAATCCGAAGAAGAAAATAGTTTGAAGGTAGATCGTTTCTATAGATTATAGAAAGCGTACAGAAGACGTCTCATTAGCGAATGACGAGCGCCGCCGACCGACCAACCCGTTTCTTTCATGTCATCCTTCACTGTATTTACGGTTATACCGTGTAGCATCGTAAGCCTCACGATTTCCTTAGTAAATGAAAACATCTGATGCTAAGCTTCATACTACCCCCTCCACACGTATTCAATTCATAGGGAGTAGTAGAGTATTCCTGCCCACACCCTAGAGATCAGCTGTCGACATTAAGAGAGATTAGTATAACAAGCAAAATGAGATATTTGTTATTTTTGTTTTATTTATTTTAGTATACACTGCCATTCGTTCAATTAGATATCGAATCACATACCGTATATTACGTTGCAACGTTCAAATTGCAATAAAGAGGACTAAAATTGATAAATTTAATTCCTAACTTTCAACAAAGGACAAACAGGACCGGAAAGAAATGGCTTGTACTCGAACAATAGCGTAGAAATAAAGCTTAAGTTAGCCCTAGTTCAATTCAAACAGTTATATTTGAAAACTGTTTTCCTTTATGTCATTAAATGCTGTTTATACCCTACGAACTGGATTATTGAGGAGATGATTTGTTTTATATGCAGGATTATAAAATAAAACATTAACTCTGGTGCTATACGGAGGAATATGAAAATTAAGCAAGTTGAGTCATTTAGGACAATATATTCTGTTGTTAGATTATTTTAAAATGAATGCACAAGAAGATGTGAGAAATCAAATTTTCTTCTCTTACGTAATGAAAAAATATAAATTCGAACAGAATCCTTCGAAGTTTGTATTTAACTAATCACCTCTGAATACGATTGTACTGATGGGAAATTTCGCACATCATTCGGAACTACTAACAGACTTAACGGATTTAACCAAAATCTAAACATCGGTGGAAGGGAAGTGTTCAAAGAACCCATAAAATATAAAGTTTTTCCAGCAACTATTCATAAGTTTTTGCCCATCACAAATACAGCTGTTTGAAATCCCTCGAATTTAATAAGAAGCGAGGGAGGAAAAGAAATTTAGTTTTTGGTTGTGGTTTGATTTTGAGAATGGAGCTTATGCAGCAGGACGTACGAACGAATTTTCAAGATCATCTTTCGCTAAATTCTGTAACATTTTCAAAATTTGGTTTGATGAAAAACTGTCAACTGTCAATTTCTATGGCTAAAAAACTTCTTCCTTACAATACTCTGCTCTTTAAAATTTGGATTATTGTCTTTTTTAGCTTTTATATATGTAAATATATGTATACCTCGTGGAGGAGAATCCATGAAGAAAATATTAAAGCCATTCGAGAGCTCGGTTAAATAGATTCCCACGCTGGGATTTGTTGTTATTAATTTTATTGTATTTAGTTTTATACAATTTTTTTCCTTTTATGTACGATTTTTTTATTGAGTTTTGATGTATCTTATTTATATTGCTTCTTTAGACCATTTTTGAAGCTTGCCTCGTCATGTCATTAATGCTATTTTCTTAATTCCTGAATTGTTGTTTGCTGTAGTGCTTTGCGTACCTACTCATAGTGGATTCAAAAAAGTGACTACTAATATTTGTTGATCCTCCGCGATTTCGTTCATAATTCACTTCTAATAAGGGCGCAATGATCCCTCGATCGGTATGCTGCTACGTGCACTCATCAATGCCTTAATGATCCAATTTTAATTCTGAAGGAATCTATTAATGGGTAGTAAAATTGAAGTACTTGATGTTCTCGATTTCAAGAAACGAAAAAACTTATTTCTTCAAAATTTAAATTTTTACTCTCACTTTACATTCCAAATCCGTACAACTTTCATTCGTTTTTGTACGTGTGACTTGTAACGAGGTTAATTTCCACATTTTTCATCTGGTATCGAAGAAATTAGCAACTTAATGGTTTTTTATGAGTTCTATGCGCAAACGTAAAGTCCATCAAAAAGCATAGGTATTCTCCCTCCTGGTCATCTGATCTTGCTCAAACATAGGGAGTAGTCAGGGAAGAACAGTTTAATTACCCCATACGAGCTTCACGACAATCCTATTTATGTAGTTGATGCGCAAATGTCGAATGTGCTGCATCGATAGCAAAACATCGATATTTCAATAATATCGATGCCGATGTCCCATCCCTAATTCGAGGTCTAGTTGGTCTTAACTTCTAGCCAGCCCGATCGCCTCCCCCTAATAGATGCTATGTGCCAACAACTGTTTTAAAAAAGTGGGGTTTCTGTATGTTTCTCGACCTAGGCTAGTAGAGTGCCATTTCTTAGCATTTTTGATCGCAGAATCATCTGGTATAGATTTCAGATCTTTATAAATTCACCCAAAGCAAATATTCCCCTCTCCCGAACCTGAAGGTGACCGCCAAACCCTCACAACGACATGAGCAATCACATTGTATTGAACAAATAATAAGCCTACTTCCGCGCCAATAAGAGCTTTAGAATTGACGTAGAAAAAAACAATCTTTCGCTCATTGATTCCACTTGGGATCCAGTTGGTTCTAACTTCTAGTCAACCCAATGGCCTCACCCGCATGGAAGCCGTGGGCCAAAAACTAGACAAAAACGTGACAATAGCATGAGTTTTCGGGGTTTTCAGTGACATAGGCAAGTGTGGTACTATTTTCTGGTAATTGTAGACGCAAAATCGACCAGGATAGGTTTTAGGTTCGTAGAAATTCACTTATACCAAATAATCGCAATTTCTGTGACAAACGAACCTCAAAATCACTCATTATTTAAAAAAGTAATGAACCAATGTGTTAAAATTGACTTCGTTCATTCTAGAGATGCGAGCATTGCGACCATGCATACCACCAGACTAACCAGAACTCGGATCTCCGTATCACCAGGGACTCTGCACGGAGGCCGCCGTCCGTTGATATAGAAATATTGTTCTTGATGTATACAAAGCTGGGTGCAGGGGAACGGTGCGATTTGAGAACTTTTTTTTAAACCACCCTAATGGTCAATAATCAATTTCATAACTGGAAAATCATTAGTTTTCACAACGCGTAACCATAAAATCCATTAAGCATCATTCTCTCTCAGAATCGAAGGTTAGTCTGGAAATGATGACTTAATTACTCCAAACAGTTGGAAAATTATCACTCCATCTTAGTTAACAATTTCCCCCAAGAGCGTTCACCAACTATGGAATCTTATAAGGATACAAGTAAAAGTAAAGTAAGTACAGTAAACGAGGAATTCCACCTTGGATTTTCGTCCGACTACCCGGAGGTGTTGCGGACGTCGCCAGCCGTCCTCTAGAGAGGATCGGAACTACTTATAAGAATACATTCATGTTACGTTTTCGAGGAAACTAAGTTCCATACCCAAGGTGGTAGACTTTTGTCTGTTTTTTTCTTTCACTTTGATGACCAGTCATGTGATCCTGTTGTAAACCGCCTTCTCTTTACATGCGTATGCCATTTTGTATATTGACATTGACCGATGTTGAATGTCAGGCGTAATCCGAAACTGATCCTTGATTATTACCATAGCTTTCGGTGTTCATCAATCCCCGCCATATCCGAGTCCGTCTCTACTAAAACATTGCAACTTATACCATCGCATCGGCTGGTCCCTTCTCCGCAGCATCATGTTCCCCCGTCGACCATTATCAATTTAAAACTAATGAACCGCAGAATCTGGGTTCCACTTACAAGAGGCCATACACGCGTTGGCCATCCCCCCCCTCCCCCGCCACACCCAAGGCTCTGGTCTCAACATAAATACATCAACCGAGAAAGAAAGAGAGGGAAAAAGAGAGAGAGAAGGAGAGAGTCCCAAGACTTTCCTGAGGCTGTTTCACCGACAAGGGGATTCCGATCATGAATGAGATTTCAAAAAGGAAACTACTCGACAATCAAGGGATAAATAACTACCTCAAGACCATTGCAATATATATATATATATATACAACGCGAGCTTCGCTCCGCTTTAATAAATAATCGCAAGAAAAAAACGTTAATAATTATTGTTGCTCCGTTTTCCGCATATTAAATCAAGAAATCATCTTGGTAGCCGGTCAACTTTCTTTCGGATCCGCTCTCGGCAAAATCTCGTCTTTCCGGTTTTTACGTTTCTGTCCGTCGAAGCCCGTTCTCCTTCGTTTCATCGCAGGATATCGCCAATATCCGTGTAGCAAGTGGAGAAGCCGATTTTTTATCTATTTTTTTCTTTCAGAGTGAAAGAACTCGGAACCCCACGCCGGGTATGTAGATTCGCTTATATCTTCTTTCCCTATATGAGGCACATTTAATAACGAGTGACCCGTCAACAATATCTCACTCTGAGGAGGCTCTCGATATAAAATATAACGGAGAGACGTTTTGACCTGGACCGTTAAAAACGAATAGTTTAGATTTCTCATTCTGGCTCAGTCGAGAGGAAGTCGGATGTTACCTCGTATACCGTCAACGTGCCTTGGACATATTCCAATTACCTACTCACTGATGTAGAACGGTTCAAAACTATTCTAGATCGGGTGCATTGAAGCATTAAATGCACCCGCCAAACTTTGGCTATTCTAGAGATACTATAGGTACGTGGGTAATTTCAAAATTTCTATCACATTTATGTCACTGGTCAGTATTGCCATAAAATTCAACTGAATGCAGTTTTGTAAGTTTTTAAAATTTCACTCCTATGTGGATGTATATGTTCCATGGATAAATATGTAAAATTCGTGCCTAGAGGACCCTGGAGAAAATATCGAAGTGCTGATTTCTCACTCCCTACTGCTGTCACTGACTGGAGGTATACAACATCCACCATCACTTTCTCAGCAAAATATTTATTTGGGCCTCTACATCAACTTACGCTGTGAAAGAATATACCATCTAAAATGGACAGCCGCTTTAGAAAAAAAATTTGGATCAAAGCAAGTCGCCTTACCAACCTATCATTTCAGTATCACATTGTAATAATTTCCTTCACTCCCTACAATGTTTTGAAAAGTAGCCTCCAACTGGCAGGAAAGGTTGTTTATGAAGTTGCTTTGGTCTGGCATCCGTTATTGAAGATAGTCCCAACGCCGGTGGTTGGGTTTCGCCTAGACCTTCCCAGTCAGTTCTCCCGGGAAAACCATCCCTGGAAACAGCAGTGTAGGGTTTTTTAACTCCCACTCCCTACCCCAATAAAATTCTGACTGTGACAAGTGAAACTTGATCGCACTTGTTGACAATTAGTGTAGTTGTTGGAAGTTCGTTGACAATAATTTGGTACAACCAGTTTCAATTGATTTGTGGCTGTAAAGGCACTCCCCACTCTTTTACAATATCCAGCCCATAGCCCCATAAATTGTAGGGAGTGAGATCTGCCTGTAGCAAGTGAGATTTTGACATGGAAACCTTAATATTTACTGTGGCTAAAATTAAGCTAATTTGTGCTGTTCCGTTCACTTGAATTTAAACACTTGAGCGGCGATTCCCATGGAGGGTGGAGGCTCAAGAGAGGAAATAATAGTAGTAGATTCCTCCCTCCCTACAAGTTTTTTTAAAATCAAAATGGCGTATCAGCAGTACGGTTCAAGATTATGTATGGTCACTTGGGTAATATGCCGAGGATACCGCAGTGATTGATTAGGAACAAGAAAGTTGATCAAGTTTCAAATTTGTTTTTAAATAAAAGTCGATACCCAAATGTGACCGAAATTTTGAAATGACCGATTCGCACTCGTGATATTGTAAATTGAGTAGGTACCTGATTACATCGCTCAAAAGGGGTTTCTCATGGTATTATCCTGGTTAGAGAAAACATATTTCATTTTTATTTTTTAGTAGATCACAACGGTTGGTTTAAACTTAGATCTGAAACTTAAGTTACTAGTTAGTTCGTTAATTGAAGCAACGGTAAGATAAGTAATGTGTGCTCATTAGTATTAGAGTCAATTTGTTGAAAATTTTCTTCACGAAAAGCGTAACGACATGGTGACTGGTCAGGATTTAAGTCGAGGAAAGAGGATGGAAAGGAAGGGATAGAGTGCGAGAAATAGGAGACATGGGAAAAGTTTCCATGTGGAATTGAGATGATATGAAGATTCTTCTGAACATCCAGAGTACAATTGGTAGGTACGGAGGAGATGATCACCTGAAAGATTCCTGAGGCTAACTTTATTTGTTCATCTACTGTTGTGCGGAAATAACCAAATTCTACTAAAATTAGAAAGTAGGCATAGAGGCGCACTGGTCAGCTCAGAGGCGCCGGAGGCTAATTTCTTTCCTATCGGCCTACAAATTTGTTTTCTAACAAGAACCCAATGGACACTGCCGCTGAACTGAGAGCAACAGCAAATTAATTCCTCTCCGAGAGACTTTGATTATATATAACCGAAACAGATTCCATCTTCGTGCTTGTGGTGGAGTTTTATTACGGTGTTTCCCCGTGGCAACCAATATTTAGTTATGATCATATTGAATAGTTCCCCTCTAAGATTTTTAGGAGATAATTGACTTTTGAAGAGCAATGAATTAACGATCCAAAATTAAACGATTTATCATTAATACGCCACATACCTGTCGTATATAGTGGATTTTTCATAAATTTTAACATTTTGGAGTATTATATTGTATTTTGGAAGCTGTCTGAAGGTCTTCAAGTAATATAGTTTCTAATGATTTAGTGAAAATGGATATAGGTATTCGGGCGGTGAAGGGAGAGGTTTAGGGTTCTGTAACCAAATCTTCTTCTGAATGATTGCAAATAACTAGATGAATACATTCGTTTGTTTACGATTTCTGTTAGTATTGATTGTCAGGTCTCTTAGCAGCACCATACACTTATAAAATTAAAGCCAGTAAATTTAATTTAATTGATAAACGACCATCTGCTATAGCATTTCACATAACATCCACTATATCCACTCAACTTTTTTTTTTACACATGTTTATTCACTCATGACTGCTAAACAACTCTTTCGATTCTTAATCAAGATATTTATTTTTATCCAACATCCGCCGCAGGTATTGCAGCCATGCGGCTTCTCGTTGCCCAGTATCGCTCTACTGTTTTCCACTCTTCATTCTCCTCTTGAGCAACCAGTTTTTTTTTTTTTTTCAATTAAGCGTAATGATTTTTTGAAATTTATATGAATTAGGTGCACATCTACTTTTCTTCCTGAATGTACATAGCGTATCTGCTCATCCTTCGTCGTCTACACTACTTCATCATCGAAGTTGTTTAAAAGGAAAAAGGAATGAAACAGCAGTCACCCATTTGTTCATCCCTTAATTATAAACCCTATGGGTTGGTTTTTATTTTTATAATGTCTCAATTCCATTTAATGAGCGCTATGTAGGTTTACTGTAAAGATATATTTGATTTGTATGAACTCGATCAAATAGAGTCAGGAAAGTCAACCAGGTGTCCGTGATTTGCTTAAAATATGAATTCGACGCAAGAACGACGTATCATTCATTTCGAATTTACGCAACCATTTCTGATCGGTTTTAGACAGTTTCTGGAATCTGGCAGTATTACATTGAAGGTAGAGAAGGTTTATCATGACATATCCCCCACAGACGAAGTTATACAAAATACTTGTATCATCACCACCACCATCACCATCATCGTAACAGATGTCATTCTAGGAAGTATACTATACCATTAGCCGAAAACATTCCAGTGCCAGCAACTATAGCCCACTCTACTTCGCAATATCATATAAAGCGCCTAATGAGGATTTGACTCCATAAATAAGGTAAACCTAGCATTTCACCCGACGTATTTGTTTTACCCCATCCCGTATATCCTGCCCGACGTTTTCCTCGATCTCTCTCCAGCCATGGACGGATCGCCGAGGGAAAATGCCAATCAAACTCTTGACAGCCTGATTGCAAAGAAAGGCCTTCTCCGGCCAATTATACCGCCATTATAAAAGGTTTCGGTCTTCGTCTGCAGTTTCGATTTTTTTAATCCCTTTTCGCCGGACCTTTTTTGATAAAAACGTATATTTTTCTACCGCCTAATTTTCGAGATGTTTGGGTTCCACGAGTTTGAGCGTTTCGGGCGCTTTCTTTAGAAATTTGTGCCCTTTGGTTGATTCCTTTTTCGATGGGTTTCTTCAAAGCCGCCTCGATTTCCTTTCAAGAGCCGGTTCCAGATCTTATCTGACCCAGTTGGTATCCCCCCTTTCGTCGCGCCCGCGGATGAGAATTTTCAAGGTCGACCAAAACAAAATTAATCTCTCCAAAATATCAAGTGGCCGGTTGAAAGTTGCACGCGGTATTTGCGCTAATAGGTTCACAATGAAAATTCTGTGAGTCCCGTCACATTTCTCTTTAGCGGCACGGATGATAGTTTGGACAGCAATATTTGTTGGACCGCTACTGAGCTGTATCGTCATCTAAGTGCACATATTTCCCAACACGGTAATTACGTATTCCTAAATCGCCACTCCATTTGGATTTCAGTCTTGTAGTGCACCTTAGTAACTTTTAGAGCGGGTATAATATCTAAAGGCCGTTACTTGGCAGGGTTAATGATGGTTGGACTTCTAAGACGCCTCTACCTTCCTATCCTCCCTCACGGAAGGACTATGATATTAGCTTTCACCGTAGTTCGTAATTCATATTTTTACATATTTTGCTACGTGCTGGTGTAACTGAAAGATATTATAGCATAGGTAGGTTCTCCATTGCCTTACAGAATAAGAGCTCGCCCTATTCAAAACTTGTCATTTCTACTCCACCAACCCCCCAGATAAACACTATCTTCGTTTCTGTGAAAACCGTTACAAGTAGAACAAAGATGATGTCGAGTAAAACATTAATTTTTTCGTGTATTTCTCCTGTATGGTACACCTATCTCTTAAATGAATTAAACTTTTTTATGAGATGTATTTGTAAGAGTCGATTTGATCCAGGTGTTTTGACTTTTAATGATTAAAGATTAATTTTCTCAAATTGAATTTTATTAGTATTATTTATTTTGGTATTCGTTTTTTCAGGCATTTCATGTAAGAGGGAAATAAAATTCAAGGATGCTTCACAAAAAAGTGATAGTTGTGAGTTGTAGTTCGGAGTTGCCGGGTAGAATAGACAGTCCACCCGAGTGGAGGCGTTGTGTAACGTACTGATGGCTTCAGAGGATGAGACCCTCGTCGTAATGTATGCAAGCCCTGGTCATCAGGATAACAAAAAGAAAACGACCAAATCATCAGAACGGTAGGCTAACTCCAGTATAGGGCCTATTATTCCACTAGAGGGAAAGGGGAAAGGCTATGAGAACGTCCGTTCTCATGTCCGAGAAGACCCTCTTGCGTATCCCCTTACGTCCGAGAGCTCGAAGGGACGGTTAGACTCAAGACAAGGGCAGAGGATGATAGGGATAGCGAAGGGCACCTTACACCTTGAATGCGTCACCCGTATGAGGGCTCATCGTTCACTACCGCCCTTCGTGGGAAGCTCCGGCGAGATTCAATAGCCCTTGCCAACCTTCCCTTTACTGTCTCTACCCCAACCCTTTAGAACCCTCGGACGCTGGTCAATCGCCTAGTCTCCCCTCCCCTTCCCAATCGCCACCCTTTTTTTCACCAAACGTTATTTTCATGCAAATCCGGGTATCTTTTTTTTAAATTCAGTCCTCCACTTCACCCATCTTCCTCCCTTACCTGGCGAGCTGTTCTCTTTTCTTGATAATTCGAGACGATAATAGAAGCGGACGAAAAGTACAAAAGCTCGACTCACCAAAAGAATTTTATATAGGAATCACCATTACTCCTCCTTACGTTATAATATCAATTCAATTTCAAATAATGTTACTCATAAATTAATAGATACAAAACGGACACAACCAAGTGCCTCAGGTTCCGGAAACATAAATGACGCAACTACATAAAACATAAATTAAAATAGTTGATTTTCCCGTCAACTACCAAATACAACAGTGATAAAAACTCAACAAGGATTTACTTAAATTGACCGCACGCTGATTATTACCTACTAACTTTTTTAGTAAGCTACTGGTTTAACATTCTCCAATAATAATTCGGAGGGGATTTCGCAATCGTTGGTAGAGATTTGGAATTTTGAATTCTATACAACTTGCGAAACTCCCTCATTACGTTCAATTCTATACTAAAATTGATTTGCTTCATCGCTAAAATAAACTCGTACATAATGAATTCGAGAATACTGATTTATATTGCACTTGCTTATTGCTAATTATTTATAGTTGTTTACCACAAGCTGTTTCTTTCTTAGTACTATCTACGAATGATGACAACCCAACCACAGCACTCGTGCAGGATCTCAGCACAAAGATGCCTACTTTTATGAAAGCAGAGCTTGTGACTGTTACATTCTCGGATTCTTAAATATGTGCTTTCATTTTAAGGACAGGCCATTAAATTTGTGTAATTCCAGACGTATGAATATTGCAGACATATCACACAATTTCGTCTTTTGGGCGTTCATTTGGAAGAATATTAAAAAATAGATGAAGATAGGTGAAACTTTCTTTTATTTGAAATGGCTCAGATGGTTCTTGGCTGTTCCAGTTGTGAGTAGCCACTTAGTTTTTCCATTTCCTCGCATATTTTTTGCGATTAGCTAATAATTATTAACTTTTACTTTGTACCTCTATTCATAAAATCTTCTAGAAGATTCGTAAAATTTATAACTGGCTTTCGGTGAAACGTCCATGAAACCTTAGTTTCTACTTTCAACGATCTTAAAACCAAAATCCCTGCCTTGATTGAAAGGAGGGAGGAAACTTCTCGATTAGAGTTTCCGCTAGTTTCTGTGGGAGTTTTCACGATTATCGGTTCCACCGAATGATCTCCGATTGGAGAATGCTGACAGTACACACAATAGTTAACACAACAAGGTACAGTGGATTATCCTGACAAATGACAATTTACAAAATTCTTTTAATTTCTTGTCCAAATGCGTGAAAGTTGAACAAATTGTTTTTCACGCTAATACGCCCAAATCTTGGAAATCATAGATTTTCTTGATATTATGATTTTTCAGTTTCTAAACTCCAAATACGTGGGATGAAAACAACAATATTTTCGGTGTCGATGCACTCCCATATGTTGATCGTTTAGTAGCTACTTCATTGACTCGTTCAGAATTATGACTGTTACAACTCGGAATAGGATTGCATAACTCTATAAGACAAAGTTTAGAAAACAGACATGTGTCAAGAAGGAGTAGAACGGGTTGGAGAGAATAAAACTGAATGGACCAAAACTTCACGGCAGTTGAAATACTTAACTTCCTTCCACGATCAACTACGTTAAAAGGACCAACGTTTGCTGGGGGGATGAAAGTGTTGCAACCAAATCACCTGAAGTAGAGATTAATGCAGCGGCTCTCCGAATCACTGTCGGAATGCTGGAGAAAATCTCCAACTACATAAATATACTTTTGAAAGGAGTTGGATTATGTCTGGGCCAAAGGAGACTGTCAGGGAGTGGACTGGTGATGTTGTGACACCACCGGAGGACTGAGGTGTGGCTTCGCCGCCGATCTTACGCCCTATTTGTGCATGAGGCCATTTCTGTCGTATCGCCTGAATTTTGAGACTAACGATTATGTTCAGGGACAGATTTGTCAGGCAGGCGATTTGATGGACGGACAGATTTTTGAGACTGACGATTGTTTGAAAGGTATATTGTCCAACAAAAACTAACCCGATCACGAACAAATTGATTATGAAACAGTTTTATATTGGAAATCATTAGTTCTGGGAAATCTTCAGGGAAAAGGTTCATTTCGTAGAATCATATTTTACAATCTTTATCATTTTAGTTAATATCTTCTTCAACCTGATCTTTGTTTTTGTGAGTACAAATCTTTATAACGTTGTACGAACCGAATGAAAAATGGTACTATTAACACTCTTTATGTGAAAAATTAAAATCGTTTCTTCGTTTTAAGATACTGCTACAGATATCAGCTTCTCAAAACTTGATGCAACCCTTTTTTATTGAACACGGATTCACTCTCAGATCGAAAAACATCGGGTCTCATAATTTCCTCATCCCAGAATGGTTTAATACTCCAAACTCGATTAGAGTCGTCTGTTTCATATCTGAACAGGCAAAATGAGACTTGCGCGCTTATCGCGATTCTTTCTAACCGTGAGTTATCTTATTGTGCACTTAACCATCATTGAGATGGACTCATGGTTATCATTTAAAATCATGCGGTCCCGATGGATTCTGTATGGGAATCACGGCGTTTCCGAGGCTCGAAGGGAAAAGCTTAATATTTATTACTTGTTTTTCTTAATTTTAACTCAATAATTTTCCTGAACTGCTAAGCACTTTTCAGTTTATCACGCGTACTGACGATGGTTGTTCACTGCAAAATGGGTCATTTGAAAGGTGGAATCGGTTCCCGGTCTTCTGTCGCTCGATTTCACCGGTTAACTTGTCCACCGTCAATAAAAACGCATCCCATGGAAAAACTGCCCCCATAAACTCGATCGCTTGTCCCTTGGCATCCGTGGAACAGCTATGAAATACACTCGGTAATTTAGAACTCTCGTAAAATACGATCCCCCTGTATATTCAAATTTGAATGGGTGAAACCTTTGGAATGAAACGAGAGAAAGATTTTTAAAAGTATAAAATACAAAGAAGAAATTATTGAAATTTCTGTTACCCCTTTTCTCCTCGGAAATTATTCCACGACGTGTAGATTTCCTTAGCAAAAGTGAATACGAAATATTTTATCCTTTTCCTTGTCGATTTGAGATCATAAATTCCTCATCTAACTCGAATGCCTTCGTCATTAGATGGGTTCTTCTTGATTTTTTCGGGCTCGCTTTATCGTAAAAGTTCAGTAAAAAGACGGGAGCTGAGCGCCATAAAAGTCCTCCGAGTTTGAACTCAACTTTTTATGACGAACATTTTATGTTTGAATTTGTGATGAGACAACGGAGTCACTTCATGTCTCCATTCGCGGTTGAATCTCGTTCGAGTTTTCTCTTACAGGCTAGCGACAAGTCTAGGTGCTTGATTTTTTTGTTCAACAAGAACAACCCCTTCCCACACCGAAATTGCCGAGGATCACTTCGAACTGCTATTGTAAATATTGAACTATTTCTGCGTCGTGTTCTGAGCTGATTTCCCGGGCGCTGCCCAGGTTAGGGCAATAAAATAGTTGAAGGGTTCGCACACACACACATCGTGATGACTTAATAGTCCATCTGAAGAGCTTGAAGTTATTGATTTTCCGTTTTTTCCTCTAATATTTTCGCTGTTTGCCCGTATAAATGCTATACTAAACTATTCTAACTATGCTAAACTAACTATGCTAAACTATAAAACAGCATTAATATACGTACAGGCTCAATGTAAAATGTCATTATCTTTAGTGAACTTGAAAGAAATTATCTTAGGTCACGTTGGGGGTACTCCACCCAGTAGCTGATGATTATTACCCATAAGTCCGCAGCACTATCTATTTCATCACTGCTCATTCCTGAACAAAAACGAGCTTTTGAACATCACCAAACGTTTTTATACAAGATCGATTTTCAAATTTAAAAACCATTATACAGGCCTGCAACAAAAAAACTTTTTTTAACTATCAGGTGAATTCAATAGATTTATGGGCGCTGAATATGAGAAAAATGATGGGAAAATTCTATCACCCTCGTTATTTTGAAATTTTAATTTTTGGGTAGGTCTAGTGTACTGGTTTATTATTCAATAAACAGCTCTTGAAAAAAAATTCTAATCCCCCTGACAATTTCATGGTTTACGTTTCAAAGGGTGTAGAATCCAAATCTGCAATAAAAAACTTTCCGTCCGTCCGCCGTACGCACGATTTCTCCCAAACCGCTGGAGCAAAAAACCTGAAATTTTCAGGAAAAATCCATGTTGATCCGACAACGCTCCAATTCTTTAGCCAGTTCTCACACTTAATTTAAAGTGCCCTTTAAGGGTTGTCAAAGTTTTGTAAAATCCCTAAAAACCTCAAAAAAAGTGAAGGCGGCCTAAATTTGGACTTTTTTTTGAAGAACTTTCCATGAGGAATCGAATGAGCCCTTCCCCGGGACCGTAGCTCAAACCATTCCCGATGTATGGCCCGATTTATGGTGTATTCCATTTATGGTACATTTGCATCCACATTCACTGCATCACTAGGTTACTGCAATCAAAACAAAAACAACAGAATTTTTTTAATTTTATTCATTTATTAATTTATTTTTTTGATTTTTTTTCATTGCAGTAACCTAGTGATGTAGTGAATGTCGGTACTGGAGTGAACTCCTAAAAGGGTTTATAGCCGATACACGGGTTGAAGCATTCTGATATGCATGCTCCGTCTTACGAAATTTAAAATTTTCAAATTATAATCCATTATTCCATTATAATCGCTCTGGAAAAAACGCTGCAAATTCTTTCACTGGGGTTTAGTCATTCATATTTATTAATGATTCATGATTTGAATTTCTACTAAGCATTGGAGTGTGCGTGTTTCACAGGTGATAGAGCGATTATTGAATTTCAGGAGGCACACAAATATGATCCACTGATCAATCCAAATAGGTATTTTGGTTGAGAACCGATTTGAGTGCTCTACGCATATCTCCTGAAATTCAATAATCGCTCTATCACCAGTGAAACACGCACACTCCAAAGCTTAGTAGAAATTCAAATCATGAATAATTGAATAATAAACCCCAGTGAAAGCATTTGCAGCGTTTTTTAATAGTTTTTTGGTTGATACTGTATACTGAACCGACTTAGAAATAAGTGTATAAAATAAAACAACTACCTGCGCTTCATTTGTTCTCAAATATATATTACAAAGGAAATAAAAAACTCGACTCCAAAAGGAACTGCCGAACACAACATTCGATTGGCTGATGACGTTTTCCAAAACTAGAGATCGGGAAGTAGCGTGAATTGAATGGAGCTGTAAAAATATTTTACCAAAAACGCGAAAGTTGGTTCAACTGTTCGAAGCAGACTTTTTATCCGGTGAGATTTAACAAGCAGGCTGTGAGTTTTGAACCTAGATTACATTTCGAATCGTCGAAAAACTCAATCCGGTTTGGTACTCCAATACCATAACGATATGCACCAGAAACACTAGGACATACAAGTAGCTGATAAAGAATAAGCGTATTTGCATGTTGATATTTTTAATGTGTGTCATTTCTAAAAAGTATATCTACACTTAAGAATTAAATTCTGAATATAAGCGTTATGTAGATAATCAAATAATAAGGCGGATTAAGAAATAAAAATAATATCCACTATTTTGTTAACTTGTTCATGATAATTCTAATATTCACTAAAAATATAAATGCTATATACAACGTGATCAGCTTAGGACCTTCAAGTCACTTATGGGTTCAGCGCATAACACGCGAGATTAATAGTTAGATTGGCACTGGGCCGTCACATAAGATTCTTGTTGGCCAAAGCGATGTATGGCCGGTGGAGTAAACTTCTAGCCATGCCTCAATGTAGACTTCCCAGAGTTTGCTTTGAGAGATTGTTTTCCCTTACCCAAAATTTTCCTTATCCGAAATTCAACTGGACTTTGCAATTCAATTGCATCCTTAAGAATGTACGTTTAGAAAGTTTGTGAACGTGCAGAGATCTTACGTTGACTAAGGTGAAAAAGCAGAATTTCTTGGATGTCTTTCTCAATAATCTATGGAGGAAAGATTTGGAGAGGTTGTCTTCGTCTTCCTTTAGTTATCGCCCTCGAAATTTTCCCTTTAACCCCAAGCAGAGTGCTTTATATTTCAGAAATGACTACTCATTATTTACGTAGGGCCTTCTGTGCCAAAAAAGGTATGCGAACCCCTCTTTTTGCCGAGTGATCCTTCATGGAGTAGTCAACCGCTTCGATAGCTCTGTAAGTTGCCCAATGTGCAGTGCTGACAGTCTGGATACGCTATATCACCTCATTTCTTCCTGCAATGTTTATACCTATGAACGCTTCAAGTATTTTGAGGCTCCCTTTTTCCAATGAAACCGTTTATGTTCAATTCTACTGTGCAAGGAAGGAGGTGGAAAAATTAGTAGGATTTCTGCAGACTGTTTTACTTCAACGGACATTTACTATAAGCGAAGGTTTTTTTCGTCTTGGTTGATTTTGATGAGGCTATTACTCTTTTTCCTCTAAATTCTCTCTTTGCACCTCACACCACTGGATGTTAGGCTAAATTTTCATTGTTCAACTCTAAATCTCTTTCGTCTTTTTGTATGTATTTTATTTTAAATTAAAGAAATTTCAATTTCATTTTAACTTAATATTATTATACTGCCATGTAAGCGAACGCTTGCAAAAAAAAAAAAAAAAAAACTTGTTTTTCAACACAATAAAGCATTTATTCATCTATCTACGAAAAATATAACAAACCATTTGGTTTAAAGTTTTTATACTGTACAAGTCTTGAATGCAATCAATAAACTAGTTTTATTAACGAACATAATCAATAATAACTACTAACTTATTACATAATAATCTATTTTCTGTAAAATAAAACGAATGAAATAAACAAATAACATTTGTTTTACGTAAGTATTTGATAAGATGTCAAAATATATGTACTTAACCATATGTTAACCATTCAAAACACAAAACTTTGCTTTAAAAAGGGGTTTGTAATTTTTCAAATGTTTGTGTTTTCTGTAAATTCGTTGTTCATTTATAATGGTGAGAAAATATCTGTCAAAAGGATAGCGAAACAATCGATTCAGCATTTAAAATAAGAACCACAGGGCTCGGTCACGAAGGCACTCATATTTGCGCATCATTACCTTCAAAAAAGAGTAGCAATTAACTATCTTGAAAAGAATTGTCTAGACTGCCGAAAACTCCTCCTCATTTATCTTTCAAGGTAAATTTTGCAAATTTAAACTTTCCTGGTCGACACTTCGCAAAGAGCAATCTTTATGACATAAGCAAATTTATTATTATCATTATCATTTCTTCAATATCCGTTTTCGCTTATCCAATCAATGATATTCAATAAGACCTTTATTTGTAGCAAAATTTGCTAAGTATTGAACGATTTAATGCTGCTTTATGGAATGGAAGTTCGTTTTCTTCAATGCAGCACCTTCATTTTGTCATACCATCTAAATTTCTAAGTACATACTTCAATATCATGATGAATAATTCCGCTGTGTCGTTTTTTTTTCAGGTAAGCGATAACCCCATATGGTAAATTGGTGATAGGGATTAAGAAAATGACGCTCGGCTTCTAATGATCGCAAATCCTACTTGTCATGTAAGTTTCAGATTATCTATAAACACACACACAACCGATACGTACTAAAACACACAAAAATTATCAATAAAAAACAACTAACAGACATATACTAATGTAATAACACATCAATTTCTAAATTTTGAGAGCTTTTTTATTATAAACAATGTCCAATTTTTATATTGATATAAGAAGCTTCTTCTGAATTAGGTTCTTCTGTAATGCTGAATTTACCAAACCACCAAGCTTTACTACTTCAGATTGTCAAATCCCACAAGTCATGCTTCCGAACGATAGAGTCAACATTGAGATTTCGGATGATGTGAACAACTCTGGTATTGGTTGATAGAAAGGGATGAAGAAGTGTTTTTTGTTCGCGTTCGTTTTCAGCAGTTGGATGTCTACCTCTGCGAAAAAGACAGATCCGAAGTTGTTCAATGCATCTTCCCTTCACGATCTCAGTGCTCAATTTGAGTTCAAAAATCGCTAGGATTGTGTTCCCGTGAACGCTGTGCAACTCCTTCCGTGAACGTGGCAGGTTCTATACCATCGGCGTTTCCATTTTATTGCAAATTTTTCACTTCATCATTGCAAAATATGTATCGTGAAAAAATTGCGCTTCTTCATAATTTCATGAACAACTGTGAACGAATCAGTGTTTATTCGCTGAGATTCAGAGCTGGAAATGAATTCAAACAAGATGAAACTCCTTTTAAACAAGTCTACGGGTTTGTTTAATATTTTCAATAATGAACGTTTGATTAAACGTTGTTTTTTAAGAAAAATGAATTTGCAACCCCCCCTCTCGATACTTGTTGTATAACGTTTTAAGAAGCGTTGAATCCAAAAATCGAATGACAGCAAAAAAACCAAAACTTTTCTTTAAATTACTATACCAAAATTTTTCGAAATTTGTTTAAAACATCATCCATTGATTCATGATGTGCCGGTAATCTCGGCGTCATTTTCGATCAACCCTGAGTTATACAAGACAAAGATTAGTTCAAATTAGTTACAATAAATAGAAGATACAATAAAAGTTCCTTTAAAAATTAGCTCCTCGAATTGAATAAGGTTGGAACCATCTTTTCAACCCCCTTTCGAAAAAATCGGGAGCGTTTTCCTCAACGCGAGGCGGAGTAAAGATTAGTAGTAGTAGTAATTATTAATTGTAAAAAACCGTAGGATTATTACAAGAGTACATAGTATCGAATTTTAAATAACATAAATACTGCATGATGCTTCATCCTTAAAATATTGAAGTGGCTTAAATCTAACAAAGGAAAGTTGACTGAGAGGGCTAATGAACATTGCTTCCTGTAACAAAATACATTTAAACCAAAAATTCAAAACAACCACAGTGCTGCTTGCATCCTCAAAACTCGGATCACTGGAGTAAACTGGCAGAATGGAAGGCTGTCGTCTGCTGCTAATCTTTGCTCCGAAGTCCGCAACCGGCTGTCTGAAAAACATCTGCGTTCAGAGTAAAATTAGCTCCTGGGACTCGAAACGTACATTGTTCAAATCTTTGGTGGAATCTGTGCTCTTGTATTCTGCGGAGGTTTGGGGTCTGTGGCACGGCGAGGAACTGGAGCCAGTTCAATCGCAATTCTTGAAAAGCCTCTTATGTCTAACTCGTAACACCCCAAGCCATTTCCTACGGATAGAGACAGGATCGCCAGCTCTCAAGATGCTTGCCTTTGGAAGGGTAATTAGATACTGGGTGAAAATAGTGAATATGGACGACAATAGGCTCCCAAGGATCTCCTTTGAAATACTTGCAAACCTCCACGCATCCTCGGGCAGACCAGGAGATTATAATTGGTACACTCAGCTATATAAGTTCTCAGCTCTTACAAGTTCTTGGTTCCGAGTTCCTGCTGTCATCCAGGGATCAACAATTTCTGAAGCATGCTGAGCCATCCCTCGTTGATAAATTAAGAAATCATTTTCTATCAGTTGATATAGATCTCGTCTACAACGCTCGATTTAACAACTTTTATCGTGCTGTTGTAAATTTTTCAGGGCGACAAAGCTATTTAGGTTCATTCCCAAATATTACTATAGAGAGGGTCTTGGCACAAATGAGAATGGGGCATAAAGCTAAATTTACAATTTATTATAAAGGCCACTCATATAAATTTAACAGTCCTGAGCTGTGTAATATCTGTAATTTAAAAGACACCGACGATCTTCCTCACTTTCTCATCCGTTGCCCTATTCTCGGACCCTTCAGACAACAATATCTTTCACGACTTTATGATCTATAAAAAAAATGAAAATAAGAAAAAGTATTTTTTTCTCTCTCTCAAAATTTGTTGGTTCACGTTTCGAGTACCTATGTAGATTTCAGAAAAGTGAATAATGAAAACAAATCAGTCCTACCCTCGCTAGCGGTCAGTAACTTTTTTAAAAAACTACTGGTCCAAAGTTTACAAAATCTCGCGAAAAAATCATCTATTTACCGGGAATATCCCCATAATCTGCAGTCAACTGATCTGCATAGGATGGTTATACGATATAGAAATGATAAATCTTTGTGCAATAATTTGCATCTTTTTTTCACATGCCAGCTAAAATTTTTCTAGTATGTACAAACAAAATTACTAAGTTGGCCATACCAATCGAAATAGTTAATAATATCAGTTTTGAGAAGCAAAGTGGTTGCACCTCCCCCTATCCTGATCACCTTGGAATAAACGCGGCACTTAAAAACTTCCTATTTTTCGTTGGATGGATCCCCGTTGTAATGGATGGTGACCTCGACGTCACCTGTTTGCGTTCAACTGAATTGTTGATCGGCTCCGAAGTGATGAGGTGAGTCACTCTCCCATTACCGCGTGATTAGTCAGTCCGCATGACGGACCCGCCAACTTCACTAACTTATTAGCTTGCCGCAACTTCCTACAGAACTTTGATAGCGTTATCAAGTCACGCGAGAGCTGACTCCTGCGTTCTTGACAAATATAACGATACCTACTTGAGTGCTGAAATTACCAGTAGTAACCGTAGTAGTTTTAGTTCGATACGTGGAGTCCTACTTAAGCCGACACCATATTTCTGTTGTTCGACTACCTTCCGCGCATCGTGGGCTAAAAACGGCATTCTTGAGTAGTCCAATGATGTACACAGAGTCTGGGAACGTGGGAAGAAGACGATGGAGTGAAGTACAATTTTCATTTTGAGTGAATCCGGAAAAGCTCAACTAATTTATTTCATAAAAATTTCAACTAATGTTTTAAAATCTGAATCAGAAGTTCGTATCAGCTTTGAAGGAAGGGGGTAAAATGTGGGTTACATTATTGTTTTGTACAATGACCGAATTATCAGAACTGCCACATAAGTGATTGTGGATATTAAATTTATCATATATTTCAATTTTCAGCGATAATAATCTGTTTTGGATTATTCTAAAACGAATCCTGGATTTTCAATATGTAGATACATCTTCTCGATATACAGTGTGTAAAGCTGTGTAATTCGTTTCAAACTTTATACAATTACATAAGTGCAAATATACCGTCAGCTGCAGCAGTTGGGAAAAGCTCACTGGTGGGTTTTGGGGTAGATAATAAAACCACTGGCTTCAATTAAAATACTAGTGCCACAAAAAAATAACAAGTTATTAAGTTCTATCCTTGGATACTTACATTAAGACAATAAAACCAAGACTCTGAAATTACTTATATTCTCATTACTGTGACTATATCGAAATGTTAAACAACATTCTTTCTTCATTCTGTATATCTGTTCAAATTTTTTTCTTATTATTGCATATATGTATATGTATTCATCGGATCCAGTAATAATAATAATAAGGTAGTTCAAGAATGTATTTTAATGCTATCTACACTTCAGTTCTAATGATGTCTCGTGCGTTGTAGTATCAATGAAGTGATGGAAGGGTGGGGGGATAAGATGAGTCCTGAGTTCGGGATCCTTTTTCTCTGTATATCAGATATTGTCAGACCATCACAGGTACATTATGTTCTGTGGATGGCTTTGTGTTGAACCCGAACGAGATAAATTTGAATGCTGGGAATGTGGGAATACGGCATGGAAGCTAAGTGCGCTCCAGGAAGGTGTTTTTACAGGATCGGTGCCCCATCTTGGTACCCCTAGGTAGACTGGATGGCCTCCAGGGATCTCATAACCACCTGAAACCCTCCGACAGAAATCTCATCGACGTAAAGAAGAAGACGATTAAAAAACTAGTTTACCATCAAGAAGAGATAGGAGCGCAGAGAGTGGATATTCTCCCTCTGGCAACCATCTCTCGCCTTCCACCATGTCCTTTATCTGACGTACGTGTGTGGAATCTACATTGTCAGCATTAAAAAGCATTGCTGTTTTCTGCCCCCTATGAGGGACACACTGGCTAAGGGCCTTACAAGACATTGTTTCTCAAGTTGTGGCCGGGAACGGTATAACTTTCGCCTCTAACTATTCGGCTTTCCCTACCTGTATCAACCGCCGATCTCCCCCTCTTTGGTCAAACCGGGAGAGAGATATCTTTTACAATAATGAACTGGACGGTTTGTGTTCTTATGCAAGGTGAGTACCTAGGTAATTAACCCCCTTTAGAAAGGTGGGCGTTGGCTCGCCCCTTCCACGTTGGTGCGGCCGGCTGCACACCACTCCTGCACTGCTACCAATCAAATGGACGACAGTTGTCTGACGGCGATGTTGAAAAGGAAATCGACTGTGTTTTGGATGTTGGTTCATGCTGCATGTTTCTTCTGGTCCGACGGAACGATACTAGCGTACTACTCTCATGTACCAACTAAAACGTATTGGTAATTTACGCATCCATTACGGTCACGTCCTTATGTCCGGTCTTCCTATGATCATACTTATATAAATGATTATAAACAGTTAAAAAATACTCTTAAGAACTATACCAAATTCTTAATCGAACAAAAAATCACAAAAACCAGCTGAGAATTGTAGTATGTAGCAGCAGCGGTTGAATGGATCCACCATTACCCCCTCCATCTCCCATTCCAATATCGAACTCAGAATTTTTGAGATTTATTGCAGAAAGGAGATTTATTAGGAATAAGTTAGGATCGAAAAAAAAAAAAAGTTCATGAACAAAAAAAGGGTGAAAATTATGAAGGTGTAACGATTCATCATATTACCCCCTCCGTTCACCCCTTCCATAATTAGATTTGAAAGATCTGAAATATGTTTCAAAACTAAACCAATGTGCTTAATTGAACAAAAAATATGGAAGACAATCGGCAGTATCGGCTGTAAGAGCAATGCCCGAATGGATCGTCTATTACCTCATCCATTCCGCCTCCTGACTGAAAATTCAACATTTCCGAGGTTCGTTGCACAATTAGATTAAAATTAAAGTCGACAAAAATGTTATTTGTAATAGTCAATAAAATACAATGCGCTTGAATATGTTTAAATGCTAAACCATAATCTTAACTGAATAATCTTAACTGAAAAAAATGATGAAACGAATTGGTCGAGAGCTCTCGCTTGAGCAGATTGAAAGGATGGCACAACTAGAGTAAAATTAGGGTTGAACAAAATGAGAATTATGAAAATCGGTTGAGAATTATAACCTGAGGTGCTTCGCCGAGATATGTCTTTAAAAAAACACGGTTTTTTGTCATTATCCCCTCCAATTCCTCACTTCCGTCTTGAAATTTCTACATTGCCAGAGTTTTTTCGTAAAAATCAATTTAGAATTGCAGGTTGGGCAGTGTCAACAAAATTTACCACATGCCTGGATCAATCCTAATAGGCGTCCCTCAAAAAAAAAAAGGACGGATTCCTGAACGCAAAAAAAAAAACAAATCTCATTCGAAACCTTGGGCTCGTAAATGCTCAAAACAAATTTTGATTAATAAGGTGCGGCAAAAAGCTGTGGTATCAACTCAGCGATCAAGACTTAGGTGTCGCCAAACACATTTGCAAACCATTGTTCTGCTTTCATAATTGATATTCCATTCGCAAAAACTAGTCGTTATGTACTCAAATGGAAAAAGCTGCTCTAACTGTATTGTGTGTTACTTCTTTATTATGTACTCCTCATTGTGTACAGTATTGAGATTTCAATTGAGATATCTGTAACGAGGTTGGGTACTTAAGTTATTTGCAATTTTGGGAGAATATTGCTGTCCCATTAATTTTTTATAAAACGTCACTAGTCAAACCAAGCAATCGGCCTGAGGTAGTGTATTTTTCCTCATAATATTTGGTAATATTAACGATACTGGAAAGAAAAAGCGAACCCATGCCAAACTACTAAATTCCGATTATTCAGTCGACACGAACTAATTGTGACGATGAACATTTGAAAACGGGACCGACATATTGATTTGTAAATCGTTCATTTTAATGACAGTCAAGAGAATGTCTACAATCCAAGGCTATTCAATCACCTTGTTCAGCACTATCGAGCTGTAATCAGCAAGAAAATTGTTTGCACACTTGAAAGAACAAAGCTGTAAAACTAGGATAGTACGTACTCTCCTCGAGTAACAATCATATCAAACAGCGAATGGGTTCAGACTACGCCAGTAGGTTGCCTTCTAGTTAATATCCTGCCACTCTTTTAACGACTAACACGTGTCCATTTTCACATTTGTGATTGAAGAGACTCGTTAAGACTCATGAGAGCTAACGGTGGATTCTCGGTTAAGTAACAAAATTACGAGGTCCGACCTGATGGACCATTAGAGATAAGTGTACGTTTCAGATTTTTCATCGAATCTGCAAATCGATCAATCATTTTGTTAGTATATAATGATTTTTTTCAGACAAAGTAAGGAGATATAGCAGGCTATTCGATTACACAACAGCTACACAATGTTATGATTGCACATAATGGGACAGTTCATGGGGTTTTTTGTTTTACTTCAGTTGTTTCCTTCCGTTTCTCAAACTTCGTATAAGCTGACTCTAAAGAATCCTTCCTTAAACTCGAGTTCCACCTTTGCAGACGCCATTCGCACTGATGCAAATAACTGAAACGACATTCTCCTATTCCCTTCAAATTCAGCAATATCGCCCATGAACAGATTGCCATTGTCAAAAGATGAAGGAAAAATACTATAATTTCAAGTATTAGAAACAGAAATGTTCCAAAATCTGTTGTGTGAGTGTAATATTGCACTTTGTGTTGTCTGTCATTAGAGGATGAGAAGCAATCAAATCTTCTTTCTGGCACTTCCATTTCTTCCAAACTTTTGAGCGTTGTCAATTTCAAAGAGCCAGGATAAACAAATACTACGTATGAATTCATTTTCTGATGGTCCATTGCGCGAATCATTTTTCTGTATGGACCGTCTGAATAGCTGTTGATTAAAAGATACAGGTTCTTTTATACCTGTTAGGGGTCTTGGATGTCCCGTTTAAATTTAAAATATTTTTATTGAAGTCTCCATGGAAAAACAGAAAGAATAGACTCCTAAATCTGTCAAGTTTGAAGGTTGATAAGAACTCGCCCGAAAAACAACTAAGTTCTTGAAAACACAAAATCTGACCTTCATGAGGACCATTGGAAGGAGAAAACATAAGAGTCCACATTTTCTTTTCAAATTGACAAAATATACCCCCATACAAAGCCATGGAGTTTTTAGTTTAATGTTATCGAAGGAATATGAACATACCTATAAATCTTCGCTGATTCGGAAAACCTACATATCGTTTTCTATTTATTAGTTTATATTTTACCATGTTACCCTTGTTTAACAAAGAGCATATGAAAGATTAATGTGATACCTACTGATTACTTCGACAAGTTATCAAATCATCTCTTGTGCCTTTTTCAATTCATCAGTGCCCACAGTGGCTTGTGATGATTAGCCAGCTGGCTCACTAAAATACATTATTTATGATTTGGATATATAGTTACATCTTCAACTCTACACTAGTGTGTTCCAGCATTCCTTCATTCTCCCTGACTTTGACTGAAGGGTGTTTGTGAATTGTGCAATAGGGTAGTGCATGAACAGATTTTGAGCTGAAACTGAGAGAGAATCATTTATATCTCTCAGAGATGTCATCAAAGTCTAAAAAAACGCCAGACGAAAATTTTTCAGAATGATTTAAAATGTAAAAATGCGATTGGAATACCTGATTTTGGGGGGATTTTTCATCTCTGACTAAGTGATTAGGCTGATTTGCGGATACACGGACAGACAACAACAGATAAACAAAATTTATGCAAAAGACATATCTTCCGTTCTTGTTTCGACCACCTGATCACCCGCTTCTAGTTCATCCTGCTCTCTCACAATTTCTTAATTCTCGTAGCTGAAGGTAAGACGAATAATAAAACTGTTCTGCCTACCCAATTAAACAGGCTTTAAAATGTTTAAAGTAAAGTTTGGTCCTATTTTACGAGTTTTGATAGGTGCTCTTTCCTTGTATGAAGAAAGGTATTAAATTTTGTTTATGGCATTTCGAACTATCTTGCTCACAGTTCCCAGTGACAGAACAAAATATGGAACTCGGAAATGTTTGGGAACTCTGTTTATGGTGAATGAAGATGGTGATGACTATGATTTATGATGATGACTCTATATTTGTGAGTGAAATCATTGAACACAACGTTCAAAACAAATCAAGGTCTTTTTTTATTGACCCTTCAACCGAGAAATATTAACAGAAAGTGATGCTGGAGAGTTCAGTTCGTCTCACCATCCATTCTTCGGGTAAACTGATTTCGCAACTTGATCGGTTGATTGGTAATATCTTGAGTCTTTCTGTCTTCATGTTCGTTTGCAGTCGGTTATGAAAAAAAAAAAAAAAAATTGCAATACGAATTCATGTAAATCTGAATTTTACTAGTCTGAAGCATTTTCACAGCCCTTTTTTTAAAAATATTTTCTATTGATAAGATCGTATAACAGAGAGGAACTTATTAATTGACTTGTTCAGAAATATTTCTAGAGATTCTTGTACCCACTCGTATTCATGGTATTCCCACTTTCGCTGTCTGCGATTTTCTGTATTCTTGGATTTGAGGATGACGCAACCTACGGCGAGCGAAAACATTCCGGGCTAGTGTCAGAGGATTACGTGACCTGCATGTCAAAACATACTTAGCTGTGTGGTGGACAAAGCTGCCCTCATGAGTAGTTGCCGGTTTCCACGGAGGAAGACGTGATTTCGATAAACAGCTCAGAGGAAGGTGGTTGGACGACAAGTCGTGGCCGGGTCAAGGAACACCCGACCCGACCCAGCTAAGCTGGTTTTAGGGGGAAGAATCAAGTGCACCACACAAAGACCTTGGAAAACCACCTTTTATTGCCTGAGATGAGGACTGGGTTAGTAGTGGCAGTGGTGCAGGTGGTGCAGGCGTCGGGACGCGCGCCCGGCCGGTCTTGGCGCTCGGTGCGAGTCAGTGGAATAACAGGATTGACTACAACACTACAACTACCGCCTCTTCCCCGCCTATTCTGATGACTTCTGGTCGACCCTGACCCACGCCAAGGATGATATTGTGGGGCGAGTGGGATGTACCGGTATCCTCCCAACATGATCATAGGACACCGCTGCTACTAAGTTCACTTCCTGCGAATTGCACCAAATAGTTCAGCCCGCGATTGAATCGTGATTAAATATGAGCAACTTAATGACACAAGTTGCCCTGAAGATCTTCCCCCACATTTCATCTCAATCTTGCGAGAACGCTAACAGTGAAAGTGTTTTTACCAATTTGCGATAGCTGTTCATCTTTAGTAACAAATATCCTTGGATCATCAAATGCGAGTACACGATGCACGAAAGACCACACTAGCATGAAGTCATGTTTCCGTCTAACTTCAATCGTGGTAAAATTACTTACAAAAGGTCGGTTTTACATTCTGGCACCTCCTCTCGAACTAACTACATTAATGATTCCTTGATGAATACAAACACAATTCACAAAGGTTGAGAAGGTTGTGGGCTGTCATTGCTTTCTTCAATAAAATTTAAAGAAAGACCAAATATCAGCTTCCTGTAGAACAGATAGAAAGACAAAAGTTTCCTTCGTGGAAATAATAGAATCCCTAGGTGTAAACAAACTTCTATTACCAGTTCATGCTTAGAAAATATTGATATATTTATCGAGGCATTTTCAGCTGTCATGATTGAAGCGAATGATCACATGATAGTTAATAGTACGCTTAGTTAGTGTTTATCCCAAATGGATCGTATTATGCATATGTACATATTGTTGGCTGCGATTTCAATTAATAACAGAATTCTGAGAGCTTTAGTTGTACAGAGGTATGTTAACTCTAACGAATCTCCCGAGCTCGAGGCAGAACAACTGAATCAACAATGAGTGTGAGAAGAAATATTGTCATTCACGTAGCAATCGAAGGTAGATGGTATCTTGAACTTTCTCGTAAAATTGGCTGTAAAAATTCCTCAACTGGTAGTCGCATCAAAACCGAAATCTGCGATTTCACCGCCTGCGAGCTCTACCAGGCCTGCCCAATACAATCTCCACCGTTATCTTAACTACTACTCCACCCGGCCCATGTATTCGAAAATAAATTTTCGATATACATCTGATCTGTATTTCTAACAAAGTGCCATCAAGATAAAATGGTGCCCTTGGTAGTGAGTTATTCTGACTATATTTTAATCTCAATTCCTTGCTAAATAAGGAGTTGTGTGTAATAGATTTATTAAGCTACATTTCCCTGACAACCGAACCTTGACCATCTTTGATTGCGCTTACAGATATGCCAGATTCCATAACTAATAGCTCAGAATGAGATGTGTACCGGATAGTTTTTCCTTGGTACTATCCAGTTATATAAAACAACACGACATGTTACTGACCCAAACAGGAGCATTTTGAAAAGTTATTGATATCCCAGATTCCTCTTCTTTTTTTCATCTATTAGACTTTTTAATTCATTGCATTACGCAAGCTATCAGGGGCCAGAAGTAATATATTTTCCGAAATTAAGCCAATGCCAAGTTTCCATCTCAACTTTTCCTCACACTACTCATTTTACACACACACACACACACACACACACACACACACACACACACACACACACACACACACACACACACACACACACACACACACACACACACACACACACACACACACACACAACCAACAGGTATATACACTGATTTACGCGGTGTTGTCCCGGTTAACAGTCGTGGAGTCCCAAAGATGCCCTTATTCATATTCATGAATAAAAACAACTAAAGAATAAGAATGATTCCGGACTATATGAATGCGGTATTCCTATTCTTATTTATATTCTCAGCCAATTATTTTTGCGATTTCAGGGCCAGAAGGCCGAATGTATGCATTGCTTATCGAGCCTAGTCCACCCATTTGAAGGTGAATTAGTCATTAATATCGAAGAATGTGTACTGAATATCGTTGTCTGTATGGAAGATCGGGGAGTGTTTTAATTGAACATGAAGGAGTACGTTCAACAAGCTATTTTGACGTTAGTTTGATGTTTGATAAGGGATGGGAGGAATCCCTGGCCGTTGAGACCATTTTGATCTATCATGTCTCAATCCCTATTTTATTTCAGAACATTTTTTATGACTTCTTCATTCATGAAGTGACGGAGGTTTCAGGAGTTTCCTTCGCAATATCCCCTATCCGCCTTTTCACATTCCGTAATAGAATGTATTTCATAATTCTACATGCTATTCCTTTGGGTTTTAATCGTTTCGTTTCGAATTCTTACCGAATCAACCACACATGAATAATGCCACCTATTATTAAATATTACCAATTCATCAGACTAGGTAGTACACGATTACACGAGCAATTACGCATTATTCAAAAAAAAAAAAAGATGAATCTTCAAAAGTAATTAAGTTCTTTACCGTTTTTCTTCCGTTAAGGGGCACTAGAATTCACTTTGGTAGTTGGTACCTTTCGGTATACGATTTCAAACGCCTGATGAACCAATTCCGACAATTGTCTTCGTAGTTTGTTCAGTCATCTTTCACTGGAACCAACACTGTGATGGAAAACAGTTCAAACTCGCGTGAATTGCACCAACTGGTGATCAATATTGGATTCATGTTTGTCTTTGTGTTCGTGGTAACAACCAGTCACGCTCTGAACCTTACTAGTTCTCAGTCCGATTTTGATTGTTAAAGTAAACTGTAGGGCCCTGTCCATTGCCTTACCATCGGATCAATAGTAGCTTGAGTGCATGCGGAAGCATGAGATATTGATTTTTCGCAATCATCGATCGGTATTAATACGTTCAAATTCGAGAGTTAATTCAGGGTGTAATCCTGTGAATTTTGTTGTGATTAGTTCTAAAAACGGTTGCACTTGAACAAACCCGGAATTTTTTAATACTGACGAAACTCCGAGACTAATACATGTCGAGGATTATGATAGTTAGCTCTTATTTGATACCCTTTATACAGTAAGGGCGGGTTCCTCCGTCTCGAGGTAGACTTGGTGTTACCGTTATCATAGAGTTAGTTCCAAGAATTAAGTTTCACCACTTCGAATAAATCGTTATCCCCGAGTTAGGGAGCTCGTTAATTCCCAAATTTTAGTCCCTACTTCATCACAGTGCTAAGAGCCAACTCCGAGAATTACCGCAATTGTAGTGACAAAACGGAGGTCGTATTGATTGTCCAATAAAATAGTCTTGGTTTGATCGTTCTTGTATTTGATTATTCTTCATTTGGAATTAAAAGAAAGAACTCGAAATGATTAGCCAAATGCGTAAAAGTTATGTTTCATGTGAGTATAACGCCTTATCAAACCGCTTTCCGCCTCAAATCCATTTTTTGACATTTCAACCAACTTGTACGAAACCACTGGATTCTTGGTACCAATATCAATAGACTGTGTTCTTCGGAAAAAAATTTCTACTGAGAGGCCCTTTTTGTTGAAAATTAGTTGGAGAATCGACCGTTGAAGTTTGACCATATTTTTTCGAACACTTGCATACGTTCATACGCTAAAATTCCGTTTTTGCGCATTTGTGTACCTCTGACGTCATTCAGAGTCATTGAAATGAAATAATTATTACATATTTCAAGAAAATATATAGCTTTATTAAAAAACTATCCATTCCAAATCCATTTTTTGATATTTCAACCAATTTGTATAAAATCACTTGGTAGGTACTTTCAATTAATCATGTTCTTTGAAACGATTGATCTAAGTAAGCAATAATTTAATCATAATCCGGCGTCCGTCTTTTTTTTCTCTGTTATGTGATGGATATGGATTGTTGGCCCTTCCCGATTTTAGAATCCGTCGGCTTGGGAGATGACGTTTCAAGCGGCTGGGTCGTCCTCTGAGCTTGGCGGAACATTATTACCGCATACACCTCAATGGAAGGGGCAGCTACACCATTTATTTATCTTTTCTAACAAATTCCACGAGTAATGGTTCCTTCAGCCATCAAAAGGGTTGCCTGTCTCTTCTTTGAAATTCCTTGCATCTTGAACAGCAGAACTCTCTTCTTCCATGATTTTGGTCCAGGAAGAAAACTTCTTCCATGACCAAATCAAAACTTGTTGATTTTTATTAGTGGTATTCACCGTAAACTTGTCCGGGGCCACTAACTGGGAAGCTAACGTTCTGATATGGTTACTGCCTCTTGAAATTCGTGGTGGAACTGCAACAACCTCAACTCTCGGGGTAGCTCTAAGCTCCAAGTTAACTTGCCCCTACTTTTACTTTAAGATGGTGAAACCCACCCTGAATCGAGAATTATGGAATAATAATGCGATGTGTGCATAAGTTTTCCAAAATTATTTATTGTCCTACATCGTGCGTCTGCAAGTTTATCCGCGTATTACAGTTCTATTTCGCATTTTAACTTCGAATTCAATCAACTTGAATTCCATTGAACGTGAGGAAGCCCACCCAACTTCGACGACGTGGTTTCAATACGTACTTAATGAACTGAAAAAATTCTTGTAATCAACTAATAACATATTTTCCCTGTTCTACGTACAGTTCTAAATGCCCCAAATATTCAGGGGGGAAAACAGAACTTGAACGTATTCTAGATCTAGATGTCCACTCGGTAGTGTCCACGAATATTTTGTATTTTCCATACACTACTACTCAGCGATGCATTAGCACAGTGACGCGGAGCTTGCGATGTTGTACAGGTCCATTGATGGGTTTCTTCCCATACGAGTAGGTGCATACCTATGCAGGCAGCACCCCTATGCATGGGGTCCAGGTGAAGGCAGCCTTGTCCCCTTAGCGTTCCATTCTCGTTTTCGACCATTTACTTGGTTGTAACAACCGAATGTTGTGAATAAATGTATAGCGTGTTCCAGGAAAACGAAAACTTTTTTAACAAATGAAACTTAGCACCTACCAAACGGAACCTTGTTCTAATCACTTGAAACCTCGTAACTTCCGAATGAAACGATGTGTCAATCAAATAAAATCTGCTTTCATTCAACCAAAGGAAACTTTTTTTTTCTTTTTTTTTTTTTTTTACAAATGAAATTCTATTTCAATTAAAAGAAACTCTTTCGAACAGCCCAGAAAAAGTAACATTTTATTTCAAATTTTCACTAAACAAGTTGAAACAGCGTACTAGAAATCAATTGAATCAAGCGGGTGTGAACTAATTATTTTGATGACACCGTTGGAGTAGCTGTTTCGGTGATTGTTTCCACGCAACGAATTAAGACCTCCTCGATGCCTGGATTCTGACTTGCTCCAAGCAAGCCGCTATATTTGATTTTAGAAAAATGTTCATCTTTCCCAACGGATTCAATATCCGTGAGGGCGATGCTTCAACTACCTAAACCAAGACACACAAAAAATACATATGATTTATCATGGTTTGACATACTCTATTCTTAAGTATGGTATCATATTGTGGCGCGGAGTCAAAATCGATTAATATAATAATTCTTGGAAAAACTCAAGGTTCTGTACCGCTAAACTTTACCAATATTTAATGTAAAAACGAGTGAACAAATATTCTGATTTCCTTCCTAATGGTGTATATAAAACTGGCATATATGTGTGGAACATTTATCTCATGCCGTAGCAAAACAATATGAATAACCTTGACCTTTTGTAGAAAAGGGAGCTACCGTAGATAAGGGAGATTTCCGTATTTAGTCGAAGCGTAAGAATCATTAGATTAAGTACTTGAACGACTAATGAATGAATGAATGAATGAATAAGGATGTTTATTTGAATGTAGGTTTAACATGCTTAACAATAATAATTTCAGTAAAAAAACATCGATTAGTGGCAATAGTTACACCGTCTGCCACGGGGTTTCTTAGCTACTCGAACACCTTAACACACTTAAACGACTATTCGAATGCTAAAGTGTTATGATTTAGAAATAACTGTTGCTAACACATTTTGATTATTTAGATAGGTCCCTCTCTAAAATCTAAACAGTGGGTTAAGCAATGAAAGCCCAATGATGAAGTTCAGTTGGTTGCTCATCGTTTAAGCAAATTATGTCTTGGTCTGCAATGCCCGATTACACACTTTATTTCCGATCTGATTTACAATTATCAAATAAACAACAATATAGTGGATATATCAGCCTGGTAGACAATGTAATCAGTGACACAGTGACTAAGTGTTTTGTAATCTGTGACATGACAAAATGAAGACATGTAGGAAAACCAAATTCGCTCCGCAGTGATTTGTATTTGTCGGTAGTGTCTACAGAATGGTGGTAGAGAGCAGCTTTACCTCTTTCGAAATTCTAGAGTTAATGACGATAGAAATCTACCGCCAAGTTCGAAGAAGTTTCATAGTGGATTGGCCACAACCATGAATTGGTAAACTCTTGGTCATCGGTCAGAATCAGTTAAGAGCAATTGACTATCTTTTTTTTAAATGTATTCTAATTACAATCAAGTCAGTTTCAACAACTTATTAGTAACTTATTTCTAGTACCATAATTTAATATGCAGTCCTCTTGTACATAACAGGAGTATCTTTTGTTCTAATAATAATAATAGTTTGTTCGCACTTCACTCGCGATAAGTTACTTTATACGTCAAGTGTCAGTTCGAACGGCTTCTTTCTCTTTAGTCATCGAAAAAGGTGGTCAACGTCAAGGAGAGGGACGGCCTCGGCGTTGACGTGACCCTTTAGCCGTTCTGAGTGCTTAGCGGCGAATTTTCTTATTGTGGCAGCGACGCTCTCGATCTTCAAATCATTATGAAGGTTGTCGTTCCGAATGTACCAAGGTGCACCGACGATGTCCCTCAATACTTGGTTCTGGAATGTTTGTACAATCTTGATGTTGCTATTAGCAGTGCCGCCCCATAGCTGCACACCATAGGTCCACACAGGTTTTAGGACCTGCTTGTACTACATAAGCTGTTGACAGCTGCGAGTGTCTGCCCATAAGCCAGTACATTTTTCAATACCTAATATCAAGCTCCTTCCGCTTTTTTTTTTTTTTTTTTTTTTTTTTTTTTTTTTTTTACATGCTCGACTGTCTAAACTAATAAATTCGATTGTGGCTATCCTACGGGAGCTCCTACTAATTGCAGGTAGTGAGTAGTCTGAGACTTGTAGGTATCAACTTTGTTAAGCTAAAACTTGTACAAAGTCGACTGCAGGTCCATATTGACACACATCAGGTTATCGCTAACTACATTCATTATTAAAATTACCACACACTTCTGATAAGCGTTTCGTCTGCATTCCCGTAAATCAGATATCTATTGAAAACTCCTAGCCCTAGTTTTGCTCTGGTGCTGTTGAGCTGACTCATCGGAACACCGACCTTACTCTGCCAGTTGAAGTCGAATTCGTGGGTGTTCTGCATACCACGGAAAATTTTTCAATATGCTGACTTAGAAAGCAGTGTTGCATGCTGTGCTCGAGGGGGTCTGTGTGGTTTTGCACGCCTCGGCACTGAGAGTTGTGCCAAAAACTCGAGTATCAACCTGCTTAGTTGATAGTGTGGCTGAGTGCAAGTCCTTAAGCAGGGCATTCACGGTCCGATTTTTCATCCGGCAAGTAGGAATAGTTGTCGGATCTATTTTCACCACTCACGCTCCAACTTGATTTCCAACTAGCGTTACAACTTCAGTCCCCGCTCTGCTCTCATCGCGAAAACTTTGTGAAATAAAAATGTATCGTGTGCAGGCCACACAATTGGCTTTAAAAAAAAATACGGAAAATAGCAGCTTTGTGCATTTTGGCCGCATCATTTAAAAAAGAAAAAGACTTAACTACTGTGACTCGAAGTTGCTCCACATCGTCGATTATAAAAACTACCTAAAAATGGACAACTCCGTATTGACGCTTTTACTTGAAAAAGTTGGCCCATTCATTAGTAATACCATCATGAGTGATAGTGTAAGTGCTGAACCACGCCTTGTAGCAACGGTTTTTGGCCACCGGAAGTTCATACTTTGGTCCGGCTGCACCATTCACTCCGTCACTTGTTGGACGACGGATTTTCGTGTTGGGCCTCTCAATGTTCCGACTCGTCCGACTAGACTTCCAACAACCCCATTCACACTACAACATCGGATGTCGGATGACAAATTGGATGAAAAATCAGACCGTGAATGCCCCATTTTATGAAACCTGGCTGGCAGTAAGCACAGGAACTTGGTTACATCAAAGGACTCTGACTATCGCTCAAGTCTCCTCCTTAGGGGATCTTCCTGGGCTGTTTCAACCTTTTTTTTTTTTTTTTTTTTTGTAATCATTTATTCATTGAGCCTGTTTACAATTAACATACCTCATTGATATGATACACGCTTTACATATTTTTATATTATTTACTAATATTTATTCTATGTCAAACATGGTGACATAGATGGATTGTCGATTTGTTTAATAAGTGTCCTTTACTGCCCTTTTAATATAGTTAATTCACATTTGACGCGGGTTAAAGAAGATCCATGATATCTCTAGGCCGTGACAGACGTCGGTTTTCTTGGTTTCCGAATCCAGCTATGACAAGCTCGTTAGGGTGTGTGACGTTACGATTAACAAAGTTCGTAGTATGAGTTGTCAATATTTCCTGAGGGCGTCTGTAGGTGGAAGTCGCGATATAGTGTTTCATTTCTGACAAATGTGTGTCAACTATGTGCCTTTGAAGGATGGAGTGTTGTTGTCGCTCAACCCGTCGAAATTCCGATTTGGAACACGTACCTCAGATTGGAAGCACGAGGATTTTATAAATCAGCGTCTTATTCTGTATGGACACATGGGGGTTGTTGAGGACAGGTCTTAGTTGTTTGACTCTGTGCTTAATACGCTGGCGAAGGATGGAAATGTGGTCATGAAACGTGAGCCGTTGATCTAGGGCCAATCCAAGATATTTGTACGTTGGTTAGGTATTAAATTATCTAGGTAGTATAGAGGTGGCTTTGTGAATTTTCGCTTGTATGTGAACGTCATAATACCAGATTTTGACGGGTTAATTTTCACGCGCCGTTTGGTGGACCAATGGCCAAGAACATCAAGGAGGATTCGTAGTTTCCTTGTAGCCTCTACAGAGTCATCATCTGATGCGGTATATACCAAATCATCCGCGTATAAACCTGAGAAATCGACATCTTTGGGCAGTGGCATGTCGTAGCAGAAGATTGAATACAACCAAGGTCCCCAGACGCTTCCCTGCGGTACTCCTGCATGGATATCTCGTGGTGTTGAGTGTTCATTTTGTACAGCAACTTCAAAGGATCGTCCATCTAGGTGCCATTTGGTGGACCAATGGCCAAGAACATCAAGGAGGATTCGTAGTTTCCTTGTAGCTTCAGAGTCATCATCTGATGCGGCATGTACCAAATCATCCGCGTATAAACCTGAGAAATCGTCACCTTTGGGCAGTGGCATGTCGTAGCAGAAGATTGAATACAACCAAGGTCCCCAGACGCTTCCCTGCGGTATTCCTGCATGGATATCTCGTGGTGTTGAGTGTTCATTTTGTACAGCAACTTCAAAGGATCGTCCATCTAAATAGTTTCTGTTTCAACCTTACGGGAGATCACAAGGCCAGATTGGTTCTCGCTGTCGTCTAGGAGGAGATGTTGGAATACTGTGTACTGGGGGAATTGTTGTTTTCTTGGACTTGATACCAGTGGTTTGAAATCTGTGTCTGGCTCGTTCGAAAACTGGAGTTGGTGGTTGAGTGAATGAAACCTGTTGCAAGGTGCAGTTTCATCGGTGAAAAAGTGCAGGTCGCCTGCGGACTTGCTGCATGTAGGCAGGTATCTACTTGTTGATTCATTCAAAGGCTCATTCCCAATACATAAAGTGGTTGGCAGTGGCAGGATGCAGGGGGGTTTGGCTATTTGGTGCTCGGGAGGGGGTCATAAGGAGAAGGTGGTCGTAGTAAAGTAGAAGTTGTGAATGAAATCGTCTACCTCGGAGGATCAACTGGAGGGAGGGGGGCGTTGATGGTCGAAGGGAGAGCTGTCGATCCCGCAAGGGACGAGGACGAGAGGGGAAGGGGACCCAGTTTAACTGGTCCCCCCTCCAGCGTTCCACCGGCCACGAAATCTGCTCGGGAATCCGGGAGCAGCTCTGGTTGGCTGTCGGTCGCAACCGGTTAAAAGGGGGCGACGTCTGCGGTGGACGGGCGGCGGAGAAGAAGGGTTGGTCCACCGCGGAGAGGAGGGGGATCAAAGTTTTATCTTCCCCCTCCACCGCCTTAACCCCTTGATGGTTCTGCTCGACGAAGGGGAAGTGGGGTGGGGTGAGGTCCCTTCCACGGGGAGCTCCTCGATTCCGAGGGGATTCCCCCCAGAACAGTAACACCTCCCCTACAAGTTCGTTCGTTCAGTCCAGTCCGGTCAGGTGCAAAAAGAACTGCTCGAACCCAAACTTTTTACCCCTTCTACGCCGAGTCGCCCCTAACCAGCTACACCGCACGGCGCTCAGCACAAGACGCGATATCCGGAGACTTGATTGACAAGGGCCCATGAACCTGCCGACTCCTTCCCATCAAACTCAAGTGCCGGTCAGACCCAAGTGCCGCCGCATCCACCGGTTAACTTCCTACGGAAAACAGTGCGGTTGTTTTTGAAAATCTTCTTGTGTTCGTGAGCTCAAAATTTGTGACAACGAAAACCAAGTTTTGGCTGAGGGAGGACCCTGTCCAGTCCTCTTTTGACCCTGACAGGTAACATGACCCCTTAACTTGTTTGATATTACCCTAAAACATTCATGCAAATATATTTAGGTCCCTGTTCTTCGGCAAAGGCAATAGGTACTAAGTGTCACGAAATCCCGGTGATAAAACGCGGTTAGGTGTGAAAATAGTGTTTTTCCACAGGAAAACGTTAATTTAAAACATGCATCTGAGCCTTGGAAACAACGGTTCAAATTTTCATGTAATGACGATACGAGACGACAGATCACGTCAATACCCGACGTATAACGTTTCGGCAGAAGAATGAAATGTGAACTTATTTAAACAGTAGGACGATATCTATAGCCAATGACAAGCACAAGTGCATCAACAGGTACCACGTGATTGGCAATGAGTTAACGCTAAACATTAGTGATGATGAGCACAGAAAAGACAACGCTAAAGTTGGAACATACTGCGAAAATTAACGTCTTTCGATACAAAACATTGCTGTTCGTTTACAACCCACTATTAAGACGTTAACAGCTCTATTCCTACTTGTTAACTATTAAGTTTATCTATGGAACGCTACAAAACTCGAATGGGCACGTTCCATCTTCATCAATCAACTAGTCGACCAATTCCTTCTTATCTCTTTCAATATAATTTTCTTGTTGAATTAAACGCATACTGTTGAAAATTTGCTGTAAATACTGCTAAAATACCTTTGAAAATGTATAATAATATATAAATTGAATTATTCAATTAGACACCCTATTTGTTCTATCCATTATTTGTTTTCACAACTGCTTTTCCCAACCTATAATAACAGCTTCGATAAAAATTTAAAAGGAATAAAATAGAAAATAGAAAAGGAAGTCATGATAGAGTTGAGGCTCAATGTTACAAACGAGTTGCAGAAAATTTTAGAATGACTGACATGAACGTGACAGCTAGTACGAAATTCTGTGATGTTCAGTGAAAGCTTTGGTACTTAACAGTACGTTCACTGATGCATGGCTTAAACACACCTGTAGAGGGATCCAAGATCCTTCGATTCGGAAGAGATGATTTCAATTATTTGTCAAAACAGTCCGGTTATGAATAGGTGAGAGTTGAAAAGTTAAGAGACGCTGTAAAATACCTGTCAAGAACCTGTTATGTATTGAAAATCGAAACTACCACCACTAGAACCAGTGACAGTATTCCATTCAGTAACTTTGGTAAATGTAAATGTGTTAGCGGGAACTTTACACTGGTAGAATCAAATTCTCAACGACAAACAGTAAATCGTAAAATCACGACGTGTCTGTTGTTATCAATCGGAGAAGAAGCTGCGTTGGAAGCTCGGTATCAAATATCCGACGAGAAAAACACCGAATCACTAAAATAGATTAACCAAATTTTGAAAACATGAATGAATCCAAACGTCATTCATGACAAACAAAAATACTGCATTGATGCACATTGGCTAAAACACGAAAGTTGAGTTTATACGCACCTAATGGGCGGATAAGCAATGTGCACTGAGTGATCTCACGATATTCCTTCATTTCGACGCATTCATCAATACCAGACGAACCTGATATTATTGTATAAATCGGAGAATCTTGCATACGTAATTGATTGGCGTATTTTCTTCAGCTTGATTCAATTTAGGGTGTCCCTGGATTTTAAGGCATTAGGAATCCTGGGTGATGCTCCACGAAAGATAGCGAAACCCTCATCCAGCTTCTTACTCGAAGCTTTCGTGTACTCACTTCAACATACTCCAAATCTATGTCCGTGTTTTTGTGGTATTCCAGATAAAAAACGGATCATCTCAAAAGAGTTCTGAGCACAACAAATCGGTCACACTTCAACAAATGACAGAAAAACCTGTTAGAAATCATCAATTTAATAGGCGATTTGTCATGAAGCGTGTATCAAGTATGAACTACAACACTAAAACCGAAAAATGAACTTGAACTTTAATAAAGTGTCCTGAAAATTATATACAAAATGCAAAAATGCTAAGGAATCCTAAAAATTGTATTGAACAGCGGGATATTCAAACAGGAATATGAAAATATGAATAAGGAATATTAGAATTTGAATAAGGAATATAAAAAACAATATAAACATGTTGTTTTACTTTTTATTTAAACTTAAAAAATTACTTTACGCACAAACTGCTGGAATATCATATCAAATTTACATTATTATTATTATTCAATAATTTACGGAAATTCGTTCACAAAATTTTGCTACATGACGGGAACTGTTGTATCTCACTCTTCCGTGATTTGGTTTTAGATAAACCCGTGAGACGCAAATAACAGATGGTCCACATCCCACAAACTTGAAAACATGTTAGAGCTTCATTTTTCCTGTACCTCCCTGTCTTGAAATCGATCCCAGCCACGCCGTTTTGAAATCCTTCAAATTTGACCGGCTTAGATGTATTTGGTTAATTAGATTTGCTTTGCTAGAGGCGTTGACCACCTCTTCAATGTTTGCTCCACTGTACCATCTCCTGACCAATAGATGTTGCATGAAAATGTTTGAATATGCACATACAATTCTGATGGTGATGAAACTTCCAAGTACACACCTACACATTTGAAACTTGATCGAAATTGTACGGGAATATCTAAGCCAATTTATTCTAGCAATATTAGACTTTTGACTAGGGATCGGTAGTAAGCTGTAATCTTGTAACAACTGACATTTTGTCGAACTAAATTTTTCATAAGGAGATGATAGAATGGAATAGCATCCAATAGCTTCTTGCAACGTTCAATTTTGCTTCTTTTGGCCAGCGACAGTTTCAATAACCGTGGAAAGAAAAACTGCCGTTACTTATGAGAGAATAGTGTCAAGTCGTACCACTAACAATTTTTATAAGATGCTAATTATAGTAATAAAAACATCCACCCAAAACGATGTATAGGTCGCCCAGATTTTCAAATTGGGATATTTTTTCAATACAGACTCTGATTCTGTTTTGTCTTTAAAAATGGTTCTTTGATAGTGTATAACATGTTTTCAAACATGTACATATATTTTTATATACCTGATCCAAGTTTAAAAAAAGAAGTTCATTCGTAAGAAAATCAAGCACGGCTCTAGACAGGACAAGTTTGAAGAACAGCACTTTTTGAGCATAAAACGAGTTCGAATTTTATAAAATGTCCTTGTACCAAACATTTTTAAATACCTCAGCCTTGTCCCATGGCGTTTTAAGTAGATTCAAATAAAAAATCCTAAAATTTAGGCACTTACGGAGCCCAATAATAGTCCACATTGAAATTGTTTGCTAATAAACTTCTTCTGAATGTTATTTCTTCAGATTCATTCAAAATTATTATTAAATTTTCGTACAACGATCCATTTCAATATCATCATAACATTTATCGTTATAACGGTTCGGATCAGTTGGTGTTTGTAAGAAATCGGTGTTTCTTGAAATTCACGTTAATACGTGCTAACTCACTATTAGCTCGACGAAAATGAAACCCATGAAGGAACTGTCTCGAAGTAGCACATCATCAGGGCAATTAATCCCACAAAGTTCACTTAGGCGCAGTTGTCGACCAAAATTAAGTTCATAACAGATATGCTTCAACCATCCCCTAGCCACCCTTGAACTTTGAAGAATTTGAATGATTAGATAAGCGAAACAGATGCTTCATGAATTTCGTAAGTGCAGCCCATAATATTCCGCTATTGGGTGTTGTGTCAAAGAAACATATAGCTTATGTTTCTAGCTCGAATCTCGCTTATATATAGCTAGAAACGAAAATGGTGTGTCAAAATGTTGATTTGAATTGTTTGAGAACAAACAATTGTTCTCCTTCTCTCTCCAATACCTTCGAGTTATTTATCTCAAGTTGTGAAAGAACGAAACAATTAAACACCGAACGGAGATACTTGTTTGTGCTCTATTCCCAGGTCAAATAGCTTGGCAGCAGGCTTGACATATATTGGTTGTAAAACATAATTTTTTCGCCATTACCATCTCTTTTAGTTGGGTTACGGAGATAATAACGTGATACGAGATATGGACAGATCAGCGTTTCTAAATGAAACTTCCATAATTTAGCAGGAGGTTAGTTAGCGCCATACTCACAGGAGCCATCTTTCCGTTACGTTGGTAATTGGTTAGAACTTAAATTTATAGCAGCGTTAATTCTACATTTATAAAGATCATCCAGACCAACTCTCGTTAACCTGAAGCTTGAGTGGGATTAGTCTTTTACACAGCCTTTCAGCCGATAAGTTGGCGTGTCAAAGTTTGTATACCTAACTCCGAACTTCTTAAACATCAGTCAGTTAATTCTCAACGGTTAAATATTTATTCAGCTAAGGGACAAGCCCAATTGCACTAAACGAAAAAATGAATTATCTAGAACTGCAAAATAATATTACGACCAGGTCGACGTAATAATAGGATGATAATTAAAATAGTAGCATAGGACTATCTCACGATTAATTTAATTAGAAAGATATAGCGCATGATGTGCAAGATTCAAGACCGAACAATTCGAATGATTATTAATAATTTTATAGAGGAATACCATGTTAGCAGGGCTACGACGCACAGTGTACCAAAATCTTCGAAAACATCCACTTTTTGCCCTATTTCATGAACCCATTTTAAAGTACTTGCTAAGGCGAGGTGAAAATAGGTTAACCCATAAAAAATATGCACTTTTGCCGGAATCAGACATTATACCGTCAAAAATTGATTGAACATACAGTTTTCCGAAAATGTAGTGTGGCCCATGAACTTCAACTGTTGTTCTCTCTGAACTCAATGATAAACACCGTTTTGTATTTTAAAGCCTGTGTGGCGTTGTACGGTGGAAAAATATGTTTAAATATCCGAGATATCCTTTGACAAAATGCATCGTAAAGAACATGAATCCTCCTCTAGAGTTTCGTCCTGTTGTTTCGAGGTAGCTGTTGTTTTGGATATCAGATCCAGAATGAGAAAACTTTGCTCTTGCTTTTCCTTGTCCTAAGAGTATCCAAATATGGCTCCTCTCATCAACAGACGATGCAACAAGTTATCCTTCACCCGTCGTAAGCTATGTTTGTAACATCATTACAAAAACACCAAGTAGCTTATCCATTCGATTATATTCTCTTGGATTATAGTAACTTATCCATTAGGAATATATTCTCGTCCGGCATACTGTTTCCCAAAAGTATATAGTATACAATTATTTTCAATGTATTCTCTAAAGGAAAAACAAACTCATTTGTCCATTTTCTTGACGAATATTTTGATTTTTAAACGTTTTTACTCTTGGAACACCACAAAGCCTTTAAAATACCAAACGTAGTTCACTATTGAATTCAGAGTGAATGATCAGTTAAAATTTGGCGCGCTACGCTACATTTGGACGAACTATTTTATCGCATTTTTTGAGAGGATTATCCCTGATTCTGTCGAAAGTGTTTATTTGTGTTTGTATGGGTAGTACACTGTAACCTGTTTTCACCTCTCCATCAGAAGTACTTTAAAGTAGGTTGTTTGAAGTTAGCAGAAATGTTTTTGGAAGTTGCCGCCCTAATATGGTAGGAGTTCCTTTATACAATTATTGGTCATCTTTCGGATCGTCCGGTCTTGAATCATGCACACCACGCTCCATTTTGTTCTAATTGTATTGAATGTGAAATAGACACAATAGACGGGTTGCAAATGACAACATGAAGCATCCATCTGAAAACGTTTCATAGCGTATCCGATCCGCATCAAATAAAATTCCAAGCTGGTACATTCCACTAAAACTTGTTTTTGGGAACATCCCTGAGGCATACCGGTAGCATAGTTGGTGACCAGTTTTGAGAGTCATACTCGAGGATGGGCAAAACCTGAAGCTCTCATTGAACCGGTTACCATGTCCGCAATATGTCCAGGATCATTTGATTGCTAAGGGAGGATAGTAAGAAAGTCTTCAAGTTAGAAAACCGTGATACCAATTCTCAAATGTTCCATTATAGCTTTCATGTCACTAAAGACAGCTAAAGAGAAGTTAATGAAGGGTCTAGAGATGTCCCTCACAAACGGAAATGAGATAACTGGATTAACCTCGGATTAGTTGGTGGCCTTCCTTGCTGGAACGGTTCATAAGAATAGTGCAGGCTCTAGGAAGAACATTAAGAATTATTTGTCCATGAAGGTGTTTAACATCGCCCATCCACGCTCATCAATCAGTAGCTGGGATACTTGCTCTTGCCAGCATATTTTAGTGTTTTTGAAATTGTGTTTGCAAGAGAGAGTTATAGTGTTGATATGCACTGGTCGGTGTCAACAGTGACGAGGGGTGCAAGGCTCCCCTGTAGGTGCTCGCAATCCACCTATTCAACTTTTTCAATTGTCCGTCCGCACCGCCTCGCAAGGTGACCAAACCCTTCACAAAAGCTTCGAGTTGACCGTTACTGTCCGTCCAGCTGCTTTTTCAACCCTTCCCTTTTTCAAAAATGATCATGTTTTCCCCTTTTTAACACGAAGGCTATTTTTACGTAAGTCCCTCTCAGGCTGCTATTGTCTCAATGTAAAATAAACCTCCCTTCTATGGCCCCTCTCTAGTTACTCCGTACCCCAATAGTACCAATAGTACGTTTACCTTGTTTCCACTATTCAGGAACCATATTTATATCTACTCCCGTTTGCATTCGTTTTTGAAGCATTCAAGTCACTGGAAGATATAAGCAGATATTTGAAGAATGATAATAATTTAGAAGACTTCACTATCGTAATATTATTAACAACATTATCATTATTTATAGGGCGGTGAACTATAAAATTATAAATGACGTAGTTGCCCCCCCCCCTCCCTCTCATGACATTGTTCTTGAAACCAAGCAATTTTAAAATTGATTGTAAAACTCTCAGAAAGTGTGTATTAGATTTTTGTGCATTATAAAAATTGTTCACACTTTGAAAAGTAGGAGTGACTCTGTTACTAATCCATATTGGCTCAGAATACTGTCGTGAGTAAATAAATTTAAATTCATACATGTTTTTAATTTCAATTTTCATACATTAATTTCAATTTCATACATATTTTTGAACCTACTCACAATTATACTCATGGAAGAGGGTTAATGATGGATCGCCCGTTTTCACTGTTTTCACGTCTTGGGAGTTTCACGTTTATGATCGGTGCAGGTGAATGGAGAGGGTAATTCCCATTAATCAAATTATTTTTTATTATTTTTCCCATCTATTTCCCACCCGTATTTTGGTTCGCATGTTCGAAAATTGAGAGATTTGATACCGGATTATTTGTGAAGAGAAGTGAATGAAGGGGAACTGTAGGAACATTCTATCCTCAACCGATTCTTTTCTTTTTTTCGGTCATTGTTTAAATTTTGATGGGCGAATGGGAGAGGGAAGGCACTACCAGTAAACTGTGATATAATGAACACATAAATACAACATACTTATGTGAAATCATGATAAATTTGCCACTCACTGATATCGTACACAAACCAGACATGCAGTACATACCACTGTTTCTTTTATGACACTAATAAATGATGTTATCAATGCAAAAGTTTACTTAAAATATGTTTTGGTACCTCAGCATCAGGTTACCTGTAGAGAGCGTGAATATTTGGGGCCACAGGACATAGGATTGTGCTACTAATTTGAAACAGAAGTTTCAACATAACATTTTTTTCAACGGCTTAAGTTTTCAAGTTATGTCAATTACAAGATTTTTTTCGTGTTTTCGAATTTAACTCTCTAAAATGAGCCTAACTCTCTTAATTGAAGGAGTAACACCAAATTTTATTTTACCTACCTTTGAACAGAGCGTTAAATAATTTAAATTATTTACTATCTCTGATAGAAAACCAACGTTTTGTGAACCAATTGAATGGATGAAAAAGTAACATGAAGAGGAGATATTGTCCAATCTTGAAAATCTCCACTTCTTCTAGTCGCTTTTTAGGTCCCTATGATTTAGAGATGAATTTTAGCCTGTTGTCTTATCATATGCGACAGAATGTCAGCTTCCCAATGGTAGAACCAACAACCATTTTTCGTTCGAAGTTTTTGGAAACATTGACGAATGAATGCAGTTTTTACCGTGAAATCCACGTTTTTCAGCCAAAATTGATTTGTCAAAAAAAAAGAGAGTTCGATATCAAATTTTACCTTTTTTTCCGCCGAATCGAATAGTGACCCTCTCGGGGCTCTTTGCTAAACCAAAAGGAGATTTCTACAGACCCTTTCCTCTGCTCTGAAGTTCTGAATTAATTGAATTGATTGATCGGATTGACTGATTGACTGAATTGATTGATGCAGAGCTTTCGACCAGGGGTGAGGACCTGAAAACCAATTTGCCAACAAGGAGGCCCAAGAGGTAACCATTCGACAGCGAAAAAATACACATAAAATCCCATGCCAAACTCTTTTTTTCTGCGACAAGAGGATTTTGAATGAAAAACGCGGATTTCAACTTAAAAACCCATGTTTCCTCTATATTCTAATCTAACTTCAAACATAAAATATGTTCCTATATACCGTTGGAAAGATGAGATTCTGCCACATATTTCAAAAATACATGCTAAAATTCACCTCTAAATCGTAAAGCCTATAAGCGCTTTAAAAAAAGAAGATTCTCAAGATTTGATTTTCCTCTTCATTGTTTAGCTTATTCAAAAATCTTCAATTATCCATCAGTTAGATAGGTATTCGAACTGTCTTTCCAATGGTATAATTAAAATTGAAATCACTCCTTCAATTAAGGGAGTTATGATCATTTTAGTGAGTTAAGTTCGAAAACACTAAACAAATCTTATAACTGACGTAACTCGAAACTAAGCGACATTAAGAAAAATTATGGTAAAACCTTTATTGCAAGTGAGTTGTACAATCAAAAACTGGCCTGTGGCAGTTACCAGCATTTTCATAGTGATTTAAACTGTTTTACAAGTAATCGCTCCCTTTAGGATTCGAATCCTTCGAGGAACAATATTTTCTTTCTTGACGGGATTCGTTCCTGGCTGGAACAAATATACCGTTCCTAATTTTTTTCGCTCCTGAGCTGTTTAATCGACTTTTGGGCCTCCCATACTACCAATGACTCGGCCTCAAGCGGAGCGAGCGGTCATCCATCTCTCGCTAGTGGACAAATACAACAGAATGTCTTCGGCAAAGGACTCAAACTTGATGAATCGTTAAATTTTCCGAAAATTTAATGCAGTGGACCTAGACGGAGACTGTGTGCAAATTCCAGGCTTTTTCGACGGTTTCCTGAGAGAACAAAAGGATATTTTTTCGTTCCTTGCGGGAGCTGAAAAAATCGGTCCGCTCAAGATTATTTTTCGGCCCGTTTGGATTTCGTGCTGGTTCGGACCGGGAACGATGAAGAACAATCGGGAACGTTTCTTAGGGACGATATTTCGATTTTCGTCAAAGGGTAACATCCTATATGTATAATCTCGTCCCTCACAGGCCGATAGGTGGTCTGATGCTCCCACACCTCAATCCTGGAGTACAAGGGCGGACTCCGGGAAGCCATGGCCATGGGTTTTCGCCTTTGTAACTAAATACATTATTGGTTTGCCTAATATTTACTGATTTATTACTTTCTTGCACAGGCCGATAGCAAGAACACATTATCCAGAAAATATTGAAAGTTGAACATGCAAGTTTTGCTCTAAATAGGGTTTCTTCTAGTATGGAGTGATAGAAATAAACTATTGGAGACTTGAACTTCTCTGATCGTAACTGTTTTTCACCTCTAACGGATAATCGATGTTGAAAATAATTGTCTGCTCTCTAGTATTTTGTGGAGTTTTGCTTTCCTAAGCTGCCGCGCTCCACCGCCAGGGCGATATTTTTATCCTCTCCAAGTTTTCTTTTTTCGTTTTTATTTTCAAAGTGGCCATTTCATAAGAGATCCATTATAATGGGATGGGGCCGGGCGAGAAGGGAGACAACTTGTAATAGTCCAAGTGGCTCCGAGGTGAGTTGAAAGTCAGCCTGCTCAAGGACGGACCTCCCCTCACTCTATCCATCTCTCTCGCCCTCCCTCTACCTCCTCATCCTCCCGTCTCTATCGCACACGACGCACACTCACGCAGACTCACCTACAACATACATAAACGCATACTCTCTCACCAACTCTTCCACCTCCTAAATCGACGGCTACGGGTTTTCAATTGAGCCATTAGGGACCCGACTCGTTGTTCTGGAAATGTTCATGTTTCGATCGTGGGGCCTTAGTTTTGGAAAAAGTGTTAGCGATTCAAAAACGAGACGCCAAGACTAAGCCCGGAATAGAAACTCTAGATTAGTCGCTAACCTATAGTTCATTAGTTAGACATAACTCGAATGATATGAGGTGTCAAAAAAATCTTGAACTATAACAAAAAGTAAAAAATAGTTCAAAGCCACCGACTAAGCGCTATAAAATGCTCGAATTCAGGGTCAAGTGTTTTAAAAAATCGCATATAAAACTCAGAAATCATGTTGATACAGCATGTTGAAACTTTTTGTATCAGATAATATTTATGATTTTAACCTGTTTGAATTTTTTTCCATTCCGTAAAGACGTTCTAAATTCCGTCAATGGGCGTGCAAATATTGTTAAAGAACGACATGATAAAAAGAAAACCGAACTGGCAACCAAACTATGAAACACCAACATGCATAGTTGCCTTAATCAAACCTACAACCGTAATTCTTGAATAATGGCCTAATGAATCTAAGATTAGGCTGAATTTGTGAAGTATCTGTCTTCTTCGGTGAAGATATTTGAAACAAAGCGAATACTGCTACGTTAAAATAAAATTTGAAAATTGGCGAGGAGATGCATCCTGATATAGTAACTACGCTCCCACCCCTTATTTTCTCCAATTGTGGACGGAAAAAAACCAAACCAACGCTATTCTTCATAATTTTTTGCGTAAAGTTCAAAAATAACAGACGGCGGTCTCTCTTTGGATTTCTGGCAACTGGTGCTTTTGCTGTTGCGCATTCAGTTCTTTACTGCTTTGTTACATCCCCATAGTCACTCATTAGTAATATCACAGGAGCATCAGTGATCGGGTTATTTGGATTTTATCGGGTCAGCCACACTAATCACAATCAGGTTGGTTGTTAGTGTAAATTTGTCCACGAGGTGTTGACCACACCCATACAAAAGTTCTTCACAAGGATACACCTTAGGTAATTAACCTTGTACGTAATCAAAGAAAACTTCTTTGACGTATACACTGTAGTAGTTCCAATTAGTTTAGGTCTATATTTGAGAATTTTGACAAACATTCTTAGCCATCCTTCAAAAAAATGACTCGTAATGAAATATTATTCTAATACCATAAATTACGTTTCAATTAATCCTGTAATTGTGCCTGAATCCATGGTTTGAGGTAAATTTTTGGAGTACTAATAAGTATTCTGAAATAGTACTTAAGGAGTGCTGATAAGTGCTGTGACAGCAACCCACTGGACGAATTGCCAATACAACCCGCGTTCAAAACATTCCTCTTATATACTAACTTATATTAATGATTATGAAATGTAACCGTAAGGTAACCACCACCAATCGATGTAATTCATTTTGGTGATTTCCAACACCCATACATTTAGCCTGAGGTCCCCGCAGTGTTAACCATTACTGGAAAAACAAACAACCTACGACAGCCGTCTCCACCGCGGTTGTTAGTTGCGATTTTCGCTCAACCTGCTGCCTCGAAATCGTTAACAGCACTTAACTGCTGGTATGCATTTAGAGGTTGTAAATCTCCATCATATCCATCGGATTAAAACGTTAAAAAAAATGCCTTCCCATTTTACCTCGTCTGAGGAAAATTACCAATGCAGATTTATGTGAAGCCCGTGGACCTGGAGCTCACGCGTCATGAATATAATGAATAGGATTATGAGATGATTTGAGGCGTTGTGGAGCGGTTTAAAACCGATTAGGCCAGATCCCAATCTCTCTTTTACCTTATTTTCGTACATTTATTTGAGGATAGTACAGATATATAGTATAGCTGGCTTATGAGTATGATTTATAAAGGCCCACGCAAAGGTAGAAGCGTCCGTATTTAGAATTTAGAAGAATATCGGTTTAAATGAATTACGAGGTGGTGGTTGCTTTCGAAAACACTCATCTGCGGCCATGCCGTTCCACTTTCCCGTATTCAAGCGTACTTCATCACTCATTTACATTTCATTTTTCACGTGTGATAAATGTGGTACCGACATTCAAGTCGTCGAACCATAATTATCTACATTGCGATATATAGTGTGGTCTTAGAGATTCCTGCGTAAATATCTAATCTAGTACCTATCTGAAGTAAATCTTCTGTCAATGATATAAGAGGTGATACAATATGAACTTTCAAGAGAAATAGAAATCTAGTCAGGATGACACCGATCTATTATTTGGTGATGATACCGATCTATTTATTTGCTGAAAATGTAAAATTTGGGTAGGTATATCGATCTCAAATTATTAATTGACAATTAAAAAATTGAAATTTATTTTTTCGTGATTTATTAATTGCAACTGTAAAATCAAATACACTTCATCTAGCAATTTTACATATCAATACAGGTACTCTCTATGAGGGTTGGTTTACAGCAAAATCTAGCCCTTTATTATATAGCTCAATTAATTAGCACTGAGTTCGATTGCACTTCTATTCACGCAGCACAACTAAATCCAGTGGTTTGTTTCGCTTGAGACGTTGGGTTTCACCTTCGTTGTCCAAAATGTAGAGCATCTCCGGGTTCTCATGTTTGTGGAGGCGATTTTCATGCTTCCTTGCGTATTTTGCAATAATTTCATCGACTGTCTCAATCCTCAAATCTCGATGAATATCATCGTTTCGCATGAACCAAGGGGCTCCACATTCCGAAAGGTTTGGATTTTCTTAATATTTGATTTCTTGGCACAGCCCCAGATCTGTATCATATAGGTCCAAATAAAGCGGAGGATCTGCTTATATATAAGCAGTTTGTTATGAAGAGAAAGATGGGAATTCCTTCCCATTAGCCAATTCATCCTTCTGTACTTGATTTTAAGTTCTTCTTTCTTATTTTCTATGTGTTTATTCCAGTTTAATTTGGAGTCAAGTGTCAAACCCAAGTACTTAACTGCTTCAGTATGCGGTATTTTATTCGAATTGATCTCAACATCTAAGATTGGGACTTTTCGGTTAGTGAAGTTGATGTGGGCTGATTTTGATTCGTTCAGCTTCATTCTCCACATCTTGGTCCACTTAGAAACCTCAGTAGTAGCCGTCTGTAGTTTGCGTGTTGCAGCTTCTTTATCATCTCCAACAGAGAGGATAGCCGTATCACCTGCAAAGGTGGCAACAGTTGTGCCTTCTTGTTGGGGTATGTCCCGTGCGTACAGCAGGTAGAGTACTGGCCCTAAGGCACTCCCCTGCGGGACCCCTGCTTTTATGGGCTTCAAGCCGGAGTATTGGTCATCTTGCTTCACCCTGAAATGTCTATTTTCAAGGTAGGACTTCAGTAGTAAGTAGTACTGTCTTGGGAGATCCCTATGCAGTTTGTACTCTAGACCCTCGTGCCAAACCTTGTCAAAGGCTTGTGCCACATCCAAGAAGATACTTTGAGAGATTGAAAATGTGATTAGATTTTAGACCTACGGCACACACACCCTGGTTTTTCACGGGTTCGGGTTCTGAGAGTTCTCACACGGATTCATGTGATGTCCGCAATTTCCGGAGTTCATGCATATCAAGTCACTAGCACTGGTTTCACGGGTTTGGATTTAAGGTTTTCTGACACTGATTTACGAACCTATGGTCATAATTTCTCCCTGTTTCCTGCACAGGGTGTCCCAGAATTAATGGTACCAACTTCGGGGATGAGTTCTAAAGCAGATTCGCAATCATTTTTTAAGTATTGCGAATTTTATGTATTTTTATGTATTACCGATTTTTTTCACTTTCAAGTTTTTTCCACTGTTTTTGACCTAAAACTTTGAACCAAACCTGGGTTATAACCTGCGTCAGATCTTATGTTTTCAAAGTGAAAATTTTGTTAGTTACACCTTTTTGGTTGAACTCTTTAAAAGCAAGTTGTCCACACATCTGCAATTCAAGAGCTTTCCAACGGACGAATTGACGTCAACGTACGGAAAAAACGTGGGTTTTCAAGGAGAAATCCATATTTTTCACCCAAAATACAGTTGCCACACATAAATAGTTGGGAATTGTGAAAAGTGCATCTTTTCTCGCTGAATGGGGTAGCAACCCTCTCGTCCCTCTTCGCTAAACGAATAAGGTATTTGCAGCCCCTTCCAATTTTTAATATTCAAATTTGTTTTTCTCTTTTTCGAAAAGGGTGTGGGCAAAAATAACTTTTTAAAAAAACCATTAAGTTAAAGAGCAAAGTTTTAACTGAAGAAATTTTCTCTTTGACGCGAGTTTTCACTTGAGCTCGTATATGCAGTTTTGTTTATGCTTTGAAAAGAAGGAAAATGAAACGCTCCTTCCAACAGTATCTTCAGATTTGAATTAATGTAGTAAATGAAGGGAGTTATAGTGATTTTGTTCAAGTAAAGTCGAAAACATGAAAATAATCTTGAAACTGAACTTAACTCAGATTTTAAGGAGATTTTGGAAAAAATGCTATGCTATACCCCTGACGTTTGTACCATTAATTGTAGGAGACACAGGTTTTTCACGGATTTAGATCCCGGACGTTCTGACAGAGATTTTTGTGTTGTCCCGTTTCGTAGAAACACAGTCATACACATTGGCAATCCTTAGATTTGAATTCAACAAGTTCTGATAGGGATTTTTGTGTGGTTCCCGATCCCCAAGGTTCATTGTTATCATCTCTTCGAGATGGTAAATACTATAGCCACTGAGGGACTTCCTAAACAGCCATGGAGAGTTGATTGAAATCAATTTGATGTAGACGACTTATACAGGCATTTAAAAATGTAACGGGCATACGTGGGTTTCAGTTTCTGCGAATAAACCGCTAAGGCTTGCCCAAAGCCAGAGACTTTGCTTACTGTTCTCGTTTGGTCATGATGTTGCTGTAGTGTCGACTTCATTCACACATCCTCATTAGTAACTGGACGTGTAGTTCCTCGATACGTGACGGCCGGCAGCGTTTTGTAACTCATCAGACGCTGTCTATCCCTCTTACAAACTCTCGGCCCAGGATAATTGAAGTAGGCGGATTGGACCAGGACGAGTCTGGTGGAGATTGGTCAAGCAGTGCGCTACCGGTAGCGGCGAGTTGATAGAAAGGTGAATGTTGCTCTGTGATTGTGTAGCCAAGGGAAGTGAACTACCCCCGACCCGAACCGCACTCTGGAGACCTTCGCGCCTCCTGCGGATTACCCCCTATCACTGCCGCTATCACCTTGTGGTGGGAGCGTTCACCCACGTGACCCGGTGCAGACGGGCGGGGCGTGGCGCCCTCACGCACACCCGTCTTTTCTGTCTGTACCCACTATGTGCTTACTGTTGTGGGCGGAGGACCGCGCGTGCTCTCTCCACGGTTCGCTACCCCGTTTAACTTTTTCTTCCTCTGTGTGCGGTGTGCCAGCATCGGCTTGTAACCACCTTGTAATGCTCTTGAATAGACCTAACTACCCGAGACCACTTCAATTCACATTGATACCATCTGACCAACTGCCCTCCAAAATCAACACACAATCATCCTGTTACGAAAACGCCTCGTTAACTAAATACATATTCAATTCATTTTTTCAAAAGCTTTTCTGCTCTAGTGACCAGCGCATTCCGTTTCGCTTGAAATCCCTGATGGATTCACACACACCATCAACATCATTGTTTCGCACTTCATAAATTTCGTATATATAAAGTAAGGGGATACTGATTTCATCTTCCGCATTCATTTAGCATGGGGTTATATTGAGGACATCTACCCTTGTGACAAAAAACTGCTCAGTTGATATTTAGAGCTTATAGATTATTTCAAGGTTCTTGAATGCATTTATTTTAATTATTATTAATTAAATCTAACAAAACTGTCAAGTGAGTGCAATAATCTAGGGAACCATCTACTCATTCCAACATTAAAATACATGTATGTACACATATCTTCTATTCATGTCGCGGTTTATACGCGAAGTATTTAGGGGAATTACCTAGATTTGAAATATCACTCCAGAATGACCTACAATCCAAATGTCATCTATACAATTCGAATGCTCTTAGGCAGGTGGATCTAACCCCAGGATCTCAAACTATCACATCATCGGAAGCAATTAATAACTAGCCTTGATTTCCTCTCCCAAATGGATGGGTTTTCCTACGTGGGGTCTTTTCCTGTCAGTCAAATTTGGGGATCAGATTGCTAGTTGGTTTATTAGTTTCAACAATGAACTTTTATACTTAATCACCCTACAAAAAATGTATTGTTTGGTAATACACGTCGAATGATACCTACATGACTTTTTTCGATGCTGTAGGAAACACACTACAGCTGATGAGTGACCCTGCTAGATTGTGCTAGTCAATGATCTTTGAAGTTTGGGTACCGAAGTTATGCTGTAAAATTATTTAATGAGGAAACTGGATGACGTTATCTCGAGTTCATTCTAGCTACTGAAAAGTATTCATCCTCTCCTATTTCTGTTCTATCTGTCTGGTTTTTGGAAACTCTTCAATCCTAAACGGATTCCGCTTTCAATTGATTGATCAGGGAAATAGAAACATGAATGCAAGAAATATTGCATGATTACGTTAATCTGGTAATTTGATTTGGTTTAGAATTTTCGACCTCAATTGAAAAGAAGATGATACAGCTGATCGGACTGTAAAAAGCAGATATGGAACATCGTGTAATGAAATTATTAGATGACAATGGTTTTTATCAATGCCTACCATTATCTATTTTCAATTTTCTCGTTTGCTTATTTTTACCGTAAACTTCATCAGACGGTTGAAACATGACGCCAATTTCGCATCTTGACATGTGTGGGAAGTTTTCTTCGATAGAATCCGTTGCGCATCGATAGATTAACCGGAGCGAAATATATTAGAGAGCGAAGATGAAGACTTAGAAGATAATACACCCAGCCATCATTCAGGTCCTCTGGCCGTTAGACGTTTCGTAATTAGAATAAACCCAGTTAATGTTTTAGAGGCAGAGAGCGGATGTTCTCTGCGAGAGACGTGAGCTAGTTCCCCTGCGCTCCCTCCAGGTGCCTGCACCTTTCCAATCATTGCTAACTTATCACAAAAATCAACTTCGGTTGTTTTCTATTTTTCTAAAATTTGGTTTTGTGATGATTTTTTAGTATATACTTATTCATTATGGGAATGGGAACCAAACCGGTGTAGCTGGTGTGTTTGCTTCAAGTTCATTTACTAAACTGGTAAACAATGTTTATTAATTTAGTTCATCCTTGGGGAGTTACCCGGCATGCTTCATCATGCAGCAAACGCTTAATCTTGTAAGAAAAAAAAACCAAAGAAAACGTACGAATAAACACTGACCGTCGGATTACAGAAAATATTATGTGGATTGATGTCCGCAATCGCGAGTGATCCACTTTTGGCTAGGTTGTTCAACACGTTGAGGAATATCTGATTTGAGCCGTGGAAGACCGTTAATTTGATAAAAATTATATAAGTAAAATACCTGATCGACAAAAATGAGATAGCTAGACGTCAGTCGATACGCACCCTCAATAGAATGATTATTGAAGGAACAACTAGTAGAACTCTCACACAGTCACACATTAGTTACCATACAATATTGTTAACGAATGCATGAAATGTATCGCTAAACCAAGATTGTCGCGCTTCAATTCATAGAAGACGTTGTATCTAAGCCACTGTAACATGATCGATTTGGTAGGCTGAATAATTTACTTGTCTTGGAGGCATTACATCATTCCTGATGGCCTTGAGGCGGTTCATCGGTCCCGTAATTACTTTGACTCGGCGCAAACTGTCAGGTCAGATCATCGTCTGCTGAAGAAAACTCACCAATGAGCGGTTGTCCCCATTGTGTTTTCAATAGAGCAGCCTGTGGGCATTCTCCTGAAAGATACGGGCGAAGAGAGAGATTTTATTGTTGCTAAAGATTTCACTAGGATTTTAGGACTAGCGATCGATGGCCGATGATGAAAAAAGCCTCATTCATTGTTCATCTCGCATATGCAGCAGAATAGTTCGAAATGAAAAGAAACTCCTTAAAGTACAATTCACACCTTTTCCAAAAAATATTTCATGTTTATTGGAATTCTAGTGACATTTGTTAAAGTATTGTGATGATTAGGTCCCTCTTTCCGAAAACAAAGTTTGGCTTCTCTAATTCATAAATTGTTTGGAAAAACTACAATTAACAATTGGGAAGGTCTAAAAACGAAAAGCTGGTGTTTTGAAAGATTAAAACAGCGTGTTATTGACCCCGAATCACGCAGTGTAGTAAACACTTATGGCTAGTATTTGAAGAAAGATTATTGAGCTTGAATTGATCAGCATTAATGGTGTGGCATAAAACAAAGAGAGCAGACACTACGTTCATCGGGGACTTGTTGAAGAAATCATCTGCAATCCCGAAAAACACTTTTGTTGGCTCATGGTTGTTCAGTGTACGCTAATACTTGATCATTTCTTACGAACGCAGACATTTCTGATTCAAATGAAGACATCAAGTGTTGGGAGCCTCCGGGCTATTGCACGGATCCTCCAATTGTTATACAGTTTTTTCCGAGACGAGGGGATTAGGATGTACCTCGGTTTCTGCCGAGGTTCACAACGGTAAAACTGTTGATCCATCATCAATCATCTGCCAGCCATTCACCTCCAGGGAAAGCAAACATCCCTTCGCAACCCCTCTTCCGAACCAGACATAATGGAAAGTAAACAATGATAAATTATTTGTCATTCATGCCAGTTCAGCTATAGAAATCCTGCGCTTCCCCAGCGCTCTCCTTGTTCTTGTGCACTTTTTGTCTTGGACTTTTTGATGATCCCTCTTCCATCGATTCTCCTTGTTGAGGGCTTCATGCCAGACCTGTAGCTCGAGGCGATCGTTCTACTATCGCTCGGAGGTGAGTGAGTGATGTAGGCATGTGAAATCAAGAGACAAACGACGATTTCTCAAACCCAAGTATCATCGTCGACACCACTATACTAACTGAGAGAAACGGTAACGACAATTATATTTAATTCAATGCAGCCCCATCTCAACTAAATGGTAATTTCATTTCAACGAAGTGCAGTGTTCCTCTTATGTAATTGTTGACCATTAACCATGCATGTTCCAGTCCATCCAATCCGTTCCCAGTTTGAACAAGTTGACCAGAACGCGAGTGATCTAAAAGATCAGTTTTCAAAAATGTGTTCCACATTGTGATTTTTTCACTCTTTCGGAATGTTTGATTACGGTGCCGAAAACGATACCGCCTCCAACTTCACGGAGTGTTTCGATCTTGTAATAGATTATCAATCAGACCTTGGATCTGTGTCTTATTTCACGCTAAGCGAAACGTTGAGGTCGAAACGATCTCGTCAAATGCTTTGTTGAAATGTGCTGCAGCCCTGATCAGGTTCTAGCCGACTTATCTCAGCCATTCATTTGTGTTCTATTCGAAGACATGGCACGGAGAGTAGTTCATACAGTCCTCTCACGGCTGCTCTACTTGAGTCTCGGTGATATAGGTACTGGTTGAACACTCCTATCTGTGGCTTTGAGCGTTTGGCTTTTGTATTCAAGGAGGGCACGGGCACCTTTTGATGCACGCGCCTTGTACATCGATTTATCAACGTCCGGTCGATAATGCGGCCCTTGTAACTCAGATCAACTGGCTACGGGCCGGTGTAGAGGAAGAAACTTGCTATCGGCCAGATCTTTGAAACTATCAGTTGGTACTAAGTTCTGTACGGACATCTTCCACCTCCATCCAACACATAACCGGTGTAGATTTCAGAAACCCACACACTGCTTACCTCGTTGCTTCACCCTTGACCGTCTCCGTTGAAGGCCTTACTTCAAAACTCGAAGCGGCTACAAGAAATTTTTCTCCTTTAGCCTTACGACAAACGTTGCAAAAATGATAGGTGTTAAAGGTTTAGCATCGAAATGTTGAAACTAAGATGAAATAGTGATTGATTAGGTAGTCCGACCATTTTTCAATACTGCCATTTATGAAACCACAGCTTCCTTACATGCACTGAAAATGAGTACCTGCGATGTTCAATATTCAAAGTTGAAAGTCCATTTGAAAAATATTAACTGATAAGTGATATTTATTATTGTTATTACTAAAAAATGATAAAAATGCTCCTACACTAAGGATTTATAGCTTCCTGACTAATCGATACCTTAGTACAATGATTGGTATCTATTAGTTTTCTGGTCTAATGAGCGGTCTCTGGAACGTTCAAAATTCATGACTTATTCATCTCTACTTAGCTTGACGTGATAAGTTTATACGATGGGCATTTCAGTTGTTTTCACTTTGGCGCATGTTCTGTCGCAAGTTATTTTTCTCTTTTAAATCCGTAATTTCCATTAATCGAAACGTCTACGACGGTTTGGGGGTCTTCGTGATTTTGTTAAAGGTCGCCCTCCTGATAGAGGCAGCCGTATCAACATATTGTTAATAAAGGAATATTAGCGGTCATTTCCGAACGTGGGCCGCAACCGCAGGGAGCGCTGGGTCACAGTTGGGAGCCTTCCCTCTAATGGTCCAACGCCTTCTTGAGATGAAAAAAAGAAGAAAAATACCGCCCTAATAAAAATCCCTTTAAAACCCCTCCCCGTCTGTTTCTCGTGAGAATAGAAAAAAATCTACCAGGTGGTCAATGAAACTCTCACAAATAAATTACACCAGACGAGACGGGATATTTGTTGGGAAGGAAAGATTATCGCGATGTATGTACCTATGCACCATCCTACTCGTTTCTGAAGTATAAAATACTTCAAAGCACATTCTTATTCGGCGGAAGAGGGTTTAATTTTTGTTATTTTTTACTATCATGAGTCATGAAACTATATATACATATATATGTGTGTTAGTGTGTGTGTGTATGTATGTAGGTGTGTGGATATACATATATGGAGGAAGGGCCCAATTGTGTGGGGAATCTGTTGCGTACATCCCTTGCTGGTCTGCCATTGGCCCGATCCGAGTCCCTCATCCTTTATTTGCATCTCTTTACACCGACGAAACCTTCACAGAACATTTCCCCCTTGCAGTGAGAGCTCTGATTACATTAAGATTTTTAGTTGTGAACAACACAGCTTTAGGCCCGGTTTTCAGGTAGGACGCTCTCGAGTTCCCTTGTAAAACACACCGAGAAAAATTGTAAGAGGGATCCATTAATCGTTACGGCCGATTCGCAAATACCAGCTGTTCCCATGGAAATTATTGCAATAGTACCAGCATAACACAATCACAATCAACAGATATAATCAGAATTTCGAATATTCAAATCAATGAAACATAAGACAAATAACAGTAATATTTTATGAAAGTTTGATTATTAATTGTGCGTCTCTCTGTATGGCCTTAGTCAAAATTAGCCAAGTTATAGTAGTAGGTGGGGTGGTAGTTAGCCTTGGCAATTCTACGGTAAAATGTATTGATAATCCTAAATTATACGGTACCGAAGAATTTATTTGTTTTTCGAAAAACCAAGAAAAAAAACAGTGCAGGTATCTTCTCTTTTCAAGTAATTACCTCTACTCACTCGATTAAAATTTAATGGGTATAATATAATACGTGTGATAGAAGGTTTTTATCAGGTCGTAAACGCCTTGAGTCAGGAACGGACCACTTTACGTGTATCTGGAATATCTCGGATCTCCACTTCCATTAGCGGTTTGTCCAATTAGACTCAGAGAGCTCAGTTTTTGGCCCCCAAGCCTCATCATTATTATCATGATGCCGAGGCCCACAAATCTAACTGCTGATCATATTTCACCGGGAAAGATTTTAAATGTATAAATCTCAGAAGAGATATCAGGGCCACATTATGAAACGCAGCGAAATTATAATCTGTTGCTACTGTGTGACTACTATCAGCGTAAATGAATGATAACTTCTATTAGTGAATGAAAAATAATTTGCTATAATCAAATGAAATATATGTATTTCTACAGTTAATTCGTATTCTGCTTAGCGAAGACGCGTTGGCCAATCATCCGATTAATCATTTACACTTTGGATTTAAGTGAAGAACGGTGTTGCTTTCCCTTCTGGATTAAAATGGTCAATGCCATTATGCTATTCTTAAAACTACACTCCAAGTATATTTTAATAGTACAATACCACATTTCAGATTCTGGCCCGCGTAATAGTCTACCACCCTACCTATCCGCCCGTACAAGTCACAACGTCAATAAGGACCCTCTTTCCTGGCAGCGTTCACATCAGTTGTAATTAGTCAAATCATTGGTTCACCGACTTGAACGACAGTTTAATATACTGCTAACGAAGATATTCTACATTTTCGTTTTCAAGACCGTTCTGCTAGTTACTGAGAATGAAATTAAAAAATGACACCTACCTAGGAATCTAGATCTACTCTTGAAATTCCAGCAAACGTTTTACATTCGAATTCTTGCTGATTACCGAAAATCATGAATTTTTGTTTTCGCGAACAAGGTTGAGTAATTGTTAAATATTTTGGTGAATAATTTACATCTTATTTTCGAAGATAGTCTTAAATTATGCAACAACAGACAAAAACCTTCCCTTATCGATTTCATCCTCAGCTCAGCGGGAGCTATGCACGAACACGCTCTAGTGAACTACGATTAATTTCCTCTAAATTGTTTGGTTTGGACCAACTATGGGTATGGTGCTTGAGCAAACGTAAAATTCTTCATCAGAGATAAAATGTTGTAACTGTTGGGAAAAATGACATTTTCAAGGATCGTATCGTGGGAAAAATGAATATCACAAAAATCTTATTGCCCGTTGAAAATTGTAGGATATTTTAAATATGAGCCCGCGGCGACTTCCTATGAACAACTAATGATGAACGACTGGATCAACTATGCCTCTTGCGCATGTGCTCAATTTGCTGTTAATGATCAAACTGCGAACCGTTTCTGCCAAATGAAATATAAATTCTCTAAAAGCCTAAGATTTTTTTCAGTAACTGTTGGAGCACATGCAAAAACGTGAGATTAAATTCGTTAGGCTAACATTGTTACTTTTAGTTAAATTCTAATGAGATTTCCAAGAATTTAGGGAGGTGATCTGCACTCATATACATGTCAACGCTTTCGGACTGTAAGTGATTCTATAGGACACGCAATAGTAATTTTGTTATAGCTTGGATTGCTCAGTTAAACGTCCTCAGTTTGCCACATCAAGTTTTTTTTTCCCCCTGTCGCGGTTTTCTTTCTTGTTACCGAACTGTCATCTATACACGCTAATCTTTTTCGATATTTCAAGTTTACTTTTTTACGATTACTTTTGTACATTTTTTCCGCCATCAATCATCTCCTGTTTCATTTCCCGTGGGAATGCTAAAATCAAGATCTTGCCAATGCGATTGAGTATGTAATTTATCATTCTGGTGATCCACTAATAAACTTTCGTTAGATCCTGTTTTCTTAAAAGCGTCCACCTCTCTCCCTACCTGGATGGTTCCAGAAACAGCACCATCCGGTCGTATCTGCGGGGATAATGGATTAGTTTAGAGCGTAATAGGTGTTCACGCGTATCTACCGTGTGTTTGGTAGTCCAGGAGGAAGATCTCTGGTAGGCATATCAAGAGGGGGCAAAGAAACTCGTTCCCTCCGGTGCTGCAGATGAGATTTGAACGAAGGAGAACATCGGGGTGGACGGCGGAGGGGTGGGGGTTTGTGGGAGAGAAATAAATAGCCGTTAGTGACCACACCCTGATCCCCTAACGGTCCGACCCGATCTCACTACCACAGCTCGAATAACTCTTGCACCGCCTCCTGCCCTTACCTGTGCATCCCCTCATAATCTTTAATAAGTATCCTTGAGTCCTTAGCGAGTCAAAATAAAACTATACAAGCACGAATGAGTAGCCATGCGAACTAATAGATCCTAATTTGTAGTTGCCACTGTAATAACCTACTGAGTTTTCAATTTTAAAAGTTACTTGACTTGAATTTGGGGCATTTCTTCATTGTAGGACACATACAATATCTACGATTAAGTCGAAGTATGATGATGATGGTAACTTTCCAATGTATCACATCCCAATTCCGAAAACACAAAAACAATTTTAGATAAATTACTCAACGCTTTAACACAACTAAGGACTTTCACAAATTTATGCCAGTAAAGAAAGATAAATTAATGTTTTTCTGAGGGATGGCATTACATGATTAAAGGCAAATGCAAATAATGCATATTCAGCTACGAAATATCTTCTCCGAATCTCGGGATGGATTAAGATAAAATGGCTGAGAGAGGGGGTGAAGCTGAACACAATGGAAATATGAGCGGTATGTTCGTTTCTATAGAACGTGACGATTTCAAAGATTCATTGTGCTTAGTGATCATTCTAACTCTGGAATCCAACTAGGTTATTATCATAGAACTCATCAGGACACATGTCGACCTGAACAATATGTTCCTACAGATTGTTTTTTTCACTAATTCCAAATGTAATTTAGGTATTTTTTACAGAAAAAAAATAATAGTAACCGGTGCAACATTTTTCAGTGTCATTTAATACCTCTCCATGACATGGAGATTGATTTTCACATTTTTAAAGATCTGATTTCGAATATTCATCTCTGTCATTGATCCACACATCCTTCATCTAGGAAGTTCAATTGTTATCACATGGTAACATCAATTACTGCCGTAGAGTATACATTATGATATCATCGCTAATTGCCTTTTGGTGAGTAGTTGGCTTTCGATTCCCTAATTTGCATTGGAACAACTTCAAACCACCTACCGTCCAAGTAAGTCTATCGATTATCAATAAACGAGCTGGTGTAATGTAATTCACATTCACGCAAGTTTCTCGTACAATGAGAAATTCGAGCGGAACAAAAGTTCACCAGTTGACTTTTTTTGTATTAAGAATTTCAGCACCGTTTCCACACCCTTCCGTTTGTCAGAATTAAAACTTTTCAAAGAATTAGAAAAACACATCGTTGATAAAACATTTTTATGGATAGTGAATCGTGTGAACAACCTGCGATCAGATCATGCTGGTGTTTTGGGTTCGGTTCTTAAAACACAATTGAATTGATTTTATGGAGGTTCAATGAAGATATGGCCGTGCTCACGTGTTTATCATAGGTATCTATCGTACCAAACGCGCTTTTCAATTGCATCCTCTCAGAACGAAAATCTCTAATTATTGTTTCGGTCGCTGTAAGAATTCCCTGAAGGATTTTTCTCTCGAACTTTCAGGACTTACCGCAGTAAGGCACTCCGTATATTAAACCAACCCTGGATAAGAACTTTCTTTGGTTGGCAGCGATGAAATTCGTAGGAGACTGTCATACTCAACGGCCACGTTTCCAGAATACTTAATTAAAGAGGTTTAATGTAGAATATCGGAGAAACAATATACTTCCCCGCCCCCCTGCCACCGAAACTGGAACAATTTTGGCTTTTTGACAACCGACTGCATAATTCCGCCAACTAGTCCAATCTGAACATGCACCAAATCATAATTCATTTTAATAATGATGATACAAATGCACATTATACATGCTGCAATTCAAGACAAAATCGACTTTCTTAGTAGTCAACAATCGTAGCAATTCAGTGGCATTTATGTTGATGTCCTCACCGCTGTTATTAGTATATCATTATTCATTTACACAAGTTGCACATTTTGTTTTCAAGTTTACTTCGTTCATTTTGTAGATTTTTGTTCATTCAGACTTCATTTCTCATCATTTGACTACGTTTGTCAGTTCTGGCAGTCCCTGCTGTATTATTCAGTATTCGCTTCGTCAGGATTTAAGTATTTCCTCATTACGACGTTTTTTCGATGAAGTCATGATTATACATCTTCGACCTAAGCCAACTAAAACAGACTCCTTAATTCAAATTCGTAAGAGACTCTTCTCTCTGGTGGACGACTCTTTCATCTCACAGCGGCCCAATCTCCCAAGCAAAGGGCAACTGTCACATTTCGGCTCTTTGCCGGACGAGCTATGCGGCCCCTCGTCCCACAAACCCAATTCCTAACGAATATTAACCTGCCCTTCTCGAAATGATAAAAAAAAAAACCCACTCCTTTCGAGTTGGAAAAAAACCCGACCCGAGTCGTTTTTGAATCTTGAGAGAAGGCGTAATTCGTCGAGATGCCCTCTGAGGCAGACAAGGGAGAGCGGTCACTAAAACGGTACTCGCTTCTCAGCTCAGTAAATCAGGCCCCTTTATCGCCCGATTAAAATCTCTCGATACAGGACACCGCTTTTTTTAGAGGTATCTTCTTGGAACTCGAGGTCTTTTTTTGTGTTCCTTTTTTATATATACACAATTCAATTTAAATTATCAGCAGTGAAAGGCTGATTTATGTGTAGCTTCTACCTTCAATTAACCTCAATAGCCCACGAATCTTGTGATCCTGAGAGAAAAGTTTTCGGCCGATACCGAAAGAATTTTGGTTCTTAATAATCGAAGGAAAAAAAGTCCTTTGATAAACCGTAGTTGACGGACTTTTAAATTGGGCAAAGGTTCTTATTACTGTAGGAAAAAGTTCAAGCTGGAAATCGTCTTGTTCAGGCAGGTCCTCATCAGCTTTAGGATGAAATTATATTTCGGTCAACAGTGATGGCATTCAATACGATTTCACATCGAATAAATGAATGATCGGGAACGGAGTTTTTCAGTCGGTTCATTTCCAACATTCCAATTAGTTTGTTATTTGTTCGATATTAGTGTTTCCATTTGTTCTAACCGAACGAAATTGATCATGAATCACGACTTCTTCTCAAATGTGATACAGGAGATACCTAATGATTCTTCGCTTGCCGAACATTTCAGTCACACCGGCTAGACTTGAACAAAATGTAATCGGGTGGAGCACGATTGCAAGGAGAATAATTTGAAGTTGTAACGAATGGTTAACGTCACAAATAAGTCCAGGAGACATTTTTAATTCCTCATTTGAAAGGTTGAGCGGAGCCACGCGGTGAAAACTGATCGAGATAGTAAGGATGGACCATCATCAAAGTTGCCGAAACCTTCAGGTCACATAAACGGTGATATTTTAGTTCCCTACATCGGGACTCAGTATACTTTGTTTAACACCGTAATTGTCACAGTTTTCTACCGCGTTTTAAGTTTCCCGGCTTCCTGGTGTTTTTCATCCGTATCTTTTCCACGTAATTAAACTCTCGTGAGTAAAATCTGGTCATCATCAATGTCACACAAACGAGATGTTGAAGAACTACTCGTAGTTCTTTATTAATTGTGTAATACAATGAAATATAACTTTTTCTGTCATAGTTTCTGCACTTCAATAGGGCGAAAAATATGTACTGAAATACAATCGTTTCTCTCATGATAATTGCACAGTACCGTGGGGTGTACATTTTTTATTTCCAACCCATTGAATAAAATATGGTAGCTTTCTATTCAAGGTTGTGTCCACCCTATTCACCTATTCACAAATCGGTTCGATTAGCCTTGATAATTAATAGGGATTGGGAATTAATAAAATCCTTGCCTACCTGGCTAATGCCGTTTAAAGAAAATTGCCATAAATTATATTGAGGGAATTAAATATCGATCGGGATACCTGATACATGCTAACCTGAGTTCGTGTCTAAGCTGCACAGTCTTAAAGTGTTAGTAATATAACTTGGACGGTATCGCACAGTTCAGCTAACTGGAAAGATGAAATGAAGTCGGATATCGTGGGTCAACGTTAACTTCCAGCGAAGTAAATTGCACTCGTCAGTACTAGCGTCGTATTCGTCGATGAGTTACCTGCGTTTAGATACGAGTACTCTAGAATCTTGATTACAATGAAGAACACACGCGCCGATCGCCGAACATCTGGGACGTGTAGTCTTTTTAGCCTTGCCTTTGCCGAAGACAGAGCCTACGCCATGTTGATGAATTCTTAGAGGACGAAGTACGATTGGGATTTTTTGTGGTGGTTTTTTTTAGGACAGAAGAGGAGACGAGGGAGACGGAGGGTGCTCGCCACATGGCTGAAGAGGAATCCAGCTCATGGAGATCTTATTATGAGCATCCCCTGACCGCCGCCACCTCGGCGATGCTGAACATCAGCAGCACACCTGAGGATCCAGCCGCGGCCCCTTCCCCCTTCGTCTATGAATACTACAAGCTCCCCGTCTCGGACAAGGAAAAAATTTCTGACATATGGCAGTAAGTGCTCCCCTTCCTCCTGAATGTAGTCTGAATATAATCCTGAATAGTGTATTTACATAGGTGCCAATCAAATTTTGACTCAGACTACTGGAATATTGTAATACTAGCCCCCCGGTAAACTATTCACAAATCATCATATTTTGTTTACCCTATTTGTTACGATTGGGATTTCAGTTGAATCCCATTTCCTAATTATGATCATAACATCATTCTAAATACAATTAATGAACCCAAGCGACTGGTCTTCAAACCAAGAAGGAGTAAGTAGGTGCACTTTTATCAGGCTTCTTTATAAATTATGGGTAGCATTTAGGAGTACCTATGGGGCTGAAAAATTACCTTTAACAATTGTTTAATTGGAGTAAATTCTATTCCGAGTATGTTTACATTTGCCCCACTACAATACTGTTACCGTTTCCTGATTCTGCAGAGTAACGATTCCCAAGAGTCTCGCTTAGATAGAAGAGGATGGTCGACGTCGATGCCGAAAAATTAAAAACACGGAGACAAGTACTTTTTGTTAGAGAGTGCGGTGTGTACAGATAGATTCTGTCTTCCCTTAAAAATATAAAACAAACAATATGGTAATCCTTATTGTATTGTTTATTTTTAGATAAATTTGGTGCCAAATATACGATGTGCGGATAGCCATTATTGCAATATCTACTTAGGGCATACACAACTCTATATTATTGTATCATGTGCAGTTTGATTCCATTATACACATAATGTATTCAACCACCTCAAGTTTGGATCACGCAATATGTACCTGTGCAATTGAGTTCAATCCCACCTTTGCGTTCTTCATTCGCCATGATTGGCTATTTAAAAGTATCTACGGTTATATTACGTATAGACAGCACCAAATTCGACTTTTTTCGATTCTGATCGGAAATAACAGGTACAAAAATCAGCTGTCGTTTAATAAGAGGTTTTTATTTCTTCGAGAGGACAGGGATCTGAGAGGCTAAAAAAACGAACGCGCCATTCTGGTCTTCATCCTTTAAAGGCATTGCTAATGAACGCATTAAATGATATTTTCCTCTTTTTACACCACTCAGATGATCTACCTATAAATAACCTGATCCCCTCTCTCCTTTCTCAACAAGGCGCGGCACTTGATTGAGTAACGCTACCCTCGTTCGCAATTTATTAAAACCCTCAATGTCGCAAAACAAGGCAAAAAACTAGTTTTCTAATTTATTAAACTTTTTTCTTCTTCTTATCTCGTGTTTAATTTGTTTTCCTTCAGCTCGCCCATGGCAGTTGTTGATAGAAGGTTCGATCCCCTCCATATTTCTTTAGTCAGTGAAACTCTCCAGGTCTCTCCGCCTTACGGGTGCATTTCAAAATATTCAGTTTCATGTTTTCTAAAAAGTCAAGCTCTCATGTTCCTCGAGTTTTTGTGTATTTTTCTATAAATGGAAGAGCTTCTATCATTCCACTTCTACAGTACATTGTATACAATGGATTACTAACGTACCAACCATCAGCTAAAGGAATCAATCACGTTTATTTGAAATGAACTCGTTTTTTCTTCTCTGTATTGTATTTGATTTTTTTTTATTTTTTTATTAATAACTAATGACATTAGAAAACACATTCTGCAATAAATCGCCTAAATTTATACTCTATGGAATAATTAAACATAGCTGTCAATGAGCTTTAATGAACACAGACTGCTTAGTATTGTCAGCGTTACTGATTAGGTTCAAACAGATTCAGTGCATACCCATCTGTCATAATATACCTGTTGTACGATGATAGGCAGTCCAGCGTTTTTATCTCCGTTACTTGGAGATGTAGAAAAAAAAAACAGAACAGTAATCCCCTTAATTTTTTGTGAATGCAAATAACTCATATTTGCACAAAACGCACAACGGCTTTCTTCTTTCAAATTAAAACTTTATTCGTACATCCGGATCCTACACAAACTTTAATGTAGATTGCATATAAAAACGAGATGCACGCAAACCCAACGCCGAGCACATGAAATTTCACTATTTTTGACGTTGATCCACGTGGTAACATCAGTTTTTCAAGTTGAATCGAATTCAACAGAATTAGGGCCAAAAATAATGGTTAGTTTAATATAAAAGTAATTTTTGCCATTATTATCTCATTTTTGGGCCCAATTCTGCAGAATTAGACTCAAATTAAGAAATCGTTGTCACCGAGTGAACCAGCGTCGAAAACTGGAGCCACCTGTGAGGTTTGTGTTCATCTTACTTTTTGTATGATTTCTGAGTAGCGTCAAACGTACATGAAATTTTGTGTTGAATCCAAATTGTGCAGTCGTACGAAGCTCAAACATGTAATATTTGAATTCACCGCAAAAAATTATATTTATTATTATTATAAGGGGGTAATCGTTTGAATTTTATCTACCCCTCCAAATAACTGTGATGAACATGCTGACCCTCTTATTAGGGAACACCCTTTATTTTCTCCATTCGTTATGGAGAAGGATTCACTATACTCATTAAAAAATTTTCACTATGCATATCGAAGTATGTGAAATTCATAGGACGTACCGCTTTCCTTTCCCCAGCGTTCCTTCACTGATGCACCTGATCAACTGCCAATTTTAATTACGTTCGACAAACTATAAACAGTGATCAAAGTTGGAATTGGTTCATTCAGTTTTTTCCCTTAAGTGATCTTTTCAGTTAGTTTTTCCAATTGTCTACGTCCTTAGATCATTCAGAATGATCAACAAGATCACGATTGAAACCATCATTGATATCGATCACAATTCAAAAAATTCAACAAATGGTACTAAAACTTTATGGGAAGAAAAAAGCAAAGAAATGATTCTCGCTAGAGAATGGAGAAATCGCCTTCATTCAGAGGAAAAGCATAATTTACTCTCCTTCTTATTTGAGATCTTGAACGGTTATGGATTGCACGGTTCTGCTAGCTCATAGATAAAGAGCATCACATTTAGTTCTTTGTTAACTATTTATGACTATCCTAGGACACCTCAATTGATCGACGTGAATTGTTGGTAATACGGTAATGAGTTTCTGTAATTTCCTGCACGACATTCAGCTTGTGTGATCATCTTATTTCCCTTAGCAGACAAAGACCCGATCTGTTGAAGAGGAAGTAGAAACCTGTGTTAACCGTTTAGATCCTCATCATTCATCACGAAACTCGCTCACTGCTCTGCTCCAGTGGTGTAGGTGGTTTTGAACAATGGCGAAGTTGATTGCCGTTGCCAGATAGGTCTCCCGGGTTCTTTTTATTTTTTTTATATTCCCCCTTGATAGTCGTCGAGTCCACGAGAGTGAATTGTTGACCTTTCTCTCTAACGATGGAGCTATTCAATGTCCTCAGCTCCGTAGAGAGATCCAGGAGTTCATACCAACTCAGCCGCGATACTACAAGTCATGAAGTGGGTAGCAGACAAAATTTATGTCGCATTGACGTCTCTTCCGCATAATCAGTGCCAGATTCATTTTTGAGTTCTCAAGCTTGAAATATCTTGAGTCGTCAAGCAATACTGAGTTTCGTATAACTCAAAATCACTCTTACGTTGAAGAGAAACATAACTTCTGCTGACTTTTACATTTTGACTTTTTGGGCATCGCCTTCTTCGAAAACAGTAATTATTTAATTGGTTTGCGTACGAATTGATAAGTGCCATCGTAAAGTTAGCCAATTTCAATTTCAACTGCTAGTTATCATTCTTACCCCAAAATCGTACCATTATGGTGCTAAAAATGATTTTTGATTATTATAGTGTGTCTTCCATGTCGTTATGTCAGTATCTCCAAATAATGGTTTACAAATCCGTTCATGCACTTTCATCCGAAACACGTATGATCGCTTGTGGAAATATTTTTAAAATTGATGGGAGAGAGCTAGGAAGATGGTATGCACTTGAAAGATAAGAAGTCGCATTTTTTTCATGTGTTAGGTGTGAATCGGCAAACGCAGTTTAAGTTCACTACATATATAAAGACCTACATGAATACTCAATAGTTACACTCCCTCTTACGCTCTAGAAACTTGGAAATTGTTTCATAATTCGCGTTCTTCAAGTTGGTGAGAAGATAACAGAATTGCAATGACGCGTAGAGCCTACTACCGCGAACCGTATGGTCTTTATTAGCCGACCGTTAAACGTGACGTCACCTAAACATCTCAACCTACTAATGGGGCTGGATGAGACAGCAGTAACAATCACCTAATAAACATTGGTAGATTACCACCAAACGAGCTCTTCCCAAGCTCAGTAATAATTAACCTCGACTCTTTTTCTTTGGTCCATTATAGTCTCTAGGTTGGTGAGTACCTTGAGTGGATTACTCCACCCTACCCCATAAGATTACAGTTTACGTTGTTGGAAGTTTTCTGTCTTTGAGAATTCTGGGAATATAAGTGCATAGCCGGCACGAAACAACTTAATATTGTGCCTTCCTTGAATTTGTTATGGGAACTGAATGGAATATGATTCAAACATAACACTTTTACGTGTTCGAAGCAATCTTTTGATGTTCAAAGAGCGTAACTGCCCCGAATCCCTAAAAATGAAATCATAGTTGCCAATTTATATTTGGTTGACATTCTGTCAATTTACATTTTAAATACCCCATAACTATTGTAAATGAAGTATTGTTGTTAATCGTAACTATTGATTACAATAGTAGTGTTGTTCATAACCTTAAGCGAATGTCCGACTATCGTAATCCTTTGTCTGAACGTCAAGATCTGAATCGTAGGATAACAGTAAATTTAAATCAGGAAGAAGTTGGAATGGAAAAGGATGATTTGATTCCGTCGTGAATAAATAAAAGCTAGGAAACTACGAACATAATGAATGATCGACGTAGTTTTAATAATCAGGAAAAGGACTACAGGCTCGATAGGTGCTGGCCTTGACATTTCTAGTTCCAAAAGCCAACGTAGACAGACAACTTTATCGGTTCTACCACTGAAAGCGTTATCCAATTAACGAAAAATAGACGTCATTTATTGACATGCTCCAGCAGTACATAGACAAAGAAATTGTATAAATAAAAAGATACGAATTGAATGTAAGTTTTTTTCTTGGCTTTGAAACATATCTATACAGCGAACTATGAAAAAATAAATTCATAATGAAACCCAGACATCAGTGATTCAACTTCTGAATTTTGACATTAACCGCACACTCCAAAAATAGTTTTCATTGATAGAATTGATTGAAGAGGATTCAACAGTTTTTCATTTTTTTCGATAAATATTTCATCAAAAAAGCCCTTGAGTTTCCGAAGTACAGAATGTCGATAACAGTTCATCAGAAATATAAATACTTGCTCTTAAAGCATGGCTTGATATTTTTATCATTATTCAAACTTAATGCAATACCGTGTATAGCAGTCTATATTGTAAAAAATCATACAGAGAAAACGTCCCACCACAGGAGAAGAATTTTTCCGGTTAGAAGTTACGTTCAATTAACCGTTTAGAGGCTTCAAATTCTTTAGACCATTGAAGAAGGCCTTATACGTAAATTGTTCTTCGTGCTGAACAAATCGTGGTTGGGCGAAGGTTGTGAATCTTGTGTGAAAATAGTGCGGAGCATGTTCTTACATTCTGCAATGGCTCACAGCGTGAGTCTCTAACGTTCGGTTAGTATTATAATGGGTGTGTCCATAAGGACTTTTCAATGTTGGAAAGAAATCCATTACGGAGCTCTTCTTTCATGACATTTGCTACTGGAAATCGTAAGTGTAATCGCTTTTGTGTCGGAACGAAACAACCCCTGGGTCCTCTCGGGTTACGATTTTTGACGCCCAAGCGGCCGGGTGTTGCGGCCGTGTTTGGGTTAGTACCTCAATTAGCATAGAAGGGATAACTGGATAGACGGAGAAAATCATATAAAAAGAAAGAGAGAGGGACGGAGAAATTGAAATGATGGACGAAAAAATAGGGATGAGAGGGGACGACAGAATGAGAAGCCTTTAATACCAACAGCTATAAATTACGCGTCACCATCCTACCTATTGTGCTCCGGCGAGATACCTACCTTACCCTGGGAACCCGCCACTTCCAGCTCCAAGGGTTGTTTTCTTATAAATCCTTTTTTAGTGGAAGCATCCCTCCCCGGTACCAACCCCTATTGAGACCGCTCCCTCTTTTTTTGGAATCAGGTGGAGAACTCGGTGATATCAGGTTCATTGTCGCCTTCTCTCATCTCTTGAATAGTTAAGCAGTTTGTTTAAAGTGAATAGGATCCAGGAACTGTATTTGTTAGCTCATGCGTCTATGACGGATGATTCAAGGAGAGGAATTTCAGTGAGTAACTTTATGTCAGTCTTATATGTCACATTTTCAGAAATTGGTTACCGCATGCTCATAAAATGTTGAGTTAAGTAAATATGTGTATACTCCTATTAAACCTCTTAAACACTGGAAAAAATCTGTTTTTGGCACATAATTTTCCATTGAGCAGTTATATCAGACCAAATTCTTGTTCAGTAGAATTATTGTCGGATTGCATACACCTCTTACATGTGTGAAATAGAATTGACCAATTTAAATTATTGAATTAAATTTAAATTATAAAAAGTATTGAGAAATTTAAATTGAGGAGTACAATTGCATAGGTCGGTGCATGGGGTTTTGTAAAGTAGGATAACCGACTTCTATGAAGATTGTAGATCTGCAGTAGAATTATTATCCGAATGGAGTATCGTTCCACCTCTCTTGGGCTGATGTTTTATCGATCTCAAAACTATCAAACTCTCATCAAATGAATATGAAATGGTGAAAATGTCAAAGTTTACTTCTCCAGTACATAGGTATTTTTTATTCTTCTCATTTTTTTTTTTTTTTTTGCCATCGTAAAAAGTACATTTTCCTTTCTTAGGATTACTAGAGTACATCATCCGCTTGATGGACGAGGTGGCTTGAGACGCTCAGATCGCTCCGCGTATATCAAGTTTTATGCGTTACTCGAGTTATTTTTCTTTTACGACTCTGCGGGATTTATTCTGTCCACCTTATTACTTCAGCTTCTCAATTACCCATTCCATCAGTTTTTCTCTCCATTTCCCCCCACTCTTGGCACTTTTTTCCTCGAGTTCTCGTCTTGTTCTTTTTTAATTGCTTTAACGCTTTTGATCCCGTAGGGTTTATGGTCAGTAGCGTAACTGCCGCTCCGTGCCGGCCCCATCCACTTAATTAGAGAGAAATAAAATTTTATTCGGCCGTTAAGGAAAGAACTGAGGACTTCTCACAAAAAGACTTCGGAAAAAGAAGTCAAAGGAGGAAGGAAAGAGAAAAAAAAGGTTCTGTTGAGCCTGTAGCCGATTCTGTGCTTTCTAGAGGTGCCCCCTGGAAAACGGAGTTCTGGTCGTTGGGAGGTTTTACTGGTGCTCTGTAGCCTATCTGACCTGCCTATCTCTTCAATTAATCAACAACGCTGGTCAAAGAAAGTTGTGTCCGAGCCGTTTGCCGTTTATGGGAAGGGCAGGCATGGTGACTTGACTGTGCTTGGGAGCAACCTGCCGCTGCGTCGCGCGCTGTCCTGCCAGGAATTACAAACAGGTGCGCCAGCGGCCTCTCGTAGACGACTAGACGATTTCTAGCTTCTTCGCAGCCGTTCTTGGAAAACTTGATGATGCCGGGGAAATGCGAGTGAGGCTCGAAGGGGTCTTTAAAAAAAGGCAGAAGAAGAAGAAGAATACTACTACTCTCGAACCCGAAGCATCTGGTCGCTGTGAAACTAGTTCTTTCTCTTTTGACGGCAGTCTTCTTGCCCGATCAGGTTCTGTCTCATGCGAAACTGTTAAAATAATCCCGATGCAAATAATGTGGTCGAACGTCAAGGAACTCGCCCTCTTGCTGCCTCCAGCCAAGTGAGGTGAAGGGATAACAACCTTCTTGATACTTGATACCACCTCCGACATCAACAACATGTTTTGGTTTAGAATCAAACGCATAACCAAGGAGAAACACTTTTCGATATTCGTTACTTATTGCGTCGTTTATGTTCATCAATATGGAGTTCGGAATACCATAACCCCTTTGAAACCTATAACCCTTTTTCCCTCGCGTTTTTGAGATATGATAGCAATTATTTCATTGCCACAGGAATATTTATTCCCGATCAGAAATAAGTCTATGTGAAAGTTGGTGGTATAAATCAACCGCCCGAAGGCCGAAGCACAATAAGCAATTTTAATGCCACTCTGCAAATCACCTGGGGCACGATCAGGTGAGCCTTCGTATTAAAATGGAATTCTTCTATAACCATTTTTTACTAATATGTATTCCGATGAACTCGTGACCTGAACTGAATGCAGCTAAGAACTGACATAATTACGTTCGACCGATCGAGAATTTTTATAATTTAAACTAATAAAAAAAATTGGCTCGTCTATGACGAAATGCGAATGGAGCTGGTTACTCATGAATAGAGCTGCATGAAGCTAACTGGTTTTTAGACGAACGTCCTATAGGTAGGTAATATCTATTATGTAGCCCATCTCTTCATCGAACATATAGTTGTTTCTAGGTAACGTGAAGATGAGAGGGCATCAAAGTTGTAAAGTGGCTGTCGATAATTAATTCTTGATCTTGGGTTTTCGATTAGTCACAATTTCCCGCTGTACTGAGCCCTTCTTTAAACTCCACCCATCAAAAATCATGGAACGAGGTGGAATAAAATCAACCTGATCAATAGGTACGAGTACCTACTCACCACATCTTCTCGCATTCACCTATTGGCTCAAATTGTCTGGGGCTTCAGTCTTCGAATTGCAAAACACCTGGACAAATGTTTCTTGATTTGTAGTGAAACTGACGCCGTGTGCTTGATATTTATTTAAGGCTAGCATTCGAAACTGTTATTAAATAGGTACACAAGCCAATTTAAGAAAATCAATCCCGTCGCCACTCTATGATGAGTTTTGCCCTCGTAAACGTGAGTATGCCCTCCATGTAAGAGTTGAACGTACCTCGTGTTTACGTTGGCGGCGGCCTTGATTCTCCTGGCATTGTGTAATCGACAGGTTTTAGGTCAGTGAAGTTGAATGAAGTGCGTCAGCAGTTAATCGACAGCCGGCGCACAATTCAATGAACAGGCTCCACAGCTGATCTGGTCGGAGGTGGACGACCGCTCGTCCCTTCACGATTGTTTCGTGCACGCCCCCTTGATGAAACTAGTTCGACTGGATACAGGCATAACCTTGTCCCTCAATTCCTCGTCTTCGAGTGAATCTACAAAGACCATTATTCACCAGTTTCATGAATGGTGATCTCAAACGACTGTAATTCATCCCATGACCATCTCTCACCAGTTTTCATCTTGCGGGTGGTCAACACAATTGTTCCAAATGTGGTCAATAATCGTTGTACCTAGGTAAAGCAGAAACCGTCAAGTATTACTTTGGTTATGAAATGTTGGTTCCTAACTACCAAAATAAGGTACTGTTAACGAATTTTCTCAAATATATCGCAATCGCATCGAAATTTTCTTCATCAAAATCTTGAGACGATCTGAAATTATTCCTGAATTCATACCCATCTTTATATGTGCATGGGAAATGTGAACGGTCGAACTTGACAAATTGTAATGGACCATTTTTTAGTAGCTGTATGTATCTCTGGGTGAGACAAAATTTACCATGAATTTTCAGACCTACTTTTCGCATCCTCACCAATCATAGGTAACTTTTTGGCCTAATTTCAAATTATACACTTGTACAACATCCCGCTTTAAGGCCACAGTGGGATACCAACTCGTTGAGTCTCAGCAAACACAAGAAATCACTGATATTAGAGGAAATACACATATGATTGGTCAACTTAAAAAATAGTAATAAAAAAATCACTTAAAGCGAAAAAACTGCTTAATATCAACAAATTTATATTTTTATACCAGAATCCTGCTAGTAGAAATAAAAAAAAGCGTTGCTCATAGTTTGCTAAATCTTTCTACGTTTAGAAATATTTAATTAAACATGTCCTACAGCTTTTAATAAATGAAGTAAATAATCGTACGGAATATTGTGCTTAAAGTAAAATTAAAATCAGATAAAAATATATAAGAGCTAACGCTAACGGTATAAGAACACAAAAAAAAAATTAAATCCTCAAATTTATTCTTGCACCATAATATCATTTTTTTAAAGTTAATTTGTCAGAACATTTATAATTAATATTATCTTTGTTCCCGAACTGATCAAATTTGAACACGATAATTCAGGAAAATTCGCTCATTCGAGTATGTTGACTACTGGAATTTATTTCCCTCATCAACCCCTAAGTCCAAATATTTAAACGCGTCCAGTATCATGGAGATTACTGATTAGATTTTTTTTTTCTGTCTGCCTTCTGAATACTGTTGCTGTTAGTACGCAGATACTTTCAAAATTTAAAACTACGAAACCATTTCAATCAATGTTTTAATCAAAATTCCCATTTTTACTGATTATACAGGTTGATGTCTATATAACAGAATTCAATTGGTACATTTTGAAAAAATGCCCATGACCTTACCTAAATAACTAAAATTGATTTTCCTCAGTTACTAATTCACCTACTGTTCCGTAACTGATTTATTTCCCGTTGTAAATTAAGTTTATTTTTAAAAGTGACAATACCTTCAAATCTAGGATGTATATGAAGTCGCATTAATAACAGTTGAACTTGAACACATTCTGGTCGATATGTAGGCAAATCAGGTTCCCGAGAATCGTTTCAAACATCCCCGTGAACAGCCCTTGACGATGTTTCTAGTTTCTGTGACTATAGTTTTTAGATATTCGTGACGGTCGTAGCATTCGCGTTTATCCACAATCATCACATCCCCTCTCCTTCCAAGCTCTTCGCATCTACTGTATCGTGAAGGGAATTCACATATCCTCAACACTTACACCCCTATCCGTTATGACGTTAGTAAGTTAAAGAAAAAAAATTGGATCGGGTCTCATCTGGCTCAAGCTGTAGTCGAGAGGGGCCCGCACAAGAAGAATTTGCCTAGCACCTTCGCACGTTTTGTGCAAGAAGGCAGGTGTTGTCAGTTGGGCGACTGGGTGCGTGTTGAGAATGGCCACCCAGCGACCCCCTTCGCAACCCTCTTCACCGTCTTAACCTTTTCATCCCATCTCCTATGAAATGAGATTATATCAATGATGCTGAAAATTCAGTTAAGGGCCCCTTCCGTACTCACGCCTAAGGGCGAGGGACGAGAAATGGAGCGGAAGACGTTCGGCAACAAGTTTTGTGTATGCAAACATCTTTTACCCATGATTAGCATTTAAATCTTCCGCTTTAGAGGCCCTTTGGGGTAACGAAGAAACAGTTTTAGGCATCACACACCCTGCAGCGGTTTCTACATCCAGTGAGGTAGACATGCAGTTAATTTGATTAGTATGTGAACCATTTCGGTAGGCTATCCATTAACTAAAAATTGAGAAAACATAAATGAATGATAAAACACAATACCCTCTCCATTATCAAAAGGGAAATATTCACAAGTAGTAGTATCTCCATCGAGCCAGCCGACTATTATGTACTTACTCGTAATTATCTATCGCAACAACAATCACAGTGCCACAGTATTGGTCGCCATTAGATCCAGCATGAAAGAGTTTCTTAATTACGTTTAGCAATTTGCCGTTATCCATCATAAGTTGCGAATCTCATTTTACGAATATGTTAGTGCTTCATAGCATCTACACAACATACTCAAAGATTAGAAGCGAATCAATTTTTTGGAAAAACACGGAAACTTGGATTCTCAGAGTAAACATTTTATTGTTTTTGAGCACAGAGTTGTATGTCTTCCCTCAATTGCAGTTTCTCATTTCAATACTTCAATACTTTTCACTATGGATATATTAGTATGAATAATATTTAAATAACAGCTATTGGGAGTCTTATTTCTTTTCCGACTCTGTACTTTTATTTTGTCATTTACCTACCATTTCTGTTATGAAGTTATCATAACAATTACAAAATAACTCGCTCCATATTATTTTACGAATCAATGAAGAATCCGAAGCCAATAACGCTGGAAAGGGCAAGTTCATTGACAACCGCAGTTCTTCGAATCTGTGACAGTCTAGTCGTCTAGCTACAACAACTAAGTTCTGAAACATGTCAAGTTTGCTCATTTGGGAGATCGCTTTCCTTGAATTCCCTCCAAATTGGTCTTAATTGTCGTTCCGATGATATCATAAAAATTTTGAAAAAAATGTAATACTAAAATCGGAAAATGTTCAATAGTCTTTAGGAAATAATGAGAGAAGGCGAAGGTAAAATTACGAGTAGTGTTAAGCAAAGATAAATTACACACATTATCTGTAATCTGGCAAGTTGAAGTGCATTCGGCTCCTTGGAGAGGCGGCAATTAAGGTGGATTGAGAATGCTCCCTTCGCGCCGGAGTCAATTAATAACTCAAATTGGTCAATTTCTAGAACGTTATTTCACTAACAGTCCCTTCTGCACGGCTCCCCTATAGCTTCGAACCGACAATTTAAAGTTGTGTATTGTTTTTGTAGGCACTTTTAGGAACATGGGTAGCTGGAGGAGGGTTTACCTCCGTAAAATTATGTATGCGAGTAATCAACCTCTCTCGAGAGTGGAAGATAGTTGTTAGTCTTTTTGGGCCATTGAGGAATTTGCCTTAGAAAACGGCTTGGAATGCCTCGGGGGGCTGGTCCAGTTTTCTTGCCTCACACTGGAGCTCATCAATTCATCTTTCGAAAACATCGGCATAACAACCAAAAAAGGACATCCAATAACAATGGGACTAATACCACATTTTTCAAAGCATAAGCGGCGTTTTAATAATAAATACATCGGCTGTTTGGGCTTCCATTTTTCTAATTTATTTATTGTATTGTAATAGGTATAGCTTATTTTTATTGTACAGTTTTCTCAATAGATTTATTGAAATTATTTAACGAGTTAATTTCCAGTTTGCTTTTCACTACATTTCTAATCGCCATGTGGCGAATTTCCATTGTATACTTGTAAGTGACCATTCGTATCACGTCATGAAGTCTCACGGGCTTTGACTTCCATTTATCAATGTTAAGGACTGGTTTCAGGAACACAGCCCTTGAACTATTGAACTTTCCCTTTTTATTAGGTAATTGCTGGTATACATATGTGTTTGGGTACCTTCGATCGGTGTTACCAGAGAATATCTGTCCTCCCGATCAGAGGATTATTAGAAGTGATTTAGTCGGTGTTACCAGTACAGCATACTGCCCTCCCGACTAAACCTTGAGGAAGTGTAGACCGTCGTTACCAAGGAGAGATCTCCTTGCCCATACGGTACACGGTATGAGGGGAGGATCCTTAACAATCAAAATTTAAATTTAAAAAGTTTTATTGCATTTTATTCGTACATGAGAAGCTGTTGAACAAGCTGGTTGTTTCCGAACTGTTCCATTTTAACCCGTTCCTCAGTTATGGATATTTGAAGTTCAACTCCGAAAAAGTAGGTCTCGAGAAAGACGCATTCAAAGATTTGATTTGTAATTACTTTTTTTTTCAGTATCTCCTAGTTTTTAGTTTATCATTCTATAACTACGAAGTAATATAAATCTGTTTGGCACTCCAACTATTTTCACGTTTCTTGATGTAATATATCTGGCCCTCAGCATTCAATGGCCAAAAACGAAAACATAATCATTTCTGTGAATTTGATTTTTTTACCTATTTACAAATTATATCCTATATCCCCGCTATCGCGCTCTATGTTTCTTTCTCTGGCTGTTGAGAACACAATGTCTTCGAGAACAATAAATGATTGTTTAATCGGCCATTTTTACGGTTTTCAGGCGGAAAAACCTTGTCGATAACGCTGAGTAAAAAATCGCAGCTAATAGTTTCTTCTGTATCTTGGTCTGTTCGTTTGAACTTTTTGTTCTGATGTTATCACTTATAAAATCTGGGATTGCGAAACGCCAGTTCCGCATCAGCAATCAACTTCTAAACGAAGTTCTACGTGAGAGGTGAATACGAATTTCTCTTATCAACGGAAAATAAAATACATTTCTTGCTCATTCAAAATGTCTTGTCTCTAAAACGTGGAGCAGGGCAAATATAGTTGCTGCATACTGATGGTATCATTCTGGAATAAAATAAGGAATAATGAATGTGAACGAAACTTCTGAAACTCAACGTGAAGCAAAAAGTAAACAGCCCAAGATTGGAGCTTTGCCCACCTCGTGGGGAATTTAATTGGGATTGTAGCTTGAATGTTTCTAAATGCATTCAAATGATCTAACGCGTGACGGGTTGTGAACGTGGTAAATTACGACCGTTTCTTCATACGATGCTGCAACTATGCGCTGGATTTTTTTTTTTTTTTTTTTTTTTTACGTCGAAATCTCGGAGCTTGTTTTATTGATTCCCCGTCTTTGCCGTGTTTACTTCGAGTAGAATAATTTTCGAATTTCATGTGGCGCTTTCAAACGGAATGGGGGACGGGGGAAAACGTGGCAGTTCGTGAAGCAATCTATTACAAAAATAAAAAAAATAAGGGTTTTATTTCTATGAATTTCCACATTTAGCTATAAGTGCCTCGTTACTACAGACAATCATAAATTAGAACACGAAAAAAGGTTGTTCGGCTCCTACTTGTTAATCTTAATTCAGCGGTGTCGTAGGTTTAAACATGAAAAATCATTTACAGTTTAAAATGTTCTAATCCAACCTTGAACAATATAAATCGATACCGTGTAACTTATTGAAAGTATTGGGTTTATCTATTTGCATATAGCTACATCTTTAATAGGTTCATGTACCGCAACCCGCTAGTTACCAATGTCATCTTAAAACAAGCTAAAGAATGTGAATAAATTATGTGCACCGAGTTGACAAAATATTGCTTGGATACTGATTATAATTTCTCTATTCTAGATTAGAAATTCCACGAAATCATATCCACAAGATCATATATTGTCATTTGCGATGAATTCTCCAAGACAGTCAAGGCGAAATAATGAAATCGGTCGTAAAAAAACTATGGAACTTTGCCGGGATGTGGGTTTGACATCATCTGAACAATAACTATGTTCGTGTTACTAAAACCAATGGAAGTATGTGAACAAGCATATATAATTAACCGGTAAGAAAGTCTAAACAAAAACAAATTGAAATTACTGCGTTTTCAAGTGGGGTTCTACGTGTATGAGTAAGACACCCAGTTAACATCAACTCTGTAAGTTCTTCAACGTGGATCGAGGGATATTGTGGACATTCATAAGAGTACGTTCTTCCTCGTTTCCTTTTAGAGATACAAATTGTAGCAGAAACCCTCAATGCCCGGAAAATACTTAATTAGCACAAAATCATCTTCTTTTTTTCGCTCGTTTTCCGGATATTGAGTAATTGTTTTCAAGGCGGATTGAATTTTCTTTCAAAAACCACCTAATCAGTTCAATAATGGTAAGCTCCCTTTACGGGATCATTGATGTCGGCCAACGTGAAATATCAAAAAGTACGCAAAGTTGTGATCTTTGCGCCTCTTATTTGTAGTATTTTAACCATATTTCCGGTTCCTGTGTCCATTTCATCATACATGCTTGTATGCAAATGAAGGATTTTATAAAAGTCTTGTTAATAACGTTTGGTATATGGGAGGTCTCGAACAAAAACGACTAGGATCGATATGGATCGATCGTATGCCATTACTCTGATTAATATGCACGATACACATACTTTATACTAGCTAATTTCCCTTCATCTTAAATTACATAACTTTTTGGGAAGTTCTTCCAAATTGAGAGAAGTCAGGAGGAACCAAGAGCATCCAATATTTGTTGAACGTGGTTCCTGATAATGTAACTCATGTGTTCAAGTACAACTACCCTTCCCCCTACTAATATGCTGATTATAATTTGACCTTGGATGTACGTCAGACAGACCCTTGTCGTTTCTTCATGTCTTATTCTTCATCAGTATCCTGATTATGATATAAAACCGTTTGTCCCTCGTCTTGATATGAACTTGGGATTTTGACGGACTTGTCGAAAAACGAGGAGGGAGCCACCGCGCCGCCGAGCGACAAAGGGACTAGCGCGTCAACTGGCTTGAACAAAAGAGGGGAAAAAAGAGGGTTCCAGTTGAAACGCGATACCCGCGCATGACAGTCGTACCTACTTGTTGGGAAGAAGGTTGTGCACTTCGTTTGATTTGCCCCCTCCTGATGCAGTTGTAGTGGTACCCCAGTTATCACAATAATGAAAGGCGATGATGTGTACCTGTCAACCCCTTCAGAACAAGGTAAATCCTCGTCAACGTAATGTCACATGTCTATGTTTATTGTCGCCGGATTCCGCTCTACCTTTACCCACATAATTATATTGGAGACAATGTACCTCTTACTACAAGCATATCACCGATCACGTAATTGCCTGTAATTTAGGTTCAAAATATTTTCCCCAAAACTCTGTCTGTTGGTATTTTCCTTCTAACTCGATAACACTTTGTCACGAACCTTGTTGGAGTCGGTTATCAAAAAAAATTAGCTTATTTGTATTTTTACTGAACGGATATTAATCTGTAGATAACAATTTACCCCAATCAAAATTGTAGAAGGACTGAGTAAATCCAAAATCGAGTCCACATGTATCCAACGCACAGAAAATTACAACAAACACATCTTATCTGCATTGTTTGAAACCTGTAACTCAGAAGCGACGAACAAATCAAAGCTCGGCTTTCTTCGAATTTCCTCCTACGAGTTAACATTTTCAAATAGCCAATCTCTCAAAATTCCATCAAAACCGGTTGAAAATTGTAAATATTGTCATTGTTGTGGTACTAATTACTGAGTGGGGAATCAGATTTGAATAATAAATTGAAAAATATCGGTACGGGAGCTGTTCAAGAAAATGTCGTTGCTGAGCAAACGTCAACATAGCAACACCCTGTCATAAGACCCATATGTTAGTGGAGGACTCAACCCATATCTTGCCGGTCGTAAGTAGTAGGGGGTTAAGGGATAAAACATGCCTGTTTCGGCGAATCCCTATCTTGGTTTCCTTGTTAAAAGCATCGAAGATGAGTGGGGTCATGATAGATATGTTATTTACATTAGGTAAGAAAGCCACGTGAAGCCACATTATTGCTGCGTGTTGTGGTTAGGTTCTGTTGTTCGAACTTTCCCATTTTCATGAAGATGTTAAATTCATTTTCGTCGACCTACCAATCCTCCTCAGTCCCCATCAACCGCTCTTCAATTATCTAAAGCTGGATACCAGTAATCACATTTTACTTGGTCAAAGTCTCAGCTAACAACAGCCCGCCCACGTGATATCCTGCAAATGAGCAGTAATCCTCGATCCTTTCATACTGTTCTCGGTTGGTAACTGTTAATGTGGCGTAAACGAGGCGGATCCCCTGATCCAGAGGTTTTCTCTTCTCAAAACGCTTCTCTCTTCACTTACCAAGAGGGTATATATTTATATATATATATATATATATAAATTTCTCAACAACGTTGAGGAAACAAAAATTTCTCCATAGCGTGGCCCCTAAGAAGTAATGAGGAATTTCTCCGTCAGTCTCGTCTTATTTGGATCGGCTGAGACATGTAGTATTGCGTGACGTTTGTATTTTCGTTCCGTTCTCGGTTGATTGGTTCCTGGTGATCAGATGTCTTCCGATGACAATCTTCGTGTCACCTGGACATACCTGCTTCTTCGAATGTCGGTTCATGTTCATTTTGTTGAATGAAAAGAGAAACAAAAACTATCCGATGAGAATCTTCGCATTGTTTCCCCAAAATGGTTTAATAAAAGTGGACCTTATGAGCACATACAAATGACATAAAACGTATCTACAACATTTTGAGGGATTGCAGTCCTATCATGATTGGTTATAGGAGAGATGATTTCATATTTGTACAAGCGTTTTTGCACTTCATATGTGAACAAGAAGAGTTGTGGGCAGTTCGCTCACGATATCATTGTTGTCCGTCCAAATCAATTTGGAATATAATTATACCGAGCGAATTCGCTGGGTTCTCCGTGTTGTTAGTACACACTGAGACTAGAACTGTTTATTACATATGTCATTATACATACATACATAACGATTTAATTAAATTCATATACATTCGAACACGTTCACCACCAGAACATTGGGTACTCCCCAGTGATAGAAATGACAATAGGCAGTCGAGCTGAATTAAATTTATTTATTTCAGTAGGAGACGTGTGATCCGCAGAAGTTGTTGAAAAAAGGTTCTACGACTCACATTTAACTAAACTCATATATTTTTCACATAAAAATTACTTTAAAAAACAAGTAAAAATGAGAAATGAATTGTTTATAATTATTGAAAATAATAAAGACGGAATAACCTTTTTCCTCCTTCGAGATGTAGGACAAAAGTTTATGATTCTCCTCGTTAAACCAGAGTGGTTCCTACGGTAAACAAAAGTTGTGACAGTATAGAATCGATGCTTTCGTTCGAACAAGTAGTTGGTTTATGACCATTTTTTCTTGAATGAGCTGACGAATAAAGCGTACTTACTTAATGTAAAAAGCAGCGGCTTGCTGTATTGACGAAATCAGCCTTAAGAAATTTTCCGAAGCAATCAACGAAAAAGATGATAGAGCTGGAATCACTTTCAGGTTCACCTAATTCACTTGATATACTACTAATATTCACTTACTATTAAATTCACATGAGTTTGTTTTATGTGTCATTTATCTTGCGGTGCAATCAAATGAGAGCTAAGGCTTCATCTATAATTCAACTCTTTTTTCTGATTTATCGTAAACGTCAGTTAATTATGTATGTTACGTAACAGCCACTCGTGCCCTTTTAATTCTGAGGTGACTCTTCGCCACTCCTTCTTTCTCAGGTCGTGGCATTTAAGTTTGGCCCCCCCATTTGTTCGATCGCACGGTGGGTTTAAATCTCCGATCTTTGCTCGCGAAAATGATCATTTCAATGCGTCCATCACTTGTCATTTCCGTTCTCTTACCACCCGTTGAAGTCACTGGGGGATTCGAAGTCCACCAACCATTCAATAATTTCTTCTTTAGAAGGTATGTTGTTCACACTTTTGCGTGTTGTATCGATTTATAAAATGCACTATGCATTCAAAACGTAGCAATCAACTTATTATTGAATAAACAAAATAATTGTAGAAGGTTCAACAAGATTATGTCAGTAAGACAATAGCTAACATACCGGGTTAGCATGCTTGCGTGCAATCCTAGTGATATTAAACATTTCGAATGTTAATTAACCACATTTTAGCCGTTTTACTCTTGTATTTCCATATATAACTAAACTTTCTCCCCTACTTCATATAAAGACACCGTGGAGCTTCTCAAAGCCCTCGTCTACCTCATTTTCCAAGAAATTTGAAGGGATCTTTTCAAAATCAACGATTTTCCCAAATTTCCAAGTCGACTTTTAAAATTGTATATGAAAAGTAGCACAGAGTCTGGAAATTAAGGGCGGTTTTTTTATGTTCATGGACATAATTAAATCTCTATTAGGTCAAGCCAACATTCGACAAAAGTCATTAACGGTTACAATTCGACTATGTTTTATCTGTCAATTGTTGAAATTCCTTCTTAAGTTGTGCACAGTTTGATTTCGTGCCCGAATGAACTTTTTTTTACTCTGTCTTCTTTGTTGAACCAACAACTCAACAGCCTTCATCTCTATTCAAAACCATTGTTACGTCTTCAAGACAGTCCGGTATTCTGGGTATAGTATGAATATTTAAACTCAGCAGATAGGGGTGATAACATCCAACCGGTAGCTTCACCGTTGTCTGAACTGTTATGCCTTTCGCGGCCCCTCACCCGTTTTTCGTTTTCCCAGTAACGTACCTCCCTCCTGAGCTTCCCCTCACTAGTTCATTCATATATTTATATCCATAAAATAAACATGCTACTTGTTTGGAATCATCTTCCGCTCAGATGGAGTCTCTATCTCGGAAATCTACTTCCTTCTGATGTGTATCATCGCATCTTCTCTGAATATATTTGGTTACAATTTAGTCTGTGATGGTGTTTCATCTAATCGTTAAAACCGTTAATCCGAAGGATGCTGGAAAATTTCGTAGTTGTGTTATTGTTTCCGACCACAGTTAACATTAACATTGTCATCACTAACAAAACGGGGCGATTGTACAAGTAATAGTTTGCTTTGATCCTTCTTGAAGTAAGGAACGACCTATAGAATCAATGTCCAATCGATAATCATGAAGTTTTAGAGAATATTTGAAACTTGGATGGTCCTTTATAAATTTTCTCTCATAACATCGACTGTTCCTATCGATCTCGAGATCACCAAGAACTTGATGTACGAGCTTCGTTGCAAACTCTTTGTATATAATGCCAATCATATCATCATGTTTCTGGATTGTTGCGGCTAAAATCATTCTTTTCAATAGTTTGGGATTAGTGAATAACGTTGGCAACCTCCACCGCTTATGAAATAATATGATATCGTTTAAACGCTCTGAATTCCTAGGATATTAATCGTTTTTCATCAACATCTCATGTGACGCTGAGTGATCCCAGTTCTATTCATTTGGTGAAGTCCTTAAACACCGATCTGCCAGTGAATCGTACAAAATCGTTTAATTTACAAACAAAACGTCAGATTTCAGTCAAATCCTTTATAGATTCATTTCATGGTACCATAATGGTGTTTAAATGGAGGTTTAAATAGATCAATTCAAATCATTGAAATCAAATCCTCAAGACCTTTAAGATGCAAGTCATTTGAGTGGGTAAGATTTACTGCCTCTTCTCATGGCACTTTTTTCCTCCTTTTTAAACATAAACGCCTAATTCAATTTCATGGTCATCACAACTTTATAATCTGGTATTTTTTTATGCACATCAGTTAAGCTTCACAGCTCAGGGTCGAGCCTTGGCCTCATTTGTTTTTGTACGTCCTTTCATGGCACTTTGCTCTTCGAGCTACATTTTCTAACAACGAAAACCATTTCTCATACAGTTGAATAGCAGGCATTGAGATATTTTGTATTATCAAATTGTGCGGTATAGTATTATTACAAAACCTACTTTGCAGCACCTTAGGAATTTTTTAACGAAACCCAGCTTTGCAAAGGCTCTAACAGTTTTTAAATCTGCAGTATAGTAAATTGTATATATTCATACCCCTCTGTTAGTGAAATCGGAAAATACCCAACATATACCATTTCTAAAAAGAGCGGAATTTCGTAGAAACAGCAGCAGGGCGGACAGAGAAAATGTGTCCGCCCTTTCTATCGTCCTAGCCAACCAGCCAACTCCAAGTTCATTAAATATGGATTTTTATATAAACATATATCATTAAAATGTTCATTAAATATGGATAGATACTGCCGAAATGTTTTTTGAAATTCTAAGATTTGTTTGTGTTACTGCATACCATTTAAAAAAAATGCATTTGACCATAAATATGATAGCCAAATTTTTTTTTTAAATAACGGCCCTACTTTCAGAAAAAACTTTACGAATGAATGAATGTCTCTTGAGGATATCTATGCGTATAATCCTACGTCTGGAATATCAATGAGTTTTTTTTTTTTTTTTTTTTTGCAAATGGCAAACCTATTATGTAATAGAATCTTTATTACTCAGGGAGTTGCGGAGTGGTATAAGTCAAAACCTCAGTATGTGTGAAGTACACAGTCTGGCATTGTCATGCTGTAACTTCATCAGGAGTTGAAATTTTAAGTGTCCTTGTTTTCTTCATGAGTTCAGGTGTTGATGAATATAGTTAAACATCAATCAACGAAAGTATTACTCAAGTTGGTGCGTATTCGAAATTTGGGTCTAGGAACGATTAGTTGAAGGTCCAGCACCTTAGAAACAACATATGAACCAAGATGGTGCTCAATTACGGTTTATTGTAAAATAACGGATAAGATAATGAGACTAGAGCTACGTTACGGTCGTCCATCACCATCCATTTGGAGATTGCGGATCTTCCCATATTTCTCCCAAGATCTTCCTTACCACATTACAGATAGTATTTTGTGGGGAGGCAACAATACCGCTGGAATGGAAGAATGATGGTGCATTTCGACTGTGAGATGCTTAGCCGGCAAATTTCTCCGTGAAGCAGGTTGGAAGCAATGGCACCACTCATCCGACCCCGGAGTCAGCCCTTCCACCTGTTTTGTGACCCGTCATCCCACTTACGGGTAAGAGATGAGTTGAAGCAATTCTGGTAGGAAACGCACGCCGCCACCTGATTACCTATATTCCCAGGCTTAAATCACTTCCCAGGAACACAGTCACTTGTGTACAGTTGATCTGTATTTTCGTGCAATTTATCAGGAAGCCATTGAAAGATTTACTGATCCACTAAAACCTTACTGAATTAGTCCATTTGCTACTTGCCTAACCTTTATCACCTTTCTCAGATTTAGCTGTCTAAAGCATCTTCAGCTGCATATTCACATAGTTTAAGAATTCCATCAATGCATAGCCCCCGACTACATTGAGTGGTAATTTAGATACAGTTGTGTGAGAAGAAAGTTGCTGATCCATGTATCCTCTTTGACACCCTCTTTCCCTAAATTACTAGAGCCTTTATTAATACTTTCTAGCTTGCCTGAAGATGATCAGCATGACTAGACAGCCTTTCTTTCATTCGTGAGTTTGCGGATTTCGTCATTTTGCATTGGACCTCAAGCAATCCCCTTAAAGTGCTTTTGTTGTGAATTCGCAGTTTTCACCCTCTCCCGCCCCCTCTCCCCCCATTTTTCTCAAGTACCCATTTCGATTTAGTGCGGCTGTCGCGCTTCATCAAGAGAACAGCTCATTATGGGATAACGCTTGGTATAAACAATACACCATCATGCTTCGCAGAGAAAATAGTTTTTATGAACTTTCTCGTCGTCTTCCGAGTCCACAATGACGTTTTACGATCGTTCACAGCTGTCGCACATCAAGTGGTACGTGGAGGCTTCAAGAAACTCTAACCTTTGATGACTCCACTCGAAAACGAAAATGCGAAGCCAGCTAACTCGGTCAGACCCTATAACTTTACCGTTCTCCGGTTCTGGGGAAAAGTTGTACTCCTATTATCTGCGAATTTATTGTTGGCCTCGAGGGATATTTAAACCCCAGCCACGAATGTGGAAATGAGCGACCAAAAGACGTTTTGTCACTCGAGTTGATACTTAACCCAACGAACAGTATACGCTCCTTCGACCTTCTGCCAGAAACAATTGCCGTTTGATTCAGAGGAAACTAAACTTATTTAAATTATATGTTTAGACTTTTCTGAGTCGTGCTAAATTATCAGCATCTTTAAAGTAAATGTTTTATGGACAGCCCCTCGTAAATGTACTTGAATCATTGGATCTTCTCAAAATCCATTCATGCATTTCCTGACCACACTGGAAAATGCGATGACCCGCTATAGGGTATGGCCTCAAATTGAAAACCTGTGGTCACCAACCAGAGAAATTTGTGAGTCATAAAATATCTCTCGCGAGGATTGCCATTGCAAAATGGAGATCAATCCGAAAGCCCACGATATCAAAATAGAAATTCGTGTTCGATGTTGGATTTCAATAACCAAACGCAAACCACTGCTGAAAATCAGTCTTATCAGTCTTTATATCCATACTAAATAAATGGATGAAATTGTGAGAGGTGTAATTTTATTGTTGAATTGACGGCTCTGACTAGTTTTGATTTGATTTTTAAAAATTAAATTTAAAATGCTTAAATTAACTGGGATCTAATTGATCTTAAAAACCTCAGTTCTAACATACTCGTTTGTACTATGTAATGTAACGACCGCCTAACTGCCATTGTGCCGAGGCGTACGTGTAAATTAAAATGTTGTTGTCTTTTCTTCTCAAATATGTGCACATTATCTATCTATCTCGCACTCTATCAATCCATGATAATAATTGGATGATAGAATGACACTGGGAGAAAAAAAAACGTTCCCTTAACAACTCCAAAAGGTTTTATGTGAGTACAATAAATGCTCTTGAACCCTAACAAGAAACTCCGAAGAGGTCCGGGATCGTTTTTTTCGTGGTTTCACATCAACAGTACCCAAGAAGGTGAATACACGTTGGAAAAGAAGCGGGAAGCCTGCTTTCTTCGAGATGAGGGAAAACCGTGGTAATCTGCGGAATCATGCGATCCCCTTGTTAAATGCTGATCTGCTAAATTTTGTAACTACCATAAGTTGACTTTATGATGGCAAAAGTGGTACAGAAAAATGTAGGTACTTGCGCCGCTGACAAGAATATTCACAAATTTCGAAGACAAATTTATTCTATGTAATTGAAAATGCAGAAACAAAATGAAAGTCAAACGGCCATTTGGGAATTCAGTAAACGGGTATCGATTGGACGAAAGCAGATATCAGAGTCCTCAATACCTTTCGCGCCATACCATCGTAAAGAGCCAATTTTTACTACGATAATATCCGAAATTCAGCTCAACGTCACAAACTCCGAACACATCGGTACCCCTACAATTTTGTAGAAGGCGTAACTTTTCAGGCAGTTTGTGATGAAAAATAGAATATTCTTACCATGTGTATAACATGTATAATTATGCACGATACAGCATTATCATGTTGTAGTGTTTAGTTGGAGTGTCATTACACCTCATGCACATCCCAATATCTGAAGACTCGTATATTTTTATAAAATTCTTTTTGTGCAACATTTATATGGGATTTTTTGGGTTTGTTGCCTAATGTTGCTTACATCTCTGTTCACAGGGCGAGCGGTGGAGGAAGTGCCATATTATCATCTCAGCTGAAAGGGACAGCGGGTGCCACGGGTCTAGAGATTGGCAGTCAAGCGTTGAGCGACATCCCAGGTCTATTTCTGCACCATCCTAGCAGTCATCAAGCGACGGTAAAACGGGAGCCTGAAGACTTGAGTCACCACCGGAAGACTGGAGCTGGTGACAGGGGGAGGCATAAAGTCGTATTGGTGACATCTGGCGGAAGTCACCAAGATCTCGTGGTCGACGTAGTCAACAACAACAACAGTAGCAACAATAACAACAATAATAACCCTCCGTCGATAAAAGATGAGTTTATCCCAAGTCCTCAGCAAACCAACAGGTCTATGAATGGTACACCGAGTTCCACATCGTCACTGATGGCGGCCGATCCTAACGCACCTATCGAGATCATCCCTGGTGAAGGTCTCAAGTCAGGCATCAATTATGGGTCTCACATCTTCACTACGATGTCGACTGGTGCTGGTACCCACGGTGGCAGCGGATCGCCGTCACCCATCCCCTATCCCGACCACACACAATACAGCACCCAAGCCACGTCGAGCTACATTACGACGTCGGCCACCAACCGCAGCAGCACAACCGCCTTCACCGATCCCTACTACCGTGAGTACTTCACGACGGAGCAGTCACCTTACGCCTCTCAGCTCCGGCAAGTGTCAACGTTTGGAGACGCTGGTGATGGCGCTTCGAACCCTGCGTCATTCGTCGAGCGCTACGTACGCCAGAGTAGCGCATACCATAACAAGGGTGTCATTGCCGCCGCTGGTCTCACAGTCGATCTACCATCACCAGACAGTGGCATAGGCGCTGATGCCATCACTCCCAGAGATCAAACGGCTATACAACAGGTGAACTTAACCAACCCTCAATTAATTTAATTCTCCAGACCGTTTTCCACCTACACCATAGGTTTTTGAATATTAACTCATCCATAGGTTTTTTTGGCTGAATATTAACTCATCTCCAGTACTAATATGGTATTATAAAAAAAAGACGGAGTAACATCAGTCATCAAGCTCAGAACGACTGGTCTAGTCTTTGGCTGGGAGAGATCATGAGTTATCATATTTCTTACCCCCAACCGTGATTCAGACTTTCCACCAAGTACCATTCAATATGGTTCGTTGAATCATATAAAAAAAAGACACATTTCATTTAATACCAGCGGTTTGCTTGTACAATCGTAACATTACGGAGTCATCAAGCTCAGAACGACTGGTCTAGTCTTTGGCTGGGAGAGATCATGAGTTATCATATTTCTTACCCCCAACCGTGATTCAGACTTTCCACCAAGTACCATTCAATATGGTTCGTTGAATCATATAAAAAAAGACACATTTCATTTAATACCAGCGGTTTACTTGTACAATCGTAACGTTTTTCATTCAAGCTCGAAGGCCCACATCACTTCTTGCTACTGAGAAGGTCTGGTGAATATAACATTTCCTTTCAACTTTTAGCGTTTCAGAAAGAGAAACGCTAAAAGCTCCCAAACAAACTGAATAAATATCCACGAAAAATTAAAAAGTCCTGTATTAAATCTGCTGAAAGATATCACGATCCTGTTTACTCGTATATTCAGTTCATAAACCTAATATTTTGGGCCAAAGTAATTATTTGATGTCCATAAAAAGCTCAAGTCGAGTTTGGTAACTTCAAGCAATCATTTTTTTATAAGTACATCTTTCAAATCAGCTTTGGAAGAAAACGTCCAACAAGTAATTAGCATAGGTATTATTTTATTTTTATTTATTTATTTCATTTTTTTTAATATTTTGAGACCAATTTTGCTCCTCTTTGCCAGAGTATCAACACAGATCAGGGTTTATCTGGAGGCTTGATTAATCCTAGACCTTTATTAAAAACTAAGAGAAAATGTTTCATAATTCCTCTCTCAAATGTTGTCACTTCACGTTTCGAATTGGAAGGATTCAAAATCTAATACCCGTCCACCGTCCACGTATGCCGTATAGGCATTAAAAGACGTTAGAATTAATACAAAAATCGGTTCTTTCACCCATGTGGACTCTATTGGTTCTAGTTGGTCCTAACGTCCAGCCAGCCTGACGCGCATAGATAACTAACATGAGGAAGTGGGGTGTCAATTTCTAGTAATTTTTGACGAGAAATCGACTGGGATGGTTTTCAGATCCGTATAAATTCACCCATAGCAAATAATCGCAATTGCTGAACTTGAAAGTGACCCCATAAACCTCACAATTACAAGAACAATCGCGCATTATTAAAAAAATAATGAACCCATATGTTAGGCAGTATTTTTACAATTAAGGATCCAATCACGACAGTCAACCTTTCTCCTGTTCCCTTGTTCGCGAACTGTTAATTTTATGTGACCCTTAAAACGCAGTGTAGCGAAATTCTACTAACGCCAAGATGTAATTTTCTCTTATTATGGTCTTTGAACCAATTTCAAATTCTACTGAATAACAAACTAAATACTTCAACTGTAGTAGCCACCTCTTGTATGAGACACATAGACTCCATTGCTCTCTAAGCGAGGCTCCCTCTTTTGATTGGTAATAATAATGTTTTCATTGCCACCATACAAACTTTCTATAACATCAGTAAAAATTTTGAATTAAAAAATATTAATAACGTTAAGATAAATGCATGAAGCTGCAGAACAAACGCCTCAAATTCCATTAAAAATGAAGTGCACGTATATTCAATCATCTAGTACGATGTAATGGTGACAAGACCAGTCACACCTCAGCACCACTCCAACCAGTGAAACCCATACCGTGGGTTCTGCGTCAGAAGTCTCTTTACTACTCACTCACGTCACTATGAACCTTTTTTAATTCATCAATCACTTAACCCATCAAGTAGGGCCACAAGATTTAAAATGAACCGTATATGTTGCCTAGCTTGTCGAAATTGTATTCCCGATTGCAACCCTAATCTAACGAAATAACTGCGTAGTATGTTTCGCTAATAATTATGGACATTTCACAAATACGAAAAACCTAATAAGTATAACCATTATTAATAGCATTGTATCCTGTCTGTATTTATCAAGGTAGGCGTTCTCTGTAAAACTCTTTTTTTAAATAGAATTTTTTTAATAATTCCAAGGTCTTCAATTCGGAAAGTTTCCATTTGAGAGGTTCACGTAGGTGTTGATTCTTTGCCTGCTTCGATCTGTTTTGATGTGTGTTTTTTGTGTCTTTTTTGTCCGTAGTCCTTCGACTACTCCGAGATGTGCGGGGGACCGCTGCTGGGAGAAGCGAGCAGGAGCAGCACGGGCTCCACAAGCGGTGGCCCCAGGACCAGACCCTGGCACGACTTCGGCAGACAGAACGACGCTGACAAAATTCAAATACCCAAAGTGTGAGTTATTCTCCCTTGAAAATCCCCTTCACGATTATCAATTAATGTTCGAAGGATTGAAGCCATTGCAATGAAGAAAATGGAAGTCAAGTAAAAACGTCTTATTTACAAGAAATCGAGTTGCAACGTCTTAACGGTTTATAGCTTTTCCAAGTCATGATCGGAAATTTCCAAAGCAATTTCAGAAATTTCCAACCCAATTTCAGACTTTTCCACTTCAATTTCAGAATTTTCCATTTCAATTTTAGAATGTGATCAATATCCGGGTGGGAGCGTAAAAAAGGGGATAAAGAGAAGGAAATAAGTGGGTAGCACACAAATTTATTAATACAATTAAAAAATTATCACGAGAGGTGAAAATGAACTCGTTCATCGAAATTAATAAAATATGCGCATGTTTTGCTTCCGAGTCCGCGAAGCAGCGGAAGCCTTGTGTTCACTTTCGGAAGCCAAACAATTTTTGTTGTCCGAATTCAGAATTTCCACTCGCATTTTGCGTTTCATTGTCTACTAATCAAATTTGGTTCACTGTCTGCCAGTCCGCATTTCCTTGTTACAGCCATAACTTCCACAATTTTGAATTAATTTAGCTCATATTTTGAGGGATTATGCAGATAAGGTCTCTTGAGGTCCCATACGAATTTCGTCTCAATATAATCAGCGGTACGCTCTGCGCATGCGCTAACGTGAAGTTTTTGAAACAGGTATACATCTTCGGCTGTTTCAAGAATTTTACGTTAACGCGTTTCTCGTTATCAATTTCGATAAACTAGTTCCTTCTCACCTTTCGTGATAATTTTTTAATTTTATTAATACATTTTGTGTGCTACCTACTTATTTCCTTCTCTTTATCCCACTTTTTTACGCTCCCACCCGGATATTGATCACATTCTGAAATTGAAATGGAAAATTCTGAAATTGGTTTGGAAATTTCCCAATCTGACTTGGAAAAGCTATATATATTACAACACTTGAATTATCATCCAAATTTATCATCTCAGAAATCTGTTTTTAAGGCATTCTGAAACGATTATTAATTATTTTTCATATACCATATCCACCATTACGGACGATAACTCTCTTTTCCTTGAAATAAAATATTCGTTCCTTAGCAATGAAATCAAGCTTTTAAATAAAAGAGTTCGTTGGAAAGAACTTGTTCAGCACAATAAATGCTTAAATTAAAGAAAAAACACTAAAGAATAGAAAAGCCCGAAAAAAAATTGTTACAGTTATATGGTATTTAAGATGTTAACCAGAAAAGTTGGCCAACTTCGAATTAGAGCATTCACGATCTTGAAATTCACAAACATTTGGCAAAACGTCTAAAAATCGGAGAGCTCCAACTTCTTTCCTGTGGTGGTTTTAGACATGTTTTCCTTCTCCTTCCATCACTCTGTTTTTCAATTTAAAAAAATTAACAAATTAACAAACTGAAGCTGAATAATTCACTCGAGATAAATAAAAATCTATCATAATTAAAGTTTTAATAAACCGAAAATATCGCTTGCTTCTATTTTAATTGAAGTTATAAGTTCACGGTTTCATAGTATAGTATAAACCTGTACTATGAAACCGTGAACATAGTACAGGTTTATAAAAAAAGTAGTTCTCGAGGGGAAACCAAAAGTAAACTAAGCTTGCTGAGGACAAACTCGTTTTCCTCGTCTCATTACGATTTCCATATAAACTTTAATTTGTTCAATTTTTGGCCTCATTTGTTCATTTTTCGCAATTTGCTGTATTTGAAGATCTTAAGACGTTGTTTCCTATACCCATTGATCTTCTTGGAACGATTATGAAAAACTGCAGGTTCATTAATTTCTTTAATAAATATTCATATGGTTATTTACACATCATGTTTTAGTTTGCGCGTGTTTTCTCCCATGATTTCTTGGTGTTTTCGAGATTTTTTTGATTTTTTTATTATGATTTCCTAGAAAAAAATCAAGTGCAACGATCGTACAGAAGGAACTCTTCTGTGACGAATATAATCAACCACAACTCTGTTTCATTAGCAGAAGAGTCTATTTTGAAAGATGTATTATTTCTGAGAGTATTAGGTTTTTCTGCCACCGCTACTTTTGTGGTGTTGATGGATGGTCTCATTTGAGCTAGAAGATCTAACAACTATAATAAATACAGTAGGATAAGCAGGGGAAATCAGAAAAATCGGAACAAAAGCAGGACCAAGTGAGGAATGTCATGAAATCCTGCTGAGCTGTGGAGCTTCAAAAACCCTTCTATTCGAAATCGAGATCTCTATTACATGAATATTATTACGAATCTGTTTAATTAAGCCGTTTAAGTTCAATTCATCATGTCAAGTCAAGTTTGAAACATCGCACTATTCTCCAAACTCTTTCGCTTTTGCTTGCCGTAATCTTTCTCGTCAAACTTCTATAACTGGTACAGTGATACTGCCTGGATTATAGACCCTTCAACTTTCACGGAGTAGACAGAATAAAACATTTCAACATTGTTTGAACAGTAACATTATTAATCTTGATCATAGAAGTGAACAACAACCGAACATTCAAAATAGTTTAATAAGTTTTCCTTGACACCAAATCGGAGTAATCCAATAATTCCACCATTTGAATGTTGATCAAATAAATTTTAGAGGTGATTTTCAACTAAAATATGTATAGCCTGCCAGAAGCCGCGACGGACGGGTTCATGGAGGTCAGAGAAAAGGGAGTTCGCCGCTCTTACAAGGCAAAGTTGATGTAATGGTTTCTCTGGGTTAAGTATAATTTTTACTTATGCTCACCTTATTAGTAATCCATGTGGGATTCTAGAAGTTGACATTTCGGGGCTCTGGACCCACAGCGGTGTATCGGTGACTTCATGCGGAACGGATGTAGAACAAATAAAACGGCAAGTTCCACTTCACTTAAACTTTAGTGCCCACGTTAACATATCTTCTGTAACTGGGCTGGAATCCAGGAAACATCCTTGACACATCTTATGAGTACTTGTTTTGAAGGATCATTTTTTATTTAATTCATTTCGTTTTAAAATGATTGATAGAATAGGAAACCTTTTAATTCAGCTGGTTTGTCATAAAGTTGACGTAGGTGGTATTTGTTGTGATTTTCCTTGATTTATCACTCTGATCCGGTTAACGAACTCGGAAGAGGTTGGACCTGGTGGATTATTTTTGGGATTCCCTGTTTGCAATTCTGGAACTGATTCTCTCGGATTCAGTTCCACGGAGTATAATAGTAATAATACCTTATGAGAACGCCGGCTATCCCATTTCGGTTGGAGATTCCACCCATCTCACCGCTAGAAGATAAGAAATCTGGCGACTTAACACAAACTCACACAACAGCGCGGGACGTTTTTATCGAGTCCCGGGTGACAATAATGGCCTTCCCGTGTAAAAGGCTCACAGAAAACAGCCCCGATGATTATTCTTTTTAGGACAGAGAGCAGTAAATCAAATTATCATATCCCAAGTTTTCCAACCAGCCAAGCCTCCCGCACTCGCCCTTCTCCTCCACTAATCTTCCCTAGGGAAGAATTCTTCCTCGTCCCATTCAAACCACGCAATCTCCTATCTACGCCCATCGCTATCTCTCGATTTACTGCAGTCATTTAAGTGTTTGAACCGAAAATATTTTCTCGAGTCGAACGCACCTGGACGCTTCGAGTTCACTACCAATTGATTACCTAAGAAAGAACCAGAGAAGAAGAAAAACTTTACTTTTTGTCGCGAGAAGTAATCATTGGGACGGGCTAAGCATTAGAAAAGACTTTGTCATTAGATTAGAATAAATTAGCGTTTGAAGGGAGTGGAAAGAAGTCCTTTGTCTTGAGTGGAACAACTCTTTTCTCATGACCGTAAACTTTGGCGACGTTGAAATCCGGTTCTGAAATCGGATCATCTGGAGTAAATATTTTACTCTTGTCCTAACGAGTTGAATCATTCCTCTTTTGAAGCATTTAATAGATTTCAGGAATTTTTCATACGTGTCAGTTTCATTTCTGATAGAGAGAGGTGGAAAGCTCTACATAGAATGGAGATAATCATTCTTTCTCAGAAAACCTAGTGACAAAAAAGAAGGAATAGATTAGGTGGGCAACGCATGAACTTTGACATGAGTTTGGAAAAGAAATTGTTTTTAACAAAAATTCTGAAAAACGGCGTAAAATCAAAAAATGATCATAATTTGAGCATTACAGAAAAATACTAAGTATAAATTAGGCAGAAAAATCAAAATAAAAAAGTTATGTTTGTTGAATTTCCATTTGAAACTTAATTTTTATAAAAATAGGTAAGGAAATTCCTCCGCTCGGGAATATCGTTTTAAATCGATCTTCCAAGTACAGCAATTGTAATTTATACCCTGTTATCACAGTTATTTTCGAAGTTGCCCGAAGTCACCATCTCCAGTACCCAGGACGTGAGGGCGTTTCTGAGGTCAAACCTGTATATATTCAATTGGTTATTTTAAATGTGTTCTTTTAATTCTTTGGCCAGCCAGAATATTTATGATGAGTGGGTAACACGTACAGGGCCGGAGCCAGCCGCGGTGTGCAGGGAGATCCTTGGATGTAATTTTTTTATTCGACCCCGATTCCGTGGACCCGTTTGACCAGTTCGGTGTTTTTTTCCCCCTAACATTATTGAACTTTTTTTTTCACCGCAATTGAGGATTATTGGAAGCTTGACTCGGCTCTCTCAATATGTGTAAAACTGTGACAGCCGTCCTGTTTTTTTTTTTTCTTTCTCAACCATCCCAAAAAATTAAGTCGATTTTTTTCTTTTTTAATTAAGACTGAGTGGAAATTCACCAGATACCAAGTTGGATGTTGTCAATTTACTGAGCTGTCGAAGTGTCAAGTCTCTTAGGGACATTTTAAAAGAGAAATTTGAGAGCGAAAGTTGAATGTAATCGGAAGGCTCAAGTTGGTTTGGCTGTGATTCTGGATTTCCCGAAAGATTTGTCACTTTCCAAAAAGTGTTGTAAGAACAGATGAAATTGAATGGTCAGAAACCCACTGAGAGGATCGAATGTACTTCGTGAATCGTTTTAAATCATCCTCATTTATGGGATTCGATTTTTTTCCAAATTCTACTGTGGGTACTTTTCCGTTATATCCCCTCGAACCCCCCCTGATTGTTTATGTTGAGTGCTCGGATGGTTGTGCTCGCCATGCCCGCATCTCAAAAATAAAAACATCCTAAATCAATCCCCCAAGTAAAATATAGATTACTTGGAGTTCGCGACTTTTTGCCAAAGAAAATCACTGTTATTCAAACACTTATTCCAATCACGGATTCAAATTTGGGTAAACTCAACAAAATCTCTCGTTCAAATCGTACGCAAAACGAAGTTATTACGGGGAAGGATTACGAATAATGAGCCATATGGACTGTACCTATAATAGGGTGGGAAGGATGATAATAATTTGAACAAAGGTTGTTAGTTGTAGCGCCTTAGATTTGTAACAGTCTCAAATTGGGACCAATAAGAACAACAAAAAACAGCCAGTCATATTTAACTCAAGTGTTATCTGTCTATCTCATGTGCTTTCTCTTTCTTCGTTTCAGTTATTCACAGTACGGTTTCAAATACCATTTGGAGACTCCGATTTCCACGAACCAAAGGCGGGAGGACGACCGAGTCACTTACATCAACAAAGGACAGTTCTATGGCATCACTATGGAGTACATACCTGACCCTGATCGTCCCCTCAAGGCTCAAACAGTCAAAGTAAGTCAACCTCATTGATTCCAAACTGATACTTCGAAGTTTCCAGAGACGTTTCCAGTTGGCGGGACAGAGAAAAGCTAGCCATTTGAAACAACATTTTGTCTATTATTTTGATGCTGTTAATTATTTCTAGACTAGTATTGGAGGAAGTACAGAAAATCACTGGGGTTTATTATTCAATTGGCTTGCATTCATGATTTGAATTTCTACTAAGCTTTGGAGTATTGCGTGTTTCACAGGTGATAGAGCAATTATTGCATTTCAGGAGGCACACAAATATGATCAGCTGATCAATCCAAATAGGTATTTTGGTTAAGAACCGATTTACGTGCTATAATAATAATAAACCCCAGTAATAATATTGAATAATATTTACCTATATATTATCAGCGTTTCACGCATATCAGAATGCTTCAACCCGTGTATCGCCTATAAACTACAAGTATCCACATCGGCTATCACTCCAGTATCCACATTCACTACAACTCGATGCTATCGGCCGGACATCACTAAGTTACAAACAAACAATAATAACCAAAAAAACGCAAATGTTGGCACCATAAATCGGGCCATACTTCGGGAATGGTTTGACCTAGGGACCTGGGGAGGGGCTCATTCGATTCCTCATGGTATGTTCTTAAAAATAAGTTTACATTTAGGCCGCCTTGACTTGTTTTGAGGTTTTTAGGGATTTTACAAAACATTGACAGCCTTTAAAGGGCACTTTAAATTGAGTAATCGTGTTTTTCGTTACTTTTGTCATATATTTGCGGACAAGTGAAGAGAAGGTGGGTGTTTTATTTTATTACGTTAGATTTCAGTTGTTCCTTTCTCAAGTGTCAACCTTTGAGTCGATACACAATATATTGCATCCTTGTAGGCATTTCGGTATCAGCTTTTGTTACATACAGCGGGTCTAGTTAAGTTTCGATAACTACGGAGTTATATTTATTATGAAACCGTCCGGAGAGGCTCATCGTTTAGATATTGTACCGCAGACTACGTCTAATAAGCATAGATGAATGATTTACGTAAAAGGGTCGTCTAATACAGAAGTATTAAAGCTTTATGTAATAATTTCTAGAGGTTTCATCTCCATCGATACAAAAATAAATTGCTTCAGAGGGCTTGTTCGCGTCGTATACTCAAGCTGAGATATCAAAAATTAAGATCTAGCATAAGGGAGTGGTCGAAGAGGGTAATTGGAGATGCGAGCGTTGGTACGAGGTGGAAGAGATGGGGGCAGTTCTCTTCAAGTCCCTGATGAGCGTTGGAACGCGATTGTTGAGGATGTTCCACAGGTTAATGAGCGGTTGAGAATGGCCAATATTAGACTACTGGCGCTGTCAGGCTCACCGCTCCATGATTAATTATCATCAAGTGGCTCAGTGATCACCCTGGCTCGATGATGCTGGAACAAAGCTCTACCAGATGCCTTCTACTCCTCCTGAACGCTTTCAAACTAATCGTGCACCCTCCTTTTATTTTAAACCATTTCTGTCTTCGGTGAGATTCAGACCAAATTCTCTATTACCCTCGAAAAAATTCCTGCAGCACATTTTAGGGTTTTTAAAACTTATCCTTTCTTGTGTTATGCTTGGTTATCTGGCGAAAAGGAATGTTAATCACTATTTAAAAGATTTTAGAAGCCGACGATATAAAACCAAATTCCAAGTATGTTCCTTTTTCTGACTAAAAGACTTGGATAAAAGGAACCTCGATTCATAACTCGAACCTTATTTCATAACATAATAAACATGAATCACTGGAATGTGTCAGAACTGGTGCAAAATAGATATCAAGAAATCAGGCATGGAAAAGTCATAATTTAATAGCTCACATCATGCTGACAAAAGTCCCACGATTACATATAATATTCACACAATTTTGATTCTGATACAAATTTTTGATGAGATTTTAATATAATTATTCGTGGGCACAAGAGATTTTCGGTTTAGGTTTTCAATACCAACTTCCTTCTATCGGAGTTTGTATACCACGCTTTTTGAATGGGAATACAGGATTTAATCGCTTGTAGAAATGTCTTCACTAACAGCGAACCAGGTGACCCAAAGAACTAGTGAATACAGTTGTAGGTTGAGGACAATAATCGTAACAACATCTACGCATCACATACCGTCAGGGGGAACCTCCCACGATATTATATATATATATATATATTTATTTTTATTTTTTTTCAACTTGGCGTGAGTTTTGAAAACTCCTTCAATCCGCCGTTGCCGGCATACCGCGCGGATACGCGCATCCAACGTCGGCCGATTGCGAAGGTCTATCAGCAACCCCTCCCCTGTTAGGGTTGCGTTCAATCATCCAATTATTTTCTTGACTTGAAAGATAATAAAAAGGTTTCTACTAGCTCGGTAGAGTTGATTAAAATCATTTGTAGCCGGCTCACGTATGTTAGATAATGGCTCTGCCTCCCCTTACCTCTACTTCCAAAGCCCAAGCTCTTGGTTCTTTTACATTATCGTATACCCCTCACGGGCTCTTAGACCGTTCGAAAATTTCTTTCTGATCCCCATCTCGGGTTTTTTCTCTTCTTCTATTTCATTTTAAACCTCTCAACGGTAAAAAATGTACATATAAACATTTTTATACGGACTATCACTTGGAAAAATCGTCTAGTTCGTGTCTTCGCGGCACTCACAATCCAATTGTTTTCATGACATGAAAAGTAATAAAATCATTTCTTTCAGCTAGGTAAAGTTGATATATGATGTAAAAGAAACTAGTTTTATCAAAAAATCAAGAATCCTAAAAGAAAGGATGAATTCAAAGGGCAGTTCTTTTGGTACTTATTAGAACTTCTTATATTGAAATAAGTAAAGTAGTAAGTTAAATGCGATACTATGTTTTTGGTATTATAGGTACTATTTCTCTTCGCTCCATAGAGGCTCAGATCGGTTTAGGTACTAGTTGATTTCCCTCTTCCAATTAATTTTCATTAAAAATCAATTAATTTTCAATGTTCTGAATCTATCCAGACGAAGTCCGATGAACTTGCTTCTGCTTATGATTGAATGCCCGGGAGTTTTGTGGGTGCCGACCTTGAGGCTTATTAATTTTCGGGAATAAACTTTTGTAATCAAGTAACACAAAAAGTAAACCCCTCAGAATTGGTGGGGTTACGTTTCAAGACACCTAGACTCCAGAAAACAAATTCAAGTTCAAGGAATTTTTTATTGAAATTTGGTTCTTAACGAAACAGTAGTCGAGTATGTGGCTGTCATCACGGCAATACATACTAAAAATGTTGAGTTTAGCTCTGAAAAACATGAATATCTAAGCCCAATTTTGTACTGTGTCTTTTATATCGTATCAGCCGATTTCTACATTTGGTTTGTTGAGCGATTCTAAATTTGATTTTCTGTCATTGGAAATTAATATTAACAATATTAGTACTCTCTACTTGTGATAAACCAATTTTCTTTGTGAGAAATCTTAGTAATGCGGAATGTGCTTGTTTGCCTCCCAAAAGCAAAAAACTGACCATTCTTAAATATGTGATGGTCACAAATTTTCGATAAACTTCTGTCTGTTGATTAGAGCAAACTTCCGTATGAAAAAGTTGTCCTTTGGAGAAAGCTTATTCAGTAGGTAAGTTCTGGTTTTCTACACAAAATCAGAAATGACTGTTGAATAAATTTGTAATGGTCCTCCGACTTTTCAATTCCGTTTACTTAATCGACTTGAACGAACTGGAGGATTAAGAAAAACCAGTTGTCCTTGTGAATCATCGAACGATATTTTCTTGTTTTCTTCACAAAATCAAAAAGGACGGTTCACTAAATTTGAAAAGTTTTCAATTCCGTTTAGTTCGTTGAATCGAGCTATAAATCGTAAAACAAGTAGTGCTTGCCGGGCTCATTTTAAAATCCCCCGTGCGAAGGCCAAAGAGCTCGATGACAGGGCCGCGAAGGAGGGAGTTGCGTGTTTTTGTGGCCTGCTGCTCGCCGCATATATTATTAAAACCGATCCGAAATCCCTCCCGACCCATCCATGCGGAGGAAGACAACTGATATCCCCCCCTTTCTCCGCCGCTTCCTATACGACCCTCTAACAGAGAGACAACAAAAAATAAAATAAATAAATAAACAAAAAGAATAAATTTAAAAAATCCCCTCCTCGACCGTCACCAGAGGAGTGTGGACACACAAAAACTTCGGGGGTTTTCCCTTTCCGAGTTGGGAGCTCAGGTTTAAGGGCACTTTAAGGGCGTCCACTGGTTTATTGCTATGGTATAGTTGACTCGCTCTCTTTTGTCGCCGCCACGACCGTCGCGCTTGGCCTCTCTTCTTTTTTTCATTATCTTTTACTGTTATTTTCCCTTCTCGAATTTACGAGGATTAAGGCCCGACGAACAGGGATATCAAAACTCGTTAGACGCTGAAAATTCCCTGTGTATCTTAATCGCTTATTACCGTAATATTTCATTTATTTGTTTCTTTTTAACTACAACAGCACGATACACGTGTATGGCTGGTATTCGTGACGCATTTACGAAACGTTTGAATGTATTGTGATTTTTAATTGCCACCTGGACTGTTAAAAGTGGGTATTACACACCGGTATATGGATAGATACAAAACGTTGCCAGTAAAATCTCGCCGTTCACCAATGCGTACATGTGACAACCCCACGGAAGTACATCTCGCCTCATCAACAGGCACCAGATTACCACGGGTTTCGGAGTTAACATCCGTATTGAACTAACATGCCAGGCTTCGGAGGAGCTTTGTATTCCAAATATTCATGCCGTGGCACGATAATGCAGCAACCGTGGGCCGAGAATGTAGACCTGCAAGTCATGCTAAACCTTTTCCTTCATTACATTTTGCTGTCTGCGTCTCAAAGGTTTTACCGCTTCCGAAAGTACTAAAACTGCCTAGTAGAAACATCAGTTGATAATTTGTGACATTCTTGAATCTTCAAACATGGTTAATCACACACACATATAAATAACGCCTTAGCGTTGTTTCCTTGTTCATTCTACCACTACATTTTACGAGGATAAAACTTAAATTTAGTTGGCGTAGCGATGTTTTAGCTAATGAGCTTTCCCTGAATGAAACTCAAGAATGCAGGTTTGTCCAAGAGTTTTGTTGTAGACATCGTAAAATATTTTTTTGGTATTATTCTCGGTAAACAATAATCGTTCATTCATATTGTTTTACCATAACTTTGAGAAGAAGACACCTAGATACCTACTTATAGCATAAATGTGAATTGTAACGGACTAAGTCACTCAAGACGAAGTTGTGGAAATCCATTTCAATAGAAACGGAGTAAAAAAAGGTATCATCAGTAAGGTCAGTTCATGTTTGTTACTGATGATGACGTAACCGTGGAAATCGATTAAAGTCTGTAACTCATTATTTTCATGGAAATATAGACAACGTTCTATTTTACTCCGTTTTTATTGTGAATCATGGAAAATAAACATATAAACCTAATCCATATACATATAAACATAAATTAATTAAATCCAAATCCATCACAAAATAAAATAATAAACGCAGCGGCGTAACGTTTATCAGCCCTCCCCCCACCCGCAAAATATTTTCGGGACCCCTCCCCATAATGTTTTTTTTTTTTGCGAAGCGTGCACTTTTTCAACGGTCATCGTACATTGTGCTACGATAACCCAACTAAAAATACATAATATAATATAACAATTTAATCTACCTTTACGAACTCGAGACTTCTAGTCTACGTAGCAAAGTTTTGGAAGACCGTGTGTCATAAAAGCCAACTTTTTCCCAGAGACACATCAGTTCCTTCAGTCATTTTTAAGTGTCAATATGGTATACAATTTATATTATAACGATTCGAATCAACAACATGATGAAAAACATTAAACTCCCGCAATCCGCATTAACCTCAAAATCACAAAAATTTGTTTACATTGCAACCACCGCTCAGGATAAGGCGGGGATACCCGAGCCTCCCAAGCATGCATAGAATAAAACCAACAGATGATTGATCAATGAACCTACATTACCTTTGATGTTTATAAACTTGATGTTACATAATGTAATTTTTCTGTGTATCGTTAGTTCCGCTTTATTCTTTTAAATTTAAAAAAAATGAATTTTGCTAGAGCGAGTCTTTGCGGGGGTGTACGTTACGCCACTGAATAAACGGGTAAACCCAAATAATTTCTCAACTTTCTTACTTTTTGCAACATAGGTACTCATTGGGAAATGTTGGAATGCCGCAAGTTTCAACCTTGGGTAATATCAGAGAATGACTATTGATTTTGATTCAATAATATTGATTTCAAGATTTACCACTTCCGGTCAACCGACAAATGATATAATACGTTTTAAAAAAATATCTCAAGTTCACTTCTGTTCCCGATTATTTCACTAGAATTTGAACTTATGTTACAAAGTCCTAAAGTGGTACTTAAAGAAACATTTGAGCCTTTTTGTGTCCCCGTTGAAAACCACCGCTGTTTCTTTTTTTTTCTTATTTCATTGAAAATCACAAGAAATGCACCAAAGGCACGCGAGTACCTGTGTAGTACTACTGACCAGTGAGATCACTCATCCGCTATAAAAATCCCCCACTAGTAACTTCTACTAGACGATTTCGAAACCAACCGCACTTTTCTACGGTACTTCCATGATTTCTTAAAATGTATTACCGTTGACGGCACGCCTATAGGGGTTCCTGCGTAGGCTGGAAGGTTGCTAGGACGCTGCTAGTGCACCAAAATTGGAAAAATCAAGAATGAAAAACCGATTATCGTAGGATTTTTCGTTTAATATGGTCGGAATTTACTTAAGCAATTACATATACACTTGGTAAAAAATGTATCCTCACAGCCACATGGCTTTTCACGAAAACTGTATACTCGGAAACTGATTTTAAATTCTTAAAATATATTCATGTTTACAGGAGTCTTAAATAACGTATTTCAAGTCAAACAATTCTCCAACTAAACAAACCAGGCCAAATTGTCATCAAACGTACAAGAATTCATTTTTTATAAAGTCAAAAAAGTGTTCAAAGACACTGGAAAACCGAGCTCGAAAAATGGATTAATAGCTAGTGGGCCCTCATTTTTGCTTGATAACTTCCAACAAATAGGACTTCATCTAATCGACGAGTTCCTGAGTCATTCTGGATGGCATCTGTGAGCACTCGTGCCACTCAGGTATCTGGAATACACACAATACCATAACAATACAATACACGAACAAAAACGATAACAAATCATGAAAATTGTTTGTGAATTCTGTTTTTGAATGTTATTTAAGAACACTTATAGTTTTTTTCCATCTTTGGGCATAGAATTTGGATGAATTTGTATTCAGTTATTGTTTTTTTCCATGTTTGTATTGTGAGACGTACATGATCGCGACCGGAAAAAATACTGATCCTGTAATTGTTCAAGGGGAGTGTCTTTCTTGATTGATCCCCAGTACTAATTCACATGAACTCCAGTTTCATGGTAGAGATTTTGTTCTTCTCCTTTTCTAAAACAAATGGCTCTTGTGTTCGAGATTCCCAATCAGAAAAATGATGTTATGTGTCAGCTGGAACCTAAATGTCTGAATAAGCCTGCCTGGGTAATTAAAAAAATGACTCATTTCTGGGGTGTACGGAGACATTCTTTACTGAGCGTATAGAGTCTTGAAAATTGAGTGTGATTCGAATGTTAAATAAAAGTAATCCAATTATCAGTTGAACACTTTAATCTCCTGATACGGCGATGGCATTTGTATTTTTGTCGTTCAGTGTTGGTGTTAAATCTAACGAACATGCGAGGGATTTCCGAATCACGCCGCGCCGTGTTTGCGGGAAGCCAGAAGTTTATAATAACGTCCGAGCCGAGAGATGAAGATGACAGGAAAACGATCGAGATGGATGTGCAACTGAGAGGAAGATGGGAGCGAGAGAGAAACAACGTTCATAGTAATTATACTCTGAGGCCTCCCCTACGATTTTATATAATTAAATAGGAAAATTAAAACGTGAAAGGTCCACAGGAGTTTTAACGTTATGTTTAGAGGTTACTGAGGGAGTTGGGAAGGGAGCCGCGTAATAGGCTATCATTATAGTATAGGACGGCGAGAAGCGGGAGAGGGTCCTGGAAGGGGGAGCGTTTAGACCAAAAAGAATGAGAGAGCGAAATACCCGGCTCTATACATCCACCGGCCGCTGAGCTCTTGAATGTTCTCCGAGAGATTCGCATCTTCGGGAGCTAAAGTGGCCAGAGGCATTCGGGGAAAACAAAGACCTTTCCGTCAAGTGGGGTCCCGAACGGAGCTTACTTCTTCGAACCGTCTTCATCTCTTTCCGCGTTATTGCAGGTCATAAGACCCAAAATCAATACGTATTCCACACTATTAATTATCGTAGGTACAGTTTTCAGTTCTGCTAGGTATCTACCCCACTCAAAAACGACGATTCTACTTTGTTGAAAGTCACCAAAAAAAATCCAGTTATGCTTAACGCTTAATGCTTTCGTTACTTGGTCAAATAATTAAGAGAAAGTTTCGCAAGATTTATTACATACGTATTTGTTTGTTGAAAAAAGCCACCATATAATTTTCCTAATGTTATTTCTTTCGTATGAAATTGTTTGTAAAAATCGTTTCAAAATCCTTACCGGAACTATCTAAAACCATATCCGATTTCTAATATTGGGTTAGATATTTTGAAAAAATGAGCTCATTCGGCAAAATATAAATCTTCTCTCTGAAAATGATGATGATGAATTCGATAAAAACAAACCCGTATAACTCATGCATAGCATATTATTTAGATATTGTTTTTATACCATAAATTATACGTTAAAATATTGATCCACTTTTATGTTGGTAACATCTGCTCAGCAAAGTTGCACAATGAGCCATTAAAAATCCTAAAATGTATTGAACGTAAAGCAGATTTGAATGTACAAATAGAAAAGTGTATTTCCCTTAAATTCAAACGTTAATAAAATAGTTCTTTAGCATTTTTATTTAAGCCACATGTCAACCAGAAGCGTCATATGTGGAACAAAGGAAATGGTTCTGCACAAAACTGCTCCAATTTCAAGGAAAACTGTTCTTTGAATAACTGTATATGTAAAGAATGTCCCTACTTCATGGAAAAATATCAAACATTTCTCAACTTTAATTCTCAAAATCAAAGCATAAAAACAGCTTTCAAGTTTTAACTCATATAAATGAATGTATCCCCTCCCCATACAAAATTTAAAAAAAAAACTGCTTTATACAATCTTCTTGACGGTATTACCTTGTTAGCCACTGCAGTTTTCATCGATCTGAATGCGGCACAATGAATTTGTAAATAATTCAGCTGCAGAAACTCGCTAACCACCAAAATTACACCAACTGAACAAAAATTGCCTCACATGCACGTGCAAGGCAAAAAAACAAAATATGGCTACACAAGGGCGAAATATAAGGCTTGATTATTTTGATGTGGATCAATAAAAAGGTTCACGACCCAAAAAATATCACATTGTTTCTGAGATCTTACAGTACGTATTTGTATTCACATGGTAACATACAACTGAGTCGATTCAGTAAAGCTCGTAAAGGCGAAATTCGCTGGCTTTAAACGACCGGGAGTAATGGAAACTACAATAGCGCAAACTTTAACATCTTCACGAACTGAATTGTAGAATAACTGAAACTTATAATGCGTATGCGTTTAAGTCACTTAAATATTCGCTACCACTTTCCTTATCATCTCCTCAAATTCAAATTCATCTCAGCTCAAATTCGGGGGGTGTCAGTTACAAAAGTTGTAGCTACGATTTTCACACTCGGAACATTGCATTTTGGGGACAAGCCATACCGAAATTTTACCGTCCCTACTCTCATCACGATCTAGTTATATTACTTTATCAATAGTCCTTTTACGAAAAGAGTACGTAAGGCTTAACAATGGGTATTGTAGGTACACCTCATGGCCCAAAGGACGGCTTGTTCATACTCATTTCATCAAGGTTCTGCATTAACTTCATATTTGGAAAGTAGAGATTTTTTTTTTTTTTTTTTTTTTTTTTAATGATAAAATATGTGACTTCATCCTAATTCATTATTATTTTATGTTGTTGCTTAGCAACCTTGTAAAGGTTTCAAAGAAGCGAAAGCCTGTGAACATCGCTCTTAATGTGGTTACGACAGCGACGAAGTTCCATTTCTCCTTGTTCGCTTCCGGTAACAAACTGGGCCGTCATTCAAAACTTTCCATCGTTAAAAATCTTCTTCGGCTCAACCGTTGCAGAGATTCGACGAGAAGATGGCCCAGTTAATGACCTAGAATTTTAAGAAAAAAAAAAAGAAGTGCTTTTTGAGTTATGCGAATTCGAACGGTATTCGTCAATTCAGTGGTTCCCGAGGGATTCGGTCGGGGTAATTTGATAATTATCGGATTAATGGCGTGATGGAGATCAATTGGGGAGAAGGAGAAGGCGAAGGCCGTGTTTTTGGACCCCCGGACTACGTATATCGAACCTAATCGTAATTATTGTGTTCGTTTTTCGAACGACTTGAGGGAGAAGCCGACACGCACCTTCGAAGGTCCATTTAGGAGAACCTACGCCGCATTTTACCGTGAAGGAACAACGGACGCCTATTCACCCTCCCCAGTGTTTCTTCGGGCTTTTTCGTTGCTCCAAAATTATCTACCGTCCGTTTCATGGGCTATTTAATTGCCAAGACGTTTTATCAAGTTTTAATACTCCTTCTTGTGAAGATTTCATACCGCAGCCACACAAGTGATTTTCGCTTTCGTTATTCCCTCTCAACTTTTCGGATTCTCGATTCTTGATCATATAGTGCGATTTCAGGAATGCCGTAGATAATTTGACTTGATTTATTTATGTGGTAAAAGAGGAGATGGGCTCACATCCGTCTCTAAAGGAACCAAATGATCGATGTTGGTACTCAAAAGTCGATACAACGAATCTATTTTTGCACAGAGACTCGTCAGTGTAGAGGAAATTATTAAACGCATTAATCTCCCACAGTGGTTATTGAGTGATAAACGAAACACTGAAACTTCATGTTGGAACAAGTGTAAACGTTTCCCGTTGTGGATCTTAGAAGTCATTTCTTTGTTGGTGTTGGAGTCATAGACAAATTATATGCAAAAAATATAAGTAATCCATCAAATTAGTATTTTTTATATAACATTGAAGATTTTAACCAGTCAAAAACTCCGCAATGCTGTTTTTTTCTTAGGCTTTTGTTGGATGTGTTAGAGGTGTCATGAGAGGGGTCACACTTGTGAGTTGTGACTGATTTCTAAAAATCCCAATACAACGCAAATAGGATCTGTATTGCGGAAGAACGAACTGCAGCAAGGCGGACTTTGAAATAGCGCAACTCCCTCATTTCCCTTGATTTTTTGAAGTTTTAAGAGTCATAAATAAGAAGGATTGAATACAAATTGAGTGCATAAACCTAGATTGAAATCACGGCCCACTTTGCGTCAATGGGGGTTTCCAACGAACCAACTACATCAACAACACGGATTGAGACAAAATTGGGATTTTACCACTGGAAACCTGCAGGTTTACCTACTTCCTACTTTTACTTGTAGGTTTATTGTACCTGTAGGTTCACTCTGATCTGTGTAGACATTGAGAATTGAGAAGGAATGTCAAGGAAATCAGCTTTCATATTGTTAATCAAACTTAATATTATGAAGCTGATTTTAACGACTAAGTTATAGAGAGATAATCAGCGGTATGCTTCGCGACACAGCGTTTAGCTACTTAAACTAGTTCATAACACGTACAGGCCGCGTCAGAAAAACGCGTGAGAAACAATTGTTGTTGCGTGGTGCTCAAAATTAGGACAACGACCAATTACAATTTCAGCATTTACAAACTAAATTAAACCTTTCACGATTGAAATTCAGTTTGCGAAAAGTTCCATTCAAATCGCAAAAAGCTTAATTCTGATAGTGGAAAGTTAGATTCAGTTGCGAAACGTGTTGACGTGAACCCAAGGAAGATATAAACGGTTTTGCAGTTATCTGATGGAGGCTGTATTTCAAATAAATGCGTACATGCTCAATGAACAAGTATGGAAAATATAATTCAATTCGTATTCGTTGAAACTATGATATGAAGTCAGTCAAGTTAACAAGGGTGTACGAACCGGCTAAAACGAAGGAGAGAACTGATTCCGGATTCTGTTAACCAAAAAACGTCCAAATTTTGTTTGGAGGGGAAGTGAAGAAAATTTGGAGTGGGGAATCGGGGGGAGCAGAGAGAGGGAAATGGCAGAAACCAATCAGGGACGGGGTTACAACTACCCCCTGAAAACCCCAGGGTGCAAGGGGGGAGACTTCAGGTGACTGACCGTTTGCCAGAAACAGGGCTTGGGAAAAACCTACGGCACAAAGCAGCTTGGGGAATTTGGAGGCCATTAAAGGCTTTAAATATGTTCACATACAAACGGGATTATCAAACAATGAGGTGCCAAAAGAAGCAAGTATGGTCACCGTCACCTGCGGGCCTTGAATAGGAGTCAAGTGTGGTTTTCAAGAGGGAATGACCCAAACACCGAAAATCTCTTCATGTTCCCAAACGTTTTCAGATCCACCTAAGCCTTTACTTTATCTCCAGCTTCCTCCAATGAGGGATGCACTAAAATTAACCTAACCAAAATGATCAAAACTCAATTTAACAAGTTTTTTCATTGTCCTAAGCTGACATTATAATAATGGCTGATAATATGTTTTAGGAATCTGAACCCGAAAGGCAGCTTGGGTTTACAACACAATTCTTAATAATGATAGTACCTAATTAACTGTTTTCTATTAACAAATGTCTTTGGCGTTTGACCTTGATGGATCGCAAAACAACTTCAGAGGCGGGATTTAGTTCTGAAATATACATCAACTTCTGTGACAGGTCCCTCGTAGTGGCTTAGACTAATTGTTTCTTCTTAGGTTTGTTTCGTTGGAGATTGAGAAGATATGTCAGTCATGTTAGGAATCTTTCAAATTATTTAACTCCCTCCATTGGCGCCCATTCTCTCCGCGCTTCGCCCAGTTGTTGTGAGCTCACAAGAATTGAATTTGGGGCCGGCGTAACAAATTACCTTAATCGTCGGGTTATGATAGTTACAAAGTAGATGGTTCAGGCCGAGGAGACGCATGCCTAGGCTCCGCGCTCACCTATCAATCAGGTACCTCGTTGCCCAGAGCTCTCCAAGCTACTTGGGTACCTACGTATCTATCTACTTTTCTTTCAGTCTTCGTCTAATCGCATTAAAATGTCTCCCACGGGCCGTTATCAAGTCTGAATTTGTTTCTCCTTTTGCGGACGCTCATCGTTCGATCGCTCTTGATGAACTTCGCCAAATTAGGTTCTATTATGACACCGTCAAATGGAGTGGAGTAAATCAGATAATATCCAGTTGGTTATCCAAAAATATATTTAGATATTCTCTTTTTTGGCCAATATTTACCTTTACTATAAATCAAGAATAGATGTAGTAAATGGATATCATTTGTCATTAAGCAACAAGTTTCCGAGAATTCTATTTTTTCGGAAATCACAAATTTTGTCTGTCACCGCAGGCTCTATCATCTTGCTTTAGAAGGGCTTCCACTATTCTTTCGTTCCCCCGTTCACGGGTTTTTCAGAAGATTCTATAATTATACTCGAACGGTACCTATTCATTTCGATTTTAGGAATAGGGAACTTGGGAAAAATTTACTGTCGTAGAATGCGTATTACTGACGGAAAACAATGTTTAATATCGAACTGGACATTTTACTATTCTTGTTCAGCTAGAGGCTATGAAATTCATCGATTCTTGGCCCATGTTTCAAAATCCAAGGCAGAGCTAAATATGCTTCACTCCACATAAAATCTCTGACGACGAATAAGATCTGGCTTTGAGAACTAGCCGATAAACTTAAATGAATAGCCGATTCACTGTAGTCCATGTCCTGACTTGATTCATTTGGTGTGTACTTGATATGTCTACTATATCTTCGCGAGATCTTCGGTAGAACCTACAATAAGACTTTCGGATTTTCTCAATTGCAATGTTTCAATTCAGAATTTACTTTAGGTGAGCCCCGAAAATTTGGAAATAAAAGCGTACCGTACGTACGCCGCTTGTTCCTGATAAGGCCATTAGTCGCGACTCTTGAATGTTGGAAAACGCTTTCTCATCGACTAACACTGACAACCTGTTTTATGGGCAACAGTGTAGTGAAAGCCTCAATACCTTCTGTCCAGTCCTGCTCACTCGCTTTTGTCTATAAATTTAAACGATCATGGCTCTGTGTGACGTAACTACCCACTTGAGACAGTATCTACCTTCATTGCAGTTGACAGCATAACAAGCGAGTGTATGAATGCAAGTTAGTTAGCGCGTTTTTCACACCATTTTATCAGTGTATCTATGACAACACGCAAAAGAATACCTACCAACATGCATCTAAATAATTTAGTAACAATTATTGTAAGTGGCGATTCATTTTCGAGGAAACATGACAAGTTATTTTGAACTAAAGTTCACTCTGCCCACTAAATGATTTGTTCTTTTAATTTTGTTTATTTATTATTATTTGTTTTTCTTTTTCTAGATAATTTTCACCCTTTACACGAATATTGGTCTTCTTTTCAGTCACTTGAATGTATTTTTTAGAAATCAGCAATTTTATCGTCGATTATTAATGGAATCAGTAGAGGGTAGATGTTATGTTCGAAGGACAGCACTTCTGTCCACAGTTATACGTTTTTTTAAAATATACTATAAAGATCATTCAAAAATCAGAAAATTGAAAATACGGCGAGGAAATAGCGTATTTGCAGACTTATTTTTCGACATGACCGTCAATTTTAAATGGTATCCACAGAAAAGATTATTCTATCTTCTGTGAGGATATCTAAACCAAAAAAATGGGCGTAAAAAAGTGCATTTGAGATAAAGTAAATTTTGTGCACAGAGCGCATAATTTTTTTCTCCGATTGCTGAATTGTACCTATTTTTCTCAAATTAGAAATGAGATCAACTTTTTTCAAACCACACCTTCGATTTGTGGGGATTTTGACGCGCCTAGACCTTAGTGCGAAGTACACTCACTTCAAGTAGGCATTTTTCAATATCGTTTTTAATAAGAGAAAATGGAATTTCAATTGATATTTCCTATTAAAAATTCAAAGCTGCAAATAGTCTCTTGAGCAGAAAAACAAGTACATTTCTACTACCTGTGAATCAAATTTTTCAGAGAGAGCAAATCGTACTTACATGACAACAGGAATAAAAATTGAGTGTTATTTAATGTTTGATATAATTCTTATCTCATATAATGAATAGTAAAACCTTGTATTTATTATTATCAATCAAACCCAAGATTCACGGCTTGACCTACCCACATTTTGACTAGGAACCTAAGTAGAGTAATAAACCACTCAATTGCTTGATACTAATCGTCTTCATTTTACCAGAGCGTGGTGATGTTGATGTTCCGAGAAGAGAAGAGTCCTGAAGATGAAATCAAAGCTTGGCAGTTTTGGCATGGGAGGCAGCACAGCGTCAAACAAAGGATACTAGATGCAGGTGAGTGAGACCCTCACATATAATCATTTGCTTTCTTCGAATCGGTCCTACAAATCCGTTTTAAGGCATTCTGAAATAATTAATGGATTTAAACGGTTTTTTAAAAACGAATATATAAATTATGAACGTATAAAAAGTTTGTTTTATTCCTGACGATAACTCCCGATGGGATTAAGATGTCTTTTACTGAATGAGTTTGCTTAACACATTTTTTTAACACATAAAATTGGTCAAGTTTCAAAAAATGTGCTTAAAAAAAAAGAAGACAAAAATACCAAAATTTTTAAAAAATTGATACGGTTGTGGACTTTTGCACATGACTGGAACTTTTAAATTTAAAGATTATATTCTGCGTACTTAATTAGATAATTACCGTTTAGAGGAATATCATGTGCTCATGTCGTCCTCGAAATTATTCTGGGAGGCTCTAGTGGTCTTGGAAACATCATTCACAGAGTTACCTATAGTTTTTGATTTGCTCCCCTATAAATCGAATACAAGATTAAGTAGGTCCTATATCTTAATTGACAGTGATTACAATTCCGCCTTGTCGTTGCAGATACTAAGAATAGTGTGGGATTTGTTGGATGCATAGAAGAAGTTGCACACAATGCGATAGCTGTGTACTGGAATCCTCTAGAAAGCTCTGCAAAGGTATTTCATTCATTTTTGCTTCCACTGCATACTATCAATAGTTGTAATTGAAATGTCGTGGTATTTCTTACTATTACCTTTTCCGCATAAACTGAGCTACAAGTTAGTATTTTAATAATGAACTATTATAAATTGTGGGTAGCTGAAAAGTTGGCATATTCTGAAATAAAACAGACTTAGTGGGAAAGGCTCTTCAGCTGAAAGTGGATGCTTTGACGATATTTGACTATGATATTTTGATTTGATATTTGACATTGATTCCAATGAGTGATGATGTTTTTGGGAAGGAGTTAATATCATTTACCACTAATAGCTTAGGTTGTCAGGCGCTCAATTTGTAAACGAAATTTTTCTTTGTTCCTTCGATTCAATGGTTCATATGAGCAATTTTTTTCCTCATGGCAACTACAGTCTTAAATACTACTGACGTCATCATTTCCCGGGAAAAGTCTCGTTCTATCTGTCTGAGTCTTAACGAAATTCGGATATTTCAATTGGCGCCTGCCGCTGACTTCTTAAGCTGCAACGGCAGCTCTGTCTTTGGACTTCTAAACTCCTTGGCTACCCATAAAATAGTCCATACATTATTGTAGCAAACGTTGGAAGTAACTGAATTGTTGTCTCAATGGTCGGCTGTCTACAGTCAAGACGATCAAAAACGACATATTAGGATAGGTGCTAGTTATTTGAAGATATTGAATCGTAAAAATTAAAGAAATCAGCCATTTGGAGGCCAAATACCCTTGAGTTCGACACCCAATGCTATCAAGTGATTAGTTCTGAAATTGGAAGTCATCCTAATCCTAGTTGGTCTCAAGACTGAAATTAAGATCTACCAATACGTTGCGAGTCGTTAAGGCTGAAAATTAAACTATTTTGATTTTATTGAGGTTTATATGCGTTTATAAATCACAATTAAGTTTTTTCCAAAGCTCGTTTTATTCCTTTACAACAAAAGGCTAGCTAATAAGGAATTTCTAGGTATGGTTGTGCAGTTGTGTTGTTCCTATTTAGAGGATGTGTGGGTAAACAGGAACACACTTTTGAAAAATAAATGAATAAAATCATGAATCTCACATAGAAAAATGGGTTAGGTAGGAATCAATAGAGAATCCTAAAAGGAAATCTACTTTTAAAAAACATTATTTTTTAGCTCTCAGTTAATTAATTTTTTTGCCTCCCCCCGAAATCTATTAATATTTATCCAGTTTGACGATATTTATCACGAAATAGTTCATCCGCATCACAAAAAAGTTAGAAAATCGGTCAATTAGAATATCAAATTATCCCCTAAACCCTTGAACAAGGTTCCAATTTAAGGCACCAGAATCCTTGAGATAATTAAAATGTTCATGGCTTATCTAGAAAAGGCAATGTTTACAACTGTGGCAATGATTTTTGACAGGGCTGTTGATAAAAACATCTATGTTTGTATATTTTTTAAATTAAAGTTGTTTTTTTCAGCTGAACATTGCCGTACAGTGCCTCAGCACTGATTTCAGCAGTCAGAAAGGTGTTAAGGTAATGTTAGATTTGTCATCTTCCTACGTATTACTTATTCAATGAGGTATATAAGCTATTTTTAAAAGTATATATTTTTTTAATCGCAAGTTAAAGTTGAGTTAAGACCATTGAGGTCATCATTTTGAGAAAAAATCTATAAAAAACCACATTTAAAAAAAAAAAAAAAAATCGAAAATCGATTGACCTTCCCTAGTCATTACTGCTAAGGGGAAATTTCCCTTTAGTTGCAACTGTCCACCGGGTTGAGCTATGAGGTCGAGATTCAATGAAACCTTACTTCTATTTACATTTGAATTTATATTTCCTAGTGGATTAAAACAATTTCACAGTGGATAGACTTTCTGCATTGTAAAAACACTGAGTTTGGGATTAGGAGCCATTCAATAAGGAAACCTTACGAACGTTAATAGTCAGACAATTTAGGTGGGCTTAAGATGCTAATGCAAGACTTCACTCTTTCCTTAAATCATTGGTCCATTACATCACGTTGCAAAAGAGGTTTAAGATGATTGATTTCTGAGGGGAAAAAGTAGGATTATCACAGTTTTTCGTGGTGAATTGATTGCGGATGGTTTCAAATCAATTTCACTACTTCACGAAATGTTTTATGATGGTCTGTACCTCGTGACCGTGTGAAGTGGGTTTTGCCTAATGTATCCACTTTACAATAAACAAAAGCCACAATAAAACAATACTCTAGATTTCACTTTTATTTGGTCAACTAAGAATTCTGCATCACCAAGAGCTTTTGGATAGAAATTTCCATAATTGAACATAGATTCATTTGTTGAATTAACAATTTATTTATATTAACTCACAATTTTATTAATTCCAGGGTCTTCCACTGCATGTGCAGATTGATACTTATGAGGATCCAAGGGATGGTCCAGTGATCCACAGAGGCTACTGCCAAATCAAAGTTTTCTGTGATAAAGTAAGTGTAGTACTCATGACTGGTCAATTTTTTCAATTCATGTATTATTTAATTAGCTGTGGTAATACTACTGTTTATTCATGTTGTAGGGCGCTGAAAGAAAAACGAGAGATGAGGAAAGGAGGGCTGCTAAGAGAAAAATGGCAGCAACTGGTAGAAAGAAAATTGAGGAACTGTACCATCCAGCGTGTGAGAGGTCTGAGTTCTACCACATGGCCGATCTCACTAAACCCCCTGTGCTGTTCACACCAGCTGAAGATATTGATAAAGTACGTTATATTTAGACATACATTCCAATGCTTGAGTTAATAACTGTAGTATCCCCTGATTTTTCCTTTTTTTTTCAAGTCAGCGCATTATAAAGTTGGGATGGTTATTGTTGAAGAGCATGCTACAATATAGCGTATTATATGATACGCTATACATCATATTATGTTATTGGCTCAATAGCGTTAGGACCATCAATCGAATTTGAAAATAGCTCAAATTTCCTGAAAGTTCATTTGAAACAATAATATGATAAATATTAATTAATAATATGATGAATATAATTTAAATAAAAAGATAATAATCCTTGTCAACACTTGATCCCGAAAATGATATACCAAAAAAATGTTCGAAGATTAGGAAAAAACTACAAGCTTTCCTTCCTCTAAAATTGTACCTTCATAAATAAAACACTGAGAATTTTAACTAAAAAATGTAGATGTTCCGCTCCCAGGATTACAAATGCGATAGAAAGACCCAACGATTTTGTAACCAGCTGTACAAAAAAAGAAAAGTAGGTAGGTGATAAGAAAAATTCAAGATCCTAAAAAACTTACTATTAATATTTTTAAAACGAAATACAAGTACAGATTCTATTTTTTGGATTTTTAAGGAAGGAGTGCAAAGCCTGAAGAAAATTAGTTTTATGATTTTTCAGTGGTTTTTCATAGGTAGGATATGATGCAGCTTATTGTTAAATCTTTGAAGAATTATTTAGTTTTGAGTTGGACGAAACTAACGAGACGAGAAAGGCCCAGTCACTACATTATCAATTCTGTTTACATAGATATTTCCACTGAATTTCATCCATTCACCATCCTTAGGATGGTAAAACCCCCGTTTTCGTTCATTGAATGTTTTCTATTAATCCAATTTTCAAGGACTGGCGAATTCCATTCAAGAGGCAACACTAAAATATTGATTAAAACTCAACGTTATCATATTTGGAATTGGGAGGCTATGTAGTAGTTACCTAAAATAGAACCAGTGTTGTAAACTAGCCTGTAATATCTGTTATCAATATCTTAGCTCGCTGTACTAATCGTACTTGAATCTCTTTCAGTTAACATCAATGGAACTCCAGGGATTTTATGGTCATGAAACAGATACTTCAAGGTGAATAATCAAATTACATACAGATACCTGCTCAATTCAATTATTATTCATTACTCATAAGCAGAGTTTAATGTTGTTGATTATTATTACTCACTTCTACCTATCTTGCAGTAAATTTACATACAAATGTTTGTATTTCTCTACAAGTTTTCCAATTTTTTAGGGAGGGCAGCAAAGTCAGCACATTTTGAATTTTCCCCTCCCTAACCTACTTTTTAGCGAATTTGTGTGTTACTGAGCCCGATTTCTTGGCTATTGCCACCCTGGTTGGTTGAAAACTAACTTTTCCTTTGAAGAGGACAAGAAGCTCTTTCAAAGGCTATTCTGTATGTGACATGCGGGAACATACCAGGTTGTAGAATTAGGAACATACCAGTCAAGAATGATTGAACTGCAGCCCCAGGCTTAGGAACTTACAATACACCATTTATAACATATTATACAATCAGATAAATGAGTGGTTCTGTCACAATTAGCATTCAACTTCCAATTATTCAAAACTGCAACGCGTGTGGAGAGTGTCTGTGGTCTTTGGAGCAGTATTCAGAAGGCGGTTTTCTATACCCTGATGGTTTTATGAGAAATTTACCTTTTTCTGTAGGTCAAAACCCAGAATGTGCAGTCTGTCGGCTTTTGCATTCCAATGAACACACTAATAATTGTTTTTGGGTTTCTTTTTATGAATAAACCAAATTGGTACTTACTTACTCACTGCATATTTTCTATGGTAATTACCAGTCAGCAGTTTCGAATGAAATTGTTGAGGCTGTATAATTTTTTATGTAAAAACTTCGTCTTACTAAAGATAGTAATTTTTTTTTTTTTTTCAAATTGGTTTGTAGTTTGTCTAATGGAGAAGCTGGACCTCTGAAGCATAATTCCCCTTTCTTACTTCATTCAGCAAAATCTGGGACAGTGCAGACCCAGACTCTGAAGTTTCACAACCATTTTCCTCCTGACGCTCTTAAGTAAGTTTCACTCTATAATTACCTAACCTGTAGTTCTGTTTAACTCACGATGCTTACGACAAATTAATCAAATTTTCTTTAGAATAGAACTGTTGTTGATATCACCATCCTCCCGATGCTCCTAAAAAATATAAACATCTAGCGGTTGGTTTTACAAGAATAGATATTTCTATTCTTCTAGATGAACTCAGGCTTCAGTTCGAACCAATTAAGGAAAGTATCAAAATCATTACATCGACGTCATCAGATGGCATGTCACATTAGATTACATAACAACCCATCGGTTTATCTTATGTTACAGTAAAATGAAGTTATTTTGAACTTGACGTACCATACAGTTTAGATACGTAACCATGAATCTGCCAATATCAAATACTATTTAAAAATTGACAAATTCGAAACTTCGTATTTCACAATAATCAGTTCCATTTATTCCAATTCAGTAATAAATGTGATAATAGTGAATACTAAATTTGATTGAAATGCAAGTATTCAACACATTGTTCGTAATTAGATTCCTAGGATGGCTCAAATTACTAGAAACGTAAACTACTTCACTCCTCACTAAGTCGCTCATTCCGGGACTTTTAGGGCTCTCTAATGTTTTCTTCCGAAGTTTTCTGACGAATTATTCGTGTGCTTTGGTGAAATGTGTTCGTTTGAAGGAAACTATGAGCATGAATGTTTCTGATGAATTTCAGTGAGAAGAAAGACGAAGGTTTGACTACAGATGGATCTGTATTTTCAAGCCCTCCAATCAAGAGGCCAAAGATGATTCCTCCATTAAACGAACGAGTCATGTTGTACGTCAGACAAGAATCCGAAGAAGTGTATACCCCTCTCCATGTAGTCCCTCCCACAACCACTGGGCTTCTCAATGCGGTAAGTATTTCATGATCTCCTACTTCGAAAAATCAATGAACACCCTACCCAGTAGTACCTACTCACCATCCTATGAAGTTACAAAATCTTTGTTTCGCATAGAAACGTTGATTCATAGTGCAAATAATGATTAATACTCAAGGACTGGTGTTATTATGTCTTTTATCAGTAACCAAAATATTTACACACAAAGCTTCTATCGGTTCATAAGCTGAAATCACTGAAATCACCACTTTCAAGTTAGATATTCTTTAAGACCTTTCCAAAAATGTGTGAAATGATGGGTAGGTATTAATTTAGAGAACTACAGTATTACAATTCGTGAGGAAGTAGACACTTGTTGTCCAGTCCCACAGTACCCAAATAGTTTTTAATAAAACATACCTCTGCTCGGTCATATTGTGTTTAGGAATATGAAGTAACAATGTTGAAATTAGTCAAGAGGGTTATCAAGAGTACTTAATCTAATTTTGAGATCAAGAAGGAACATTTTGAGTAGTGTACGACACCTATTATAGTGGCACGTGGCACTGATTGGGAAACTCGTGAGATTTGGAAGACTCAGAAGTCCAGAAATTGTAGAGGCCTGACCTAAGGAATTTGGAGAGGCTTTGAGCATTCTTTCCGATATTATCAACAATTAGTCTGAACAGTAAGGCTTTCTGACCTGACATTTGCTTCATTGAGGCAGTAACCAACAAGCAGTTCAGTGAATGAACAGATTTTCAAAAGTTTCATACATATTTTAACGTTTCCATGTTTGGGTAGGCAGGTGCCCCTGGCAACATGATTTTTTACCCAATCACAATTGTGTTTTTACTTTATTCTGGGGCTCACCTACTGCTCTCATGTTTAACTTGCAAAACAGGTATGTAGTTGCTCAAAACTGTCATCATGGCTATTTGTATCCATAATGAACTCAATTCTTCTCATTAATGATGTACCTACCTTTGCAATTAATTCTGGTGACTATCTCACAAGCTCCATTGCTGTGTCATCTTCGAATTATCAGTTGAATTTTTGTGCGTTTAGCCATCTCCCTTGAAGCACCAATTAGAGGTACGTATTTAAGGCAGAATACTGAGGCTTACAATAATTGACCAATGGTCACACCAATGGACACTCATCCATAATGTTGATGAATACTGAAAATTTTCACTCAAAGGTATTAGTAACAGAACTAATTGTAAGTGGAAACAAAGATTAATCGAATAAAGTGAACTTATGATACAACTGTTCTGTCATTGGTTGTGTGTTGTGTACCATTGATCATGGGTCTCTTAATGTACATAAGTCTAGATTCAATACTGCTTTCTTGGAACCTGTTAAATTTATCATCTTAACTTCCCTTACTCCTTTCAACTGATACCATTACCCATCTGGGAGGCAGGGCAGTTTTCTGATATCCCATTAATTTTTCGTTGTTTTACTGGTAATATCTTCTATACAAACTGAACTAACATGATTCATATTGTAACATGGTAAAACGAGATAAATAGGTGAAAAAAAAAATATTGAAGTTATTTTCACTAAAATTCCGTTAATTTACAACACTCCTAATTTCCTCTCATAATCAATGAACATGTAGAACGATACCCTTGTTAAACTAAGCTTGGAATACTTCCATCAGAAACTGCTGGACCTCATAAAACATGGCTGTAGGGGCTCAAAGTGACAAAACAGTCCAAATTCAGCACAACCAAATGAGTGAATTTTCATGATTTTTGTTGCTGTTTACTGGGTTTTTCTTTTTTAAGCGATTTCTGAAGAAATGATTTTGGAATTAGAGCACATACTTTACCATACAAATTGCTTCTTTCACACAAAACATGGGAACATGGCTGAGTAACGGTTGAATTAGAGAAATCCAGTGCTTATGTGTAATTAAGTCAACAAGTCCTTCGTGATTTCCAACGACTTGGTTCTTGATACAGTAGATCTCATCAGGCATATTCGCAGTATATTCAAATAATAGTGAGAGGATACTACTCTTGATGCTGTTAGGCATGTGTTTTGTACACAGCCTTCTTCACCTTTTTTTTAAATCCCTTGCAGTAATCCTTGAATTCACCTTGGTGACTATCTTTCTAACCACTAAGATTTTGACTACAAAATATTTTCCCTTATTCCTCAACTCACATATTAAAGTGTTACTGGTTAATCAAGTTATTCACCTGCTTTGTTGGGAAAAATTTGAAATACTCAGGTCTTACAACTTATAACCCTGTCATTAGCATTGTGGGAAGCAGAGGACTCTGTCACCTTGTTTTACACTCACCTGAGTTAGGAGCTCTTGAGGTGGCTGATTTTAAGTTCTCAGTTAGTTCTTACACTTTGAGTAAAAGCAATGAACTGCCTCAATGAGACCATCATTCATAACTCACTTCCTGGCACCCCATCAATGGCTTTCTCACAGATTCACCCGAGTTTTCGTTCATTATTCGTTCACTACCATTCCTCGATTTTGTTGAGCTTGGACGTGCTATATTAATAAGTCAGCCATGAAGCCTCGGCATACTTTTCTGGGGGCTGAGAGAAACTAAATAACCCAATAGACCCTGCATTTATGGGTATCCTTCTGTATATTGTCTGGATAATTACAACGTTAGTAGAACACCCAAAAGTATTTCTTCTCAAAATAGTACCTTGTATTTCGTGGGCACTGCATTGTGGATAGCTAACTTCCCATCATATGTGTGGCAGTGGCCAATTACATATTGCTCAAGGTGATGGGATTTGTGTTTCGTTTAGAATTTCATGTTGCTGAGTTTATTGCCCTGTTTACTCATCTGATCAGCAAGAATAGATTCAAAGTACATCTTCCAGCACTCCATCATATTCTCATCATTTGTAAAGAAGTCTCGCATGTACTCATCATTGATGTATTTTGGAAGGCACCCTTTATCTTCATTGCTGTTCTTTAAAACTTTATAGAGCAGTTTTGGCTCTCCCGTCAGCCCCCTCTTCCATCCTTAACTTCGGAAGCTCTGCACAGGCTTCTGGTTTTACTTTTAGGATAACATATGAGGTCTTCTTCAATGATTAGAAATGCCCTTTCAACTCTCTAGTTCTGCTAGTAAGCAATTGGTTGTACCGCTGTCTACCATCCAACTTTGTAGCCCAAACACAACAAATAACTCGTTTCCCTCACAAGCAAATATGTATGTATTGGGGGTGCGCAATAATAATTATTTTGCAAAACAGTGTTTGCCTTGTCTGTCTTGAAAATACCCCGCTGGTTAATACCTAGATGTATACGTGAGTGTCTAGTAAAGAACTAATTTTGTTAATGATAGTGTGTCCATTAACATATGCCAGTCCTGTGCACCTGTGGATTTGTATTCATAGTAGTTCTAATTTATGACTCTAAGTTGCAGAATAGTTGAAGTAGGTACCAACACATGTTTAAATGGAATCATTAACACCTGATTATAATCGTACTTAGGTTCAGATTCCTACTGATTTAAGATATATTTAGAGGTAGGAAGTAGAATTATAGTGGTGTAGGAGTTAGACTAATTTTGTGGTTTTTATGTGCGCTACTTAATTGTTTGTAAGTTTGAGGGTGGCTTACAGTGCTTATTGTTGCATGCAGATTTTAAACTAACAACTCAATAATTGTTTATTAATCGTGAAACTAAAATAGCAGTTCAGGGCATTGATATATATACTTATAAACACCAAATATTGAACTTGAGAATCTCAAAAACAAACATGAATTTAAAAAAAGTCAAAACATAAAATAACTAAACTTCTTGTAAACATTGCGGAAACAAGAAACTATGTAGTATCTAGTACAAAGAAATTTTAGGCCTTCCTGCCTTAAAAGCAAAAATTTGGCGGCAAACTATTAATTTTTGTTTTTCCTCTTTTTGCAGATTGAGAATAAGTACAAAATATCTGCTTCAAGCATTAGTAACTTATATAGAAAAAATCGCAAAGGGTAAGTTTTGTATTATTTTTTCCTTCTTTTCAAATTTCACCCTCTTTTTATTCAATCTTCGCTTTCACTCTTTCATAATTAAACTTTTGAATCAAACGAAATTTCTAGCAATGGTTTGCAATTATTAACTTCTACTCTAGTTTATCATTTGAATAATAACATTACTAATTCCCTATTGTGACATAATTTGAATTGCATCCTTGTCCTTGATTCATACCTACTAATTTATTATGAAAGCTTTGCATTGACATACATTTGTGCACTAATGTCCTAGTTTGACTAAACCTTTATCATATAATTAAAGTAGTCAGTACTCATTGGAACTTCTTCAGATATCAACACACTATTTATTGTCCATGCTTTTTGGCCATCACTTAATAGCTTTCCTGTCGTCATCTGATTCCTTCAAACCAATTACGACACTTCAGCAGTCTTCTTTCTGTAGCCTGCTGTTTCACTAGTTGGTTTTATTGTGGAAAACTGATTTTTTTCTACGTTTGGTGTTGTGTTATATTTGTGAAAATGATCAGGGATATATTTTGTGAAGAATTTAAGAACAATAATATGTAATAATAAGTTCTGAAGTATATCAGAACCCAATTTTAACTCTTTGAATTTCAACATCTCACATATACGTCCAATGAACTTTTACTAAGCTATATCTTAAAATAAATAAGGAACCATTTTGTCAATTAAGTATTTCTACATATTTCAATTGAAGTATTAGCAATTCAATGCACAAAATTCTACACGAAAATGAGCTCAAGTGTCAATCTAATTACCTAAAAAATGGCTAAAAATAGTACAAATTGGGTTTAAAAGTATAATTTTATTGGGAAACAGTTATTCCTTCTACACATTGGAACATTACCAAACAATTTTAGTTCCTGGATTTTAGAAGACAATTTCAAATGGAATAAGAGAACAATCACGAAAATTCACTCATAACGTGGGGCTGGGACTTTTTTCTTTTCTTCTGTTTGCTTATCTATGGGTCAGAACATGCCATGTTATTTTATGCCTTGTTTCCATTTTATTTGCCTATACGTATATGGGTTATACAATGAATGAAATTGCACAATATAATGGTTCATTGGAGCCTGCCCTGTCAACAAACCATTAGGTGATTCCACTGAGAGAGTAAGGAGAGAGACGTTGGTCACTTTCCTTGCTCTATAAGCTTTGGCTTAATGGAAAACATTTTGATTTACCGATTCCCTCATTACTAGTTTATTTCTCACTGTAGAATGCTAGCTAACTCATTTGGCTTCCTAACACAATATATTGTACTATCAAATAACTACCTTTTTTGATAGTTGGCCGCTTTCCTGACTTTTGTGGGTTAGGCTACGTTGAACCTCCTTCCACGTTCTTGAATTTTGTGTAATGCTTGGACTTAACCTGGAGGATTTGAGTAGTTTATAATTGGAAGGTTTTACAGTGCATATTAGAGGAGATTGAATTATGGAATCATCTTCAATAATTATTGAGATTGGTTCTTGAGTGATGCTTTTTTTCTGACAACATGGAAAATACCTATGTGGATCCACCTAAAAATCTATTTTCTCGTCTTAGTTTCAACTCTAACCACGTACTTCTATAAAAACGAGTTCTTGTAATGACTTAATAGCTTGCAAAGCCTTTGATGTCAAGTGACAGGTAATAATTACAGTGAGGTGTAATAGCACAGTTCATTTTTCAAACTTTGAAATATCTAGGGAAACTACTAACTACCAGCCATAACCAAATGAAATTACTATTTTTGTTCTCTTGTTTCTATCCCAAGAATTGAAAAGGACTGCTTGAGTTAATGCATGGATGAACTGCTCCTTATTTGCATGCTTGTTTTTCATATTTAGATACATCTTTTAATCCCATATCTCCATATTATTAAGGCTCATGATTATTACTATTTTCCAGGATTTTGGCGAAGATTGATGAAGAGATGCTGACATATTATTGCAATGAGGATTTGTTCATGCTGGAAGTTCGGCATTCTGAAGAAAGTGAGGACCTTCTCGATATTATTCTTGTGGAGCTTCCAGAATTGTAGGACCATCAAAATGTGTACTTATGAGACAGAATAGTGCTTGGAAATTATAAATGCTAGGGCTTACTACCGACAAATAAATTCACTGACATGAGAAACCCATCTTGCCTTTTCGGCAGTAGGTATACTAGGAGTCTATATATTATGCTTTTATTGGAATAGCCCTTAAGAAAGCAGCTCCTTTGAGACACAGAATGAGTTATTCATCCTGTTGTTAAGATGCATGAAAGATATAAAAATGCTCCAGGCGAATATTTTTATTATTTTTAATTGTAAATTTTTTTTTTTTTCATAAAACTTTTTATTTTTTTCATTTTTGAGGTTCCCAAGTGTGTGATTAAAATTTTATGAGCGTTTCTCAACAAATACCAAGAGCTGTGCTATTCACTATGGTAGTTCCAAGTTAATTCCACTGTCTGAGTCGACACAATGTGAAAGGTTGTATGGTATTCAGGTATCTTTGCAATGTAGGCTAGTTCCCACATGAAGTTTTCGCTTACGATACCTTCTAGAGTCTGAGAATTGGGCTAGGTTGACTAGGTGGTACAGCAGTAAAATGCCTGGTAACATAAGTAATTATTCTTGTAGGTATTTCTTCTTTATATTCTTGTGTCAAGCATGTATAAATTCATTTTCTGCTTTGTGACATAAGGACTCAATCCATTTTTAATCCAATCATGGGCTCAATCCGTTTTTAATCACTGTTAAGGAGTAGTCTATAAGTTCAGAATCTATGCATACTTTTGTTCATTTTATTCTCTTCTAAGAAGTTGAACAAGTGCAGTAAGACTAAAGACTATGCTTGTTGTCAATTCCATATAAATTTATAATTGATAATTCCCTGCTCAGTAAGATCGTTCAGTTGTATTTTATAAACGTATCGCACAGTGAAATTCAACCAAGCATTACTCACTAATAAATTTGTCACTCAAAATCCTTTAGTTAGGAAATTCACGGTTGCTGTAAGCACAAATAGTTCTCAGTGATGTTTGGGGCAGACAAAATATTGTGACAAGAAAGATACAACCATCTTGTATGTCAATTATTTACAAACATTGCCCTAATAGTCAAGTGTATTGTATGAAATGCTTGTGCAAGCATTACGTGAAATCTAAGTCATACTTGATAATATGCCTTGCTCAAGAACAAAAGTTGAGCATCCTTTCTAAAACTTCACATTCCACTTGGGTAGTACTTTGGTTCCTGCCTATTTGGAGTGAGTACATTTTTACTGCACTAGGTACCAGCAACGTCAAAACAGGCGTAGCACCATTTTAAATAGGTAGCTGTTTTATTGATAATTTTCATTGCTCAGTGAATCGTACTCTGTGAGATTATTAATTAGGTTGATGTGGGTATCTACCTACCTAAATAAATGTAATACTTTGTCCTGATTAATTTCAATTATTTCATAATGATGATCTGTCGATGGGAACTAGTCTAAAAGTCAAGCTCAGTTTTTTCTTTAAATATTAACAAGTTGCCACATTAATACAAACAAGACACAACAAACTCATCATTGAAATTAATAAAAATTGTGTAATCCATGACTTTTGTATCTGCTCTTTATTTTAGGTTAATGAGTGATCTCAAATTTGGTGATTTATTGACAACTTGCCATAAATAAGTGTTGTATCCATTTTGCAGATGGTACTGTAACTTAATCAAAATAATTTAGTTTATAGATCATATTTGTGATAATGAATATGATGAACGCTCAAATGTTAAGGTAAAATTAAAAGAACTATTAATAATATTCTTGCCATATATTATAATATATATAAATATCATATTGAGGTTAGCTCTTTGGGCATACTCATTAATGGAGTACCTGAAATTTTGTTAATGTTTCACGTTGTTGTTGAGTTCTTTCTAAATTCAGTTTTAAAAGGCCATATGTTTTAGTTGTAAAGAAAAGTTTGAATCCCTTTTGTCATTAAATTTTTATTTGAGAATGTGGGAATGGAACAGTTGAATAGAGGAATTAGATTTTATTCTGGAGGTGTCTTTTAATTCAATAGGAACCCCTACAGTCTGAAGAAAATTAGAATAATTCAATGGAAGCTGTAAATTACGAAACTAAGTCTTGCCTAATTTATTTAAATATAGTAAATAAATATATATATATGTATATTGTGAAGATAGCAACTACTCATTACAGTTCTTCTTTACGTAGCTAAGTTATAAAGCTTAAGATCAATATATTATGTTATCACTTGTTGCGTTTTCATTAGATATCAATACATATGGTGTAGTGTAACAATAAAAATAGCTCTCTGTATATTTCCCCTCCCTTATTGAAATTCTTTTTAGTTTACCTGATTTATTTTTCATCATTTTTATGAGTATTATTTTTTTAATTTGTTTATTTATTTGTTAACTTGTATTTGGTGATGATGCTTTTAGGAAGAATCATATGAAAGAGTAAATCATCAAATTGAGCATAATATTTGAATATTTATAGATCTGTTCTTGTGCCAACGCAACATCAGTAGGCATATTCCCTTTCAACTGAAAACTAACATATCGACAATAAATAAAGCTTTAAAGTAGTTGGTAGCTGTATCTTTTAGTGGCGGTGGGTTAAATATGTACCAATGGAGTGGATACCTCTCAAGCGTTTTCAATATCTGTTCACCACATGCTAATGATGAAAGGGAATCAACTAAAAGTAATGTTTGTTTCACAAATTGTCTTCTTTTCAACTTCGGTTTTCATTTGGCAAATGTCCTTTTGGTGGGTATTTCTTTTTTTCTATATCAGTTTCGTTATTCAGAAGGGCATTTTTGGTATAGTCTCCATTGGTACATATCCATATGAATGTGTGAATTGTTTATCTTTTTTCTTTTCGTTGTAAATATAAATGCTTTCATTTTATTTCCAAGGAAAATAGAACTGCAATATATTGAACACTTAACAACATTACTGATACTTTCGCATTGTTTAATTCATACATCACAGTGTACAGAAGTTTTGATATCTGTCTACCTTATTTTAAAATTTTTTTATGTGCCATTTTTGTCAAAATGAAGAAAAACATGTGTTATTTTAATTCGTTCATTTTCATTTATTTTATGTTGTTGAATATATTTCATACGTTTGAAGCAAAACAAAAATGCCTATATTTATTTTTAGTTAGGTAAAATACAACTGCCAAGCAGTAACTATGATTGTCGTTAGTATATTATCCTGCTTTATTCTCCTCGAAATTTATAGGGAAGCTCTTTATCCTTAGAATGGTTTTGAGTAAAAAATATTTCAACAAATTGAGTGAGACTGCCTATAGAAAGTAATATCGAATTTCATCAGTTGATTTACCTGGTGCCGTTCTTATACTTGGTATGTTTGCTTTTCCATTAAAGAGCTATACCATTTGTGGGATAAACTGTGTAACGAATAATGTTATTTACTGATGTACAAAAATCATCAAAAATACAAATTATATTTCATATACAGCTTAGTATTTTCTCTTCATCCTATACATTAATTGAATCACGTACATACAAAATACTATAGTTAGTAGGTATTTGCTAATGGACTAAACGTAGGTCAATTTACTCAAATCGTGGCTTTTCTTTTAGGATTTTTTCACATACACGTCATAACGTCAGGTCCTTTGCAGATAATTTGAAGTGTAATTTACATTCATAGAATCAACCATAATCATCAAATCATTTAATGATGAGGCATCATATTCAATCCTGCCTAAAGGGTAAAATCAAACGGCTGAAATAATACAAAATTATAATATCTTAAATTTTGAAAGAACAATAATATCTTTATGTTTGTCATTGAAGACATCTCTTCAAAGAATCGAATGAGCCTTCTCTGACTGCTTCATCTCAAAATAATTTGAATGTGAGTGAAAAAAGCAAAAACGATGAATACCAAATCAGCTAGTATATTTGCGATGGAATTATATTTTCAAGAGTTCCTTCCAAAATCGAGTTTATTACAAATTGTTTTATATAACTTTGGACTAGTGGGTTGGTATTTCTTTTTTTTTTCACTGATTTTCAGTTGGTCCACTAATGTTTTGGACTGTAACGTAAATGTGATGTAGTAATAGATTTACTGGGCAGATATTTAAAATTAAGCTCTCTTGAGACATTTATAATACAATTACTAGGTATGGAGGACTCTGATTGGCTGAAGGACCCTTGTTTACTTTCTAAACCTTACATGTCTTGGCATCGATGATTTTATATGAAAGATCATGTAGGTGGGTACTTCAATGTGTAACCTGCATTTCATTGTAACAATCTATCAAGATTATCACAGTAAAAGCTGAACAAATAATGATCAATTCGTGTGGGAGCTAGGGGTCATGTGGCCCTGGCTGTCCACTGTTTGGTAGACAGGTTACCTGGTTGGGGAGGGCTAAAAAGAGGGAGGGGGGGAGAGATAAAGTTTATTGTACCCTAGGCCAGCCAGTCTCAGAGCTCCTAGGTGGCTACCCACACCTACACCACAGGACCCCAAGAGACTCGATATCCTGCCTGGATCTTCACTCTGAAACGTCCTTCTCTTGTTCCAGGAATCATCAGTAGGTATCTTCCTGAACCTCTGCCTTGAAACGCCCTCCTCTTCTTCCAGCAAACATCGATATCATCCCTCTGAATTAAAATGGTTTAATATTTTCAAAAATGGACTTTGTAATATAATAATGAGTAAAACAATTTTAACCTTCCACCCAATATTTGAAGGTTTACTTTAAATATGTGTGGAACTCAATATTTGAAGAAAAAAAATCCTTCCATCTGCTAACCACTAAGGAGGGTCTTCTTCCAACACAAGGTTTTACATTACTGATGGACATGACATCGCTTCAATCTATCGAATGATCCAACTCAGGCCTCTTAACGTTCGTCTGTAGTCGTGATACCAATATAAGAAATACAATATGAATCATGATACCAATATTAGCATTATAACCTTTAACATTTATATAACTTCTTTTTTTTAGAAATCCTGAGTACTATTAATATGAAGGAAACAATTTTATGTGCCATTAATAGTTTTGTGGTGCACATAAAATGGTGGCGTTTATAGCCTTAATTTATCATCAAACCAACCAACCTGATCAAGCTCCACCACCTTCAGCCAAAATCTACTTAGAACCGTTTATGAGGAGAATAATTTTGTTCTATTTGCCCGAACTTTTCCGCTGTTAACACTGTTCCCAATTTCTGGTTGTAAATCGCTGTTTTGAGGTTATTGTAAGAAATATCGGCCAGGTTTGGTGTGGCACGGCTTCCTTGCATATTAACATGAATGATTTAAATCAATTAAATGATTTAAATAATCCAGCCGACCTCGTACCCATCGCTGTGCTGTGCCTCTTTTCTGTATATATATTTGATCACTAAACCTGAATGTATGCATGGTCAAAACTCAATCAGCTAGATTTAAGATAAGAGTTAAGAAAGTGTTCGGTGCCTTGGGCAAATGATGGCTGACTCCGAACAATAGACTGGAGACGAGAAACTACAGAAGCAAAAACTCTTCGTTGTGCAACCAAAACTTGCAATTATAATGAGCCCAGGAGGCAATTGATCAAAGAAAGAATGGGATTTATCTATTACTGGAAGAAGGTAAAAATCTGGGCAACTAGGTTCACTGGGAATTAAATGTTAGATATCCATTGCACCCAGTGCAAACAGCTTTTCTTCCATTCCTCGTGACAAATACCCTGAGATCAGCAGCAAGTTGGTTGGTTGGGTCACTGTTCACTGACTCATAGAACCTTCTATCCCTTAATTGCCACAGTGCTTCTCGTTCATAACGAACAGCATTTGTAACTATAACCGTTGAAACTTTGTCTGCTGGAATGATCTTGATGTACCTGTCAGATTTCGGGGACCTCAGCGAGTTTCGTTCAGTCTGAGAAAGGGTATTCTGAGGATTTAGTAAGTTTAGGAAGGCGGAACTGGATCCCTATCGCATCAAAACCAAAGGACGATTATAATTGTAATTGAGATCACAATTTTGCCCAACTCTGGCCCCAATGCATTGTATCAGAATAGCGAACAATAACTTTTATTTAAAGTCTAGCACTTAAGCACTTTGTATCCAACGTCCTTCAATTTCTTTGCACACATGTCCTCAAACTTATTCAATTTAATATAAATGTAATACGATCATGCTGCATGAATGTTTTCTTTCAATGGATGTCATAGGCTCCAAAGTTGGTCATTAATTATCTAAAACCAGTGAACTGTAAAGAATAGTCATCTAAGGAAGGAAGAGCAAACTTAATGTAATATTTTGCTAATCGAAACGCCTGGAGTTTTTTCGGGTTGATGGTAACTATTCGACTTACATTGTCACTCAGAAATAAAAAATACAAAAGCAATATGTAAGCATAAACGTTTATAAGGCATTAGAGACGCTGAAGATTCAGTTGTTTGCGGAAGTACGTGTGTATACTTGTGAAGTAGACTAACACAGAGCAGGAAAGGGCCCATTTGAAGGAGGAGGTTATAAAGGTGTAATGAGATCAAAGAATTGTGTCGGAATGACATATTACAATCATCCTAATCATCCAATTTTCAATTTGAAAAAAAATTGAATTCAATATTTTTAAATAATTTTACTTACTGTTGCATCTCATTAAAAAAAGTCAACACCGTTTTCTTCAAAGATACTGTAGGAATTTAAATTTTGAAAACGAATGACCAATCAATTCTGTGTTCATTCCTTACATAGTACCGTTTTTTGAGTCAAAAGGAGTGAAATCTCAAAGCCTAGTTTGTAATCTAAATAAGTATAGCTCATTTTGAAGCAGACAGTAGCACGCACTTCAGAACATTTCTTTCAATCAGAATATACGACTGCTTTGATCATTGGGGCAGCAGAGAAAATGAAGGAGGGCAACCCCGAAATTCATGTCTTTTCCAATGATAAAAAATGCCAAATATTATTTGAACGCTGAAAATTAAGGAGCGACAAATCAATATTTTTTGTCGAACCTTTTCATAAAGGAAGTTTGTAGAAAATACCCTCGGGTGATATTACTGGTTTGCCTTGATTTTCATAGAGTGGAACTGAAAGTTCGTATGCCTAATCACACGAAAGATGACAAGGACTATAGGAATACGGGGTGTCCCTCGAGTTGTCCCCCCCCCCCCCCCTCATAAAATCGTCAAAATGTGAGTAAACAACACATTTTTTTTTTATCTTCATTTTTTTCTCAAGGATCTAAAATTTAATATTAGCGCACTCCGCGCAACTGCTCAACCATGCACAATTGACACTAACTTTCTTATTTTAAATGAGAATCCGAATTTTTTACTGCAGATTCGGATTCTTCTCAAGATTTCACAAAAATGTTACCCCTTAACCTAATTTTTTTATAGCGTGCAACCGATTCAACCCCCGGAAGGCTGCTCCAGTATCTTCTATTCCCACTGGGCGCGATCCTATACCTGTTTCATAATTCATTTCGTTTCTAGGAGCATTCACGTCAAGAGTGAATTATCGTGATTACCATTTATGTGCCTCAGCTCGCGGTGCAATGAGTGAGGCAGCCAAAAATTGGACGATGTTGGATTATACGCAAATCCCGCTCTCAACGATAATTGTGGACGAGAGGTGCCTGTAGACAGCAGTAGATCAGAAGACTCGGCAATGTAGCGGTGCCACTGGAACCAAATTGCTCCCGATAATTCATTCTCAATAATCTCAATAATCCTGTAAGATACCACGATACAGCCACCCTAACCACAAAAAACAGTTTAACCTTTCATTTTGAAATGGCACATTTTCCAAATCCACGAGGATCAAACTGAGTTTTTTCGAAACTCACTTATCCAAACCGAAATGTTCAATTTTTGTTCAGAAGATGAAGGTTCCCGTGAGACTCGATAGGTCGCAGGCTACGCAAAATCCGGCATCGGAATAGTCAGGCAACTGACCCAGAGAGGGTGCGCGCTACCCTCTTCCGCTCTCCCATTATCTGAAAAGCTGGTTCATAGGCAACAGGTTTGATCAACTTCCTGTTTGCCCTAATTTTCATTTCACCTTCAGTTTGTGCCAATCGTTCGTTCGTGTCCTCGGACTCTTTGGTGTTTTGGTAAACACCTTAGGTGTTCTATGTTGGAGATGAAGTTGGTGTAATAGAATGCTCTTCCTGCATGTAGGAGAATGGAGAGCAAATTTTTATTACAGGCACAATGACTTTTTTACTCGAAGATTGGAATTTTATCTCGATTTTGTATTTTTGTACTGACAAAAAGTGAGAAGAAGTATCTCAGGATAAAATTGAGCAACTTCAGAATCATGCAGTCAACCCAGGGCCATGACATGTTTGGACAAATCAAGAGGACAATTGGACAATATTTTATTGTTGTTTTTTGTCGATAATCAAATGGATTCAGCATTTTTTCAACTGTAACTCACCCAGTTCGTCGGTAGTCCTGTTTGTCTCCTTACAATTAGTATCCTTGGATTCTTCCAAACAATATTTTCCAGAGGTTGGCTACCCACGGAGCAGTCTTGGCAGGTTAGTTGGGGTGGACATTTGACAAGCTCAATCTACCTCAACTGTCTATTTCACTCCTACTTTCAATGTCGTCCCCCTGTATAATCTTCGTGGTTGTTTAGTTTGTTGTAGATGGTGCGAACTTACAAACTGTGCATCCATCAACGAAAACGAGTAGTTGGTAGTTAAGAAGGGGAAATTCCGACATTTTGTTCCCCCATTGAAGTCAAAGATGAGGTCCGTGTTGAATTGACGTAGTCTGTGGTACATTATCTCAACTCGACACCTCGCTCCTTCACACAGCGAGATGCAAATAATTTAAAGGTGGTATCTCCTCAGGTTTTGGATGAAATAATGAATAGTGAAATAGATTATGGGGAATTACTCTGCGTGCCTATTCATATACTACTATATTGGGAGACCTCATGTCACCGTTGCCGTGTTGATCATTTCCACTTCCTGGACATCTGTCAAAAATTGATATACCTAGGCCTTCTCGAAAGCTGCTGCTTCTGTCTTCTAACAAGTTTGACTTTGGTTCCGAATACACCCCATGTTCCTTAAAATTGAACTTTAAATTGGCACTTTGGGTTTTAACTTTCAATGATGTAGCTTTGTCATCAATCAAGATGAAACAATTTTTTAACGCCTCCTCGAGTTATGTTGTTTTTAATTGTTTCGAATCCGGGAATTGTATCTGTAGAGCTTTTCTCCGAAACTACTGGACCAAAATTTTGTCTAAAACCCCATTCAGGGTTTAGTTGGGACTGGAGGCTAGAATTTTGAAATTTAAAAAAAAGTCAACGTGAATGTGAACGTGCTTGAGCATAGTAAAAATCTTCCTGTAAATGATGACGATCGAATCAGCTGATATACAGGGTGTCCCTCGAGTTGTTGCCCCTCCTCCTAAAATCATCATAATGGGAGAAAACAAAAAAATTTTGTTTCGCGTCCGTTTTTTTATTTTAGGCGCCTGTTTTCTGATTGCTACAGGGATTTATTTTCAAGGTCAGGTTGGCAAATGTAAAAGTAGGAGATTGAAACCTTCTTCACTGATCAAGTGAAAATAGCATCACGTGAATCAGCGGTAAAAATTTAAAAAAAACGTGATTCAATTGATGCTATCCGTTTCTTGATTCGACTCAATTTTTGAGGAATAATGCACAAAATTTGTTTATTTCGCTTGAAAAGTCATTATTTATGAAGACTTTCGACTCTCAGATTAAGATGATTTTTCACTTGTTCACTGAAGAAGGTTTCAATCTCATATTTTTACTTTTTTCAAAAATACCTTGAAAATTAATCCCTGTAACAATCTGAAAACAGGCTCCTAAAACGGACGCGAAATAAACAAATTTCGGTCAATATTCCGCAAAATTTGAGTCAAATCAAAAAATTAACAGCATCACGTGAATCAGCGTTAAGAAAGAATGAACATTCATGTAGGAACATTCCACACTTTACAGTTCACCATCATCCACTATCTGACAACTTTGGTGTTGCGCAACTTAGTGTGCTCACTGAACTGGTTACACGCAATCACTAAAAATTATTTGAGGGGTCAAATTTCCATGAAATCTTGGGTAGAATTCGAATCTGCAATAAAAAAATGGGGGTTCTTATTTAAAATAAGAAAGTTAGTGTCAATTGTGCATGGTTGCGAGCGGAGTGCACAAATATTATATTTTAGATCCTTGAGAAAAAAATGAAGATTAAAAATTTTTTTTTGTTATTTACTCCCATTTTGACGATTTTAGGAGGGGGGGGACACCCTATATATAGCCATGTGGTAGAGATGTAAATATTACATTTTCACTGGTATAACTTACTTGAATATAGTGATAAATCTAACTATATTACCCTCACTGACAGCTTTGCTCAGCCTTGGTAAAGAACAACACTAAACGTTGCTACCTAGTTTATTTCTTCAGCTGAAACATCTTGACAGTCCAGCTAATTCACAGGCTTTCTTTTCCAGATAGTGGAGCGAACATGAGAGTATGGATGAAAAAAAATTGGATTAGTTTCATCTTCTATCTACTGTAAAAATACATTTCACAAATTGCAGGCAACATGGATCATGGGTGGACCCCCTCTATTTTTTACAGCCTGGATTAAGAAGTAACAATATAAATCTTATAACTTGTTCTATGATTTGAATTGCACAATACAAGGCACAATAGAAAGTACTTAATTTGTGTACTCAATATTGAGTAGTTGTAGTCAGAAAAGTATAAACACTATTTACTTATCCAATCACACGTTTCTAGAATGCAAGGTATAAAAATATCACAACTTGACTAACACAGATGTATACAAACAATACGTACTGTAAATACAATTAGTACCACAATGGACGAACACAATTGTTACAATTAATAGCAGATCGTTAAGTGCCAGCTCAAAACTGCAGGTTTATATAAGTTAACATACATCACAAAATTCGAGTAGTATTGTTGGGAATGTAATGGATGGAGGCTCTCATACTAAACTCCACAGCTCAACTTTCCAATATATCAAGAGATGTCACTTCGTTAGCAATTCCTGCAAAACCATAGCGTATTAGAAACTTGAAAAACCAGAGAATATTAGAATACAGATATGTTGAAATAATAATACGTTATATTTGAAGGCTGAGACAGTTCTAATTACAATAAGAATGCCCCAACTTTGTCATCTACAATAAAGCCAAGCATACATTTTGATGCAGTGATTTTGGATATCCTAAACCTTTCTAACAAAGAGAGGGAACTTGTGAAAGCTATAATAATTTCAGCTCTTATTATGCTCGACCAACACTCGATGCATGCGCGATATTGCCCACTGACGCCTCCTACTAGTCCCATTCTCCCAGTCTTAACCTCCTTGCCCGATCCTAAGCCACGTATACTAAGCCCACAATGCGCATTGTATTCACATCTCATGATTTTTTACTTCGAAAAATACAAGATATAATACATTTTTTAGCATTGAGAAAAATGTGTTATCTGCTGAATACTGCTGTATCAAATCCTGTGCCTAAACACACTATAAAAAATGTCTAGTACACATTCTAAGTAGGTACCTACCCACATAAGTAGATTTGATTGAACGAAAAAAAAAAGGAAATTAATTTTCATGGCAACCTCATAAAAACTGGTTGGTAGGATCAGTAATGATGAATAGCAGAAGAAACCTACATTCATAAAATCAATATTTAATACAAATATATCGATCAACCATCAGATTTACCTACATAATAACACCTCAGTTTTTTCTTTATTTATTTTCCCTTACAGCTCACAACAACTGGAAAACTATTACTAAATTAATAAACTAATTAAAATGAATTAATATAGGATCGAAACAGAGAAAAATCAGCTTGCACTTAGAGTGTTCCACTGCTGCCAGAAACACAGCTGTACCAGCACAGAAAAACTTCCAATTTGGTTCTGAGGCATCTGGTGGGCAGCCAAGAAGATAATAAAACGAGTTTTATGGCAAACTCAAGCTCATTAATGTATTTTGAAATAATACGAGCCTTGGGAAGTGAGGAGTGCTTACCAGTGAGACCCCTCTAGCCCGCAGGATGCTGGTAAAGGGGAAAGAACTGGCTTGCTAGATGCAAGGTTGACAGAAGGACAATCAAACACTTCATTGATATCTGTGTTGGTGTTGGTGGTATGCACCCTGTCTCCTTGCTTATATTCCCAAATGAAATCAGCTGCCTCAGCCTAATCCATCTTGTTTAGGGATTAAGTTCCCATTACTACAATTCTTCAAGTGTCTAAGAACTATTATTACGAGTCCCCAAAAGAGAGCAAACTCTCTAAAACAGATTTAATTCTAACAATCAATGGCAGTTCATTAAATGCCAGTCCAAAAATTCAAGTTTAAATTCCAGTAGTGAACTCTAAAATCTAACAAGGTTTTGGGAACAACAGTGTCTCAACGGAAATTTTCTTTAGAACCCTCAAATTCTCGAGTGTTTTGGAATTTCAAGTTTGTCATTGGAAATAACTTTTTTTTCCTTTTTTAGTCTAAACAATTGGAATATTTAGTTTTGCATCTTTAAAAAAAGTTTCATGTTGGTTTAGTTTCAATTTGTGAATGAGAGGACTTTTGTTGAGTGCTTCTGATAGTTGTCGAACCAAATGAGTTAAGCTGGAAACTGAAAAGGCTGAACACTGGTGGGGCCTGCACATTCATCAATCCAGCCTCTTGAGAAATTACATAAGCCCCACTAATCATATTACAGTGCTCTTTCTATATATCTTTCTTTTATTTTCTTTCTACAGTATATTTCTACCACAGACACTTTTAACTATTGAGGAGTTAATGTCACATTTTTGAGGTGAACTCCGGGAAACAGTTCAACACTCATGATTGCTGAATCTCCATGAAAAGCATATTCAATGGAGAGTGGATTGCTCACTTTGCTGACATAATTTCTGTGGAACATTTATTCCAGAAACCGTCCAATGCAGTACATGCCCAACCACAGCTGGACTCACTTCTAGGGCTCAATGAGATAAAGCCAGCATTTTTTATATATGGCAGTAATATCTTGCCAACTAAGATTACCTACTTGAGGTTACACTTATGAACATCGGGGATGAGATAAGGATTGTCCAGGCTCACAGCATGCTCATGTACAAAGATGCCTACCTCCTCAACATGACTCATCATGTGACCTCTTTTTCGTCTATCAATTAAATAAAGCACAATATCTGTTGAGATCTTAAGAGAACTGTAGATGCAGAGCATTTTCCAAGTCAAGATGGAAGAGAATAATTAAACAAGTTGGGGGTTTAAGGAGACTGAGAATAAGAACACAATGTGCTTCAGCTTTGCTTTACATAAGGACAGTGTGTTGTTATCCCACAAAAAATTAGTAAAACCATGGTAGAATTCCCTGATGAATATGGAATATACTATGAGTAAAGATAATGAATTCATGACACTGAGCTTTCTTACCACACACATTAGCACCAATTGCAATTTTTACATAGCCTCCATCACCAAAACGTTTGCCCCAACTGTTCTTGGCTATGTAATGAGGAATTGAAGAAGAAAGATCATATCCGACAATTTCAACAGCATGGTTCAAGAGGGCTGCATCTCCAGGACAATTGTGTTCAATAACTCCCCCAAGATAGTACTGCCAACTTATTGCATTAACAGCCACAACGACTGGGCCATGAAAAGCTATCCTTTCAAGAAGCAGTTCTTCTTGTCCGACGAAACTGTTACATAATAAAAAATAGTAATAATACGACATTAAGGAGTGTCTGTTTCTGAATCATAAAAAGTAGGAACATTCAAATTTTCACGTAAGGTTTTATTGGTAGGTACTGTTTGACAGAGTTGGGCTGTAATTATTTACATGAGTGATTAAATAAATCACCAATTACTTTGAGTAATTGTTTGGAAAATTGAAAAGGAAATTGAACAAAAGGCTCAATTGATCCTTGAATAGATTAATAATAATATAAATACGTTTTTTGTAATAATATTGATTGTTACCTAATCATTTCTTGGCACACGAAGTGCTCAAATTTCAACTCAATCAACATAAATGTAATACAATTATTCTGTAAAATTCGCTCATTCGATCATACTGCATGAGTGGAGCTGTTTTCTCACTGATATAAAAATAAATAAAAAATATATATAGAAAGAATAAAGTCATATTACTTTGTGATTGGGACTTACTAGTCACAGGTGAAGTTCTTTGCCACAAGAATTCCAGTATTACCCCTGTGAAATTGTAATTAATTGTTGTTTCAAAATAGACAATTAGTGTAGCTAGTAACTAGAAAAATAAAATTAGTAGTGATCATGAGATAAGTGTACATGGAATGAGCTGTAAATTCAAATATGTAAAATTGTAGTAGATTGTGAATAACCAATAAGCTAAAAACGTGCACATACTAAAACATCATTTCTCATTAGGGTAAAGATCCGGTGAGGTTTTAAGTGAGGAATAAAACAGAATTAGTACTAAGAAACAGGTAACCCACTACAATAAAAACACGGGACTTGTGCAAAATTTCCTATATTTTAGATTTGTGCACTTTGCTTGAGTGAAGTGCACACACAATGTCAGGCAACTTGGGTTTCCCACATTTGGATTACTAGTTCAGTAACCAATTACGATGGAATACTCCCATTCAAATTGTCAGCATCGATTAGGAATTGTTTTGAAGTAGAGTTTGCAATTAAGATTTCCAGTGAACAAGTGAAATCAGTGCAATTTCAGTCTTGTGAGTACTTGGGACTTTTTAAGAAGAGATATTCCAGTTAATATTACTCAACTAGAAAGGCAGGCTGGTTTCATTCCCATGATGTTGAAAAATGATTTTCAATAAAGAAGGGAATTTCAGAATTTTTCCAATTTTTTAGCATTTGTGTCCCCTCAAGAAACTGGCAGAAGTATAATCCATCAAATCATGTAAAATAACTCATTTTTTTCTGAGAACCAGATACCTGCAACCCACTTCACTCCTCAGTCATGAAAAAATACTTATAATATATATATAATCAAAAATGAAAAGATAACACTAAAATTAACACCACATAACTATTTTTAATATTTCGGCTACTGCCTTTGTCTGACAAAACACAGTTTGTCAAAACTAAGAGAGATAATAAGGGTAAACGTCGTACCTATATATATGTATATGGAGGGCTAAGACGTTTACAGTAATAATAGGAAACGTTTGGTTCACTTCATTCCTTGCACAGTGAACTATGTACGAAAGTGTAGAACCTAAATCACTTGTGGAGAAGTTGTGAAAACCCATTTCAAAGAAGAAAGTGGAATTGAAATAAAAAAGTTGTTCAATATTTGTAATGATCGCATTTTCCCATTTTTCGTTTGCATATTTGCATGTTGACAACTAAATCCCTGCTGATACAACTCGAGGTTGAGGATTGAGGACGGTCAATGGAAAAAATGAGTAATAGAATAATGGAATGTTTTGAGGACCTGTTGCCTCAACGCTCCCCATTTGTCAAACATCTCTTATGTGAGCAATGGTGAAGTATTTTTGGAAACCAGTGGGAAGCTTTAAGGGATTTTGTCAAAGTTGGGTTAAGGATTTGAAGTGTCACTTGTCCTGTTTGAAGGATATTTTGATGATTTAGGACTTATTGATCTTCCAGTAAGGCTGAAGCTCGGGTGTTTTTTGTAGGTTGCACGAACTAGAGAGATTACTTAATTTCTGGACAAAACAGTTAGATTTTAGGACCAATCTTTCAAACATGGTGGAAATCAATCATTTTGGAAGAAAATTGAGGATGCAGACAACGCACCACAGTGTGGGGATGGGGAAAGAAAATGGCATAATTTCGTCAGTTTCCAGTGGATTTAGCAAGAGATATGACTAACCCTCAGTAGTAGGATTCAGTGGTGTCAAATCAGGATGATCCGTCACACATACACTTAAATCTAGGATTTCTTACGACTATGCACTTATTCATTCAACTAAACCTGATGGGTCTTACTTTTTCCATTTGCATACGTCATTCTTCAAAAGAAGAGGGTAATTGGAAGCAGGTTCGATTGTGACCTGATTCTCTGTCAGCCATTCCAATAGACTACAAAAGTCACCACCATTGCAACCAAGGTTTCCATTTCTTGCACAATCGATTATCTTTGGAAGAACAGAAATGATCAAATTATAAGTATCAACCTTTATAATACGAACGTAATGCAACTAAAACATATACTCTTCATACACCTAGGAGAACATGGATTTAATCAAAGCAGAAAACGTATCATCTGGATGTATATGAATAGCAACAAATGTAATAAATTATCTAATAATGCGCTGTCGTATGTTGAGGATGGTGCAAAATCGGCCACAGAAGTAAAATCAACAAGTCATCGAATTTTGTGCTTCTTATGGGATTAAGCTAGTTACTATGTATTGACTCAATATAACGAAAAAAAAAGTTTCAACATTATAAAAGCTTTCTGGGGATGATTATCGTAATTACCACCAGCATTATTTTTCCATTTGGTAGTAGCAGGGAAGGGGGAGAAAACTATTGAAGACTGGGGTTTTCAACCCAGCAAATAGGAGACTCTTTCCATTTGGAAACGATGTGATGATTGTGTAATCACAACACAGGAAGAAGACAGGTTACTAGTCATCCTTCATTCCTCTGTCAGTGGAAAAAATGGAAGTCGCACAGGTACCAAGACATGTACCAGAGGCATAAGTACAGCAATTCTCACATACCGCACTGGTGATACTATTCAACAGGATCCTAAACCTTGAAGAGCACAATGCAGTAACACCACAAATTATTCTACTGAATATCTACCAAGTATTGAGTAGGGACAGCAGGAACTGTTTGGCTGGCACCTCTGCCACAGATCGACTTTGGAAAAACTTGTAAAGTAATGCCTTTCAAGAACAAGTAGAAACTTGAAAGAGTAGTAATGAGGAGAAGAACCTCAAGTGATGAAGGCGGGACAAAGAAGAGAGATTCCCTTGAACTTCAGAAAAAGTGGTGTCCTTTATGGATACAGTTGCAGTGTGCAAAATGCCAAGACCTAAGAAGAAAAAGCAGCCACGTAACTGCTCAAGGTTCACTGGTTGGTACACAGGTGGATCCTTGATGGATTATGCAGTGGTTCTAGGAGTGAAACAACAAAATTATAGTTTGCTCAAGCCTCTTATTCCCACCAAGAAAAAACCCATGCCAAAGAAATATGTGTACACCAGGAAACTACTTGAAGGCACATAAATTTACATGTTATCAGCTATCCAGGTTATTTTAAAGAAGTATCTCTGGTATAAGAACCTAAGCATGAAGGAAGGTAATGAGCTAATCCCTCACCGAAACAACGTCAAAATCTTTTCCACATTTCCCTGAACCCGGACTGCTACAGAACAAACAATACACGTTTGCCAAATCATTGAAATATTTTGAATAATCTTAACAATTTTTTTATATTAAAAGATGTCAAATTCGATTTTGTAGAAATGATCAATGCCTTCAAGTTTGTTCAATGCAGATCACTGGCAAGCGATTGACTTGGAATTGATATGACCATCATTTCTCAACTAGGGTAAGATTGGACCACCAAGACGTGAGAAAATTATGGTTGACAGATTTTACTTGTATGCATGTGAAGACAGGTGTATTGATTTATGAGAAATTAAATTCAACAGCCTAACCTGCACATTCACTGAAAATTTTATCAAAATTGGATGAAAACTAGAGAATTTAGATTAACAGACAGACTTGAAACAAAAGGTTTTCTGAATGGTTTAAAAAGTAGAATGCGAACAGAAATGTTGATTTTTGAGAAACAAATTCGTGTTCCCTGAAAGTGAAAATGAGGTTTTTTCCCCTGATTGTCTATTTATCAAATGGTAAGAATTTGTCTCAGTTAATAAATATTTCATGATCTAGCAACCACGAATCCAAAACTAAGTGTTTCTTGACATTGATCTCACAATTTTGATCAGAATGGTATTCAAGGATGAAACGAAAACAACAGTAAACCAAGAATCATGGGGGGTCCCCGTCTAGTAGACCTGGCATCAATAATGATGCTTGTACAAATCTCTGAGAGATTGCGGCTCTTCACATTGATACTGAACGGGGAAAAAATAGTGAGAAGTGCAACAGTTTGGAAGGTGATTCAAACTTGATAAAAGTATTTGACCCATCCGAGTGGTTGTAAGGGTCTCCTCCAGCGGATTAGTATGCATGTGGTTGAGAACTACTACAACTCCACACTGGACTTGGGGCACTGAATGTGCTGAAGATTATTCATAATTGCGAAATACATGAAGCACATGGATGCAAATAGATTTAATGTAATCTTCCTACTGAGGGTTACAGAGCTCTTTCTTAACAATACAATACAATGAGGAGAGAAATTCTACAAATAAAATGTGCATTCAATTCAAAGATTAGATAAGATTTGATGTCATAAACAAGTTAGTAAGCATACGATACATATTACTCCACACCCCATTTTGGTATATCAAGTACCAGTAGGTTTATGAACCAATCACTCATACATGGATAACTAGTTATCTAATCGTTTAGTGTACTGAGTAAAGCAATCAACATAGTAGTCAATTGGAATAACTATTGATAACTCAAGACCACATCATGCTATTATAATCTAAAGTCTTCACCAACAACAAAAACACTATCATGTGAAATGTAGTACGTAAACAACAAATGTACATAAGCCATCCACCATCTGTTTAAATTTCCATTTGATTAGTCAATATTCGAACAAAATATTTTTACTTCTTGGACACTTAGCTCCATGAGTTTTCCAGTTTTTATTGCTAACATTGATTCAACAGTGGCCACTGTACTGAAAGCCCAACAAGCTCCACATGAACCTTGATCTTTTACTCCTGTCACTACCCCTTTAGTTCTCCTAAAGACAAAATACAGAACTAAGTAAATATCAATATAAATTGGGGTATAATATATATCAAGGTAGGTAATAATAACTGCTGCTTTAACAATTCAATACGTCCAACAGCTGTTCCAACAAGAAGTAGAAATTGACAGCTGTAAACTGCAGTAGGATGGAAACTGAGCAGCTGCACGCCTTCATCCCTTGCTCTCAACACTAGAAATCTTTGGTGATTGAAACCTCCTAAGAGGTTGTTGAGGCTGGGTGGGTGTTGGGTGGCTCAAATGTTCCAACAGTTGTGAACAGTAATCTAGAAGGCCATGAACTGTTGTCATCAGTTGTTGGACAGTGCGCTCATTGTTGGAACACACCGAATGTAGTTGTCCTGCTTCCACCATATGAGGATTACTGATAATACCAACAGCTTACCTTTTTCGTGTCAATAAATGGCTTGAATAATTGAAAATGAATGAAGAGGAGCCAATATCAAACTACGAGCAGTCATAGACAAATCGACCAATAACAATATTATACGGAATTGTAATGTGAATCAAAACATACCAGTCAACTTGTAGGGGTATGTTTGGGACGATTGCCCTTTTAGAAATAACATGTTGTTCTTGTCTTCTAGCTTTATGGTGTCCTCTTCTCTCATGGTTATGCCTCCTCAAATATCTGTGAGAGAATTCTTCAGGAGACAAATCGGAAAATGGTGTTAAACCATATAAAGCAGATACATTGGATTTTCTCAATCCATTCAATTTTTCAACTGTATTCAAAGCTTCCTGAAATTAATCAGACGAGTTTAAATAAATAAATGAATATGTGCATGTGTGTGTGTGCGCCCACGCTTTTTTTTTAGCAGGGACGATTTTTAGTTAATTTATTTTCAATAGCCATTTTGTTCTTTCACGAAAGCACCTCTTAAGATGCTAAATAGTTATCGTATACACATAATATATTATAAATTTATCTTAACAACCAAGAGCATCCCAAACCCTGGTGCTAATATTCTGGTTTTGGGTGCTACAATTGAGGTTTTCATTGTTCTTGTGAAATTAAGTACAATCTATTTACAGTGAGAAATCCATATTATGTGAGTCACCTCTTGAGCAAAACTGGAGCGTTATTATTTATAGTACATTCATACACCATAGAGTTTACTTGAACTTGTATCAGGGCGGCTCTAGGTTGCCTAATGGGATGAGATCAGGTTAACAGAACATATGAGTTACCTTAAGGAGTTGCCCCCTAATGGTCAGTACGGATGTCAATATCGGCAAATAATATCGATATTTTTTAAAAGTATCGTTTTATTAATTCTATATATTGAAGGAAAATATCGATATTTCGATATATCAGTCATCGAAATTTTTTTCAAACTAATCCAAATTACGAATAAGTGCAATGAATGCATTATTGAATTACATTCTAATGCAGGTAAAGAATTCAATGAAACTTTATTCATGATAATAATTATGCACCTATAGGATAGTACATTACCATATGTAGGGTTGTAAATTCAATGCAAGTGAAGTAAGAAGGAAAATGAAAAAAAAAAAAAAAAAAAAAATCAAACCAATATTGGTTGAGAATAGAGATGAGGGAAACCTGATTGAGTGCTCTCTAGTAAGCCTCGAACTGGCTACAACCCAAGTCTCCAAGATGTCCCTACCTTTTTTACCTTTGATTTGCCTACCTCATCTGTTATAATTCCCGTATTCTTCTATGGAAATTATAAAATTAGTTTTGAACAATAAGATGTAGGATATGGTTGATATCACGGTTAGTGGAAGAAGGCGGTATCATCAGATGATGTCTGGTGAAGACCGTTCCGTTTTACCCTCGCCCAACACCGGGCACAGTCTTAAGTTCTTTAGCTCATTTAAACAACGTTATTTTTGCTTATACAGCTCGATAAAATTGCTGGTTGTGACAATTAAGAATATTTTCGCCGTTTTCCAAAGGACAAAATAGACGGGCTGACGCAATTATAAATGAAAACTAAACCGGATATTTATTCCTGCCGAAAAGTAGTTACCAAATACACCTTCTTCTCTGGCAGGAAAAGAACAAACATTGAAGGATCTTTGAAATTTATAAATAATTATGAATGGTTTAGGATGTGGCCAGTATCCATTGAGACGGGTGACATTTAGGTTGTTCCTTTTTAGTGAAAATTCTATGTTGAAGAAAGAAGAAATAAGAAGGCTGACGGAAGAATTAGGTAAAAAAAAAAATCGAATCAACAAAGTTGGTCAATATTTACTTTGCGCACTTCAACTTTGCAAAAAATGTACTGAAACCCAGAGAGATATCAAAACCTGATTTCAGTGCTCCTGGCTTCATTCACCTTAGTTTGAATATTTTAAAAGCACAAGCACATTATCGTAACTGGCTCAGATGAAAATTAATCTCAACCGAAGATGTCCTCATAGGTATGTTTTTAAGGAGTTAGTAGATAAATGGATGCATCTGTTAAATTTATTCATAAAATACAATTAGCAAACAAGTTATTGAAAAACGTTAGTTTTGACAATAAGAAATGATATGGTTGATATGATGATTTACAGCTGAAAAATATTGGATTCGATAGTGTAAATTTATTGTCGATATATCGGAATAGAAAATATCGCCCAAAAATATCGATAAATCGACGGAAGAATATAGATATTTCCATATATCCACATTTTCTTGACATCCCTAATGGATAGGGTGGAGATAGGGAGACTTTTCATCTCTCGAGATAGCAAACTGTATGAGAAGATTCTTCCCATGCTTGAGCAGAAACATCACTGACAGTAATAATTGATTATATGCCATTATGGTTACGGTTGCTACTGCAGGATTAGTTTTGAAAAAAATAAGTTTTTCTTTCAAACTGCTTCCTTTTTCAATGAAAGTTTTAATAGATCAATACTGTCATTATTCATTTTGTACTATGCCAGTAATTCTGTCTGATTAGTAGGATTTCTCAATAATTTGTTCTTTAAAATTCATTATGGCAACTTGTAGCTTCTTCTTCTTTTTTGCAATCTTCAGCCATTTCAAACGATGGTTTGTTTTACACTTTCAAAGATTCAAAGTTGTAGTGCAATTAGAGCAGTTTTTGTTTTCTGCTGCCTAAGATGTAGGAAATGGTTGATATGATGATTTCTGGCTGAAAAATATCGGATCCGATGGTGATAACATTGAATGTCGATATATCGGAATAGAAAATATCGATATATCGACGGAAGAATATCGATATTTCCTTGATATTTCCTTGACATTACAGGAAAGATTCTTTTTGTACAGGAAAGATGGTCAAGTGTAGGAATCCGGAGAAAAAAGTAAAGACAAATTAATAAAACAGCCCGACATTTGATTTATAAAAGAAAAAGTAAGCAATTTGGCGCTTTTATATTACCGATACCCAGAATTCTGCACACCTCATAAATAAAAATGACTAGATTTCAGGGAGAGCTACAAAATCGCATACCTAACAAACATAATTACAAGTCATGAACCAAAACAAAGAACGCAGCGAAAGCCTAGCAACGATAGATGATGGGTATGGTGGGAAATTTCAAATATCCAAAGATGAGCAGTTGAGAGAATTTTTACTTGTCAATAAGTACATACAGACGGAAAGGTGTTTCATCATCAACCATATACATTATCTTTCAAGTCAGCCACCAACTGAATTTGTAGTACTTTAACAATTTACAACAATATCCGCATTTGATCATGGTCATTATGAATGGGCAGAGAGACTTTCACGTAGCGCATTCGTATTGGGTTGATATCCAGTATAATCATGACGTATGTGCTATAACGGAAAACATTTTTAAAAACTAGACAGGAAGTAAGGATATCCGTGTAAAGCATTTTTTACTCGCCAATGTATCCAATTTGGACTAGATTACACTCCTAGTGTAATAATATTGATTCTAGGATGTTTCATCCATTACCGGTAATTCAATTTAGTTACGTAACGTCTCACCTTGTCCAACTATAACTCAAATCCGACAAGTTCATTGAATGTTTACTTACTTCAAACACTTCGAATCGAGAGTAGTAGTCGTCGGAGCCAATAGGGTACGATTTATTGTATTGAGAAATAAAATGGTTAAATTTGGTTTGCAATTGAGATTTCTTTGTGAGGCCCCCTTTTTTGTCGACTTTCACTGGTATCACGATTAACATCAGTGCACAGAAACCAAGAGAATATAGTACTGACTTACAAAATTCCCACGACGCCATTCTGGTGCACTATGTGTTTACTAAGATTTATGATATTCATATAGTTCAAAATCTTTAGAATGACGTCAAAAAATGGTAATTCAACGATGCGCGGTTCTTTGTTGTTTGGGTAACATGTAGAATTAAAACAAAAACAAAAAATATAGTGGTTATATAGCTACTCTTAATTATTGTACTCGTTTACTCAAGGGCTGCACCATGGAAGAGCCTTCTGCCAAGCCCTAACTTTCACGTCCATGCTAGTTGTTACCGGAAAGCAGAGGAACATTCTGATACGAAATGCTAAAAAATTCGTTTAGTCTAAAGGCCGGTTCACATGCCCATGCCACTTGTGCAGGCCAGTTTGCACAGTTATATCGTTGCATATGAACGGAGTTTGCGCAAGCCATCTGGTTTGTGCAAACAAAAAATTCTCGCTTGAGTAGAATCTGTCTCGGGCAGAAAATCGGCATGAGGTTGTAGACCATTGGTTGACGCCAATAATTATTTCAGTTAATCTTTCAGGGATATTGAATAATTGAAAAACGAACATTAAAGTAACAATATTTAAGATGATATGAACCAACTGAAAGGTAGGCTGGAACATCAAAATGCAAGAAATAATGGTGTGGTAGCAAGATTTAGGATATTCCAAATAGGATGTTTTCAAAAATCAGCATAATAGTTTGTTCAAAATTCGCCTAACTTTAAAATTTGTATACTTTTTGAACTCGCAGTTGAATTCTCTACAGCTTTGAGAATTTTGGAGGGTGTTTTGAGAACGGAGAATCCTTCATTGTGAATAATTTCAGTATACAAGGAATTCACATCTATGGTGGCAAAAATCTCATCTTCTGGGATCCTAGTTTCTCTAAGTAATGTTGTAAAATGTTCTGAGTCCTTGGTGAAAGATGGCTGGCAGTGTGTGAGAGGTTGAAGTTGGAGTTAACATATGCAGAGATCTGATCTATAACACAGGCAAATCTTGCTACAATTGGTCGACCTGGTGGAGGTTGGTCAGGGAAAGAATTTGAGTTGGAGGTCTTTGGGAGAAGATAGACATCAGATGGCTCATTTGGAACTAAAAGATCTGCTTAGATCTTTGGAGCTTAGTCCTCTTCCTCCATTTATATAAATGTACCTCTTGAGATTGTTTGCTAACTGTGGTGTCAGGTCAGTATCGAATGACTCACACAATATCTCATTAGACCATTGTCTCAATGCTTTCTAATTGTAGTGTTCATGATTATAACAGTTTATACTGTGTCTGCTGGCATGATCTTGATTGATTAATATGATTTTAAGGATTTGAGAGTATGACATTCGTTTTCAGTCAAGTTAGCTTGTGGAGCAGGCAAGTTTAAGAATTTGGGATTTGAAGTACATTGAATCAGTGGGTGTACGTACCTCTCCATTTGACACGAGTGTGACAGCCTCAATAAAGGGAGGACTTTAGGATCAGAATCAGTGGGGTCTTGACTTTATGAAAAGAAGTATGTGATACTTCCCCATTCTGGTCTGAATAACTGCTGATAACTGATATCAATATTACTACCTACTTAGTTCGAACCTAAGTCAAATGCCGTAACTTCAGGACTACGATGTCTTGTCAAGACCGCTAAAATTGCCCTAATATCAGTTGTAAACTAATGGGAGAAGCGTTTCGTGCTAAGAGTGGTAGAGTAGACCTTACATCGGGTATCCGCTAACTTCTCTTCGGTTTCCATGTATGTGGAACTGTACCGATGAGCCGTCATGCCCCTCCTATGGTTTCTGTGGCGGTGACTGTTCTCAGCGTTCTAACCTTCTCTTGTTCATGTCTTGTGATAACCTACTTTCGTTATGATTACGTTTGTGCCCAACTGTTGAGGACTTAGTTGATAAGAATTAAATAACTGCACTTACCCAAAATTTTATTTTTCACTGAAATGGCACCGGGGGATCCATCCAAGAAAGATATTGAAACGTTGTTTAAAAGACTTCGCTCAATCCCAACCAATAAGGTAAGATTCCTGCGTCCTATCTGTTAGTAACAAAGGTCCCTATGGGCATATCTAATCGGTCGTGTTGCTTATTCATGAAAGTATTCATTTTTACCATATTTTTATTAGCAATAATTAACAATTTATTCATAGGAATCACTGTCCGTGCCATCGGCATTTACTCATCAATGGACGTTCTTCCTAGTCGTTCAGAACTAGCCCCACGGTTCTTGTTTCCACTTCATGGATCCGATTAACGTTGTATGGTTTTTCTGTTATCGTGGAAACGTCTACTTTTTAAAAACGTGTTTATACCGTATAAATAGTAGAAAGGGACAACTGCCGTTCTCATTTCAATAATTAGGGTTGTCATGAACTAGGTCTCTGACGTGAAATTCATTCCACGTCATCTTTTAAGCGACAGAATTCTTACTCCGTGTTGGGTGTAAAAACAGCTGTGATCAAACCATTGGCTGATCTATCTGCTAGAGTTCAATATTTCACCTTCAATACAGTGGTTATTGAATATTATTCAACAGTATCGATAAAATAACCTCAAGTTTGAAAAATTCAACGAGACCGAAGATAATATTTAAATTTACCTCACACCCGACAGCTCAGATACAGACTGCATCCTCGCCATTCATGAACAAATTTTTTTCTATTACAACGTAGTTATTCTGCTAATTGCTGCTGTTTGTGATATTTATTATGCTGATACGACAATGATTGTTGGTTTTGAACTATAATTTTCTGTTGGATAGTTAGGTAGCTCAGTAACGTTCAGTAGTGTTTAATTATGTTTTCATTTCGTAGTTGAAGAGATGGAAATTACTGAATTTCATTATTGATTTTCATTAAAAACTTGGTCTACACTTACGTATTGTGTTCAAAAATGATATTGACCATAATTTTCTTCAGCAATCAAACTTGGAACGATATATGTCATATATATTGAGTGTTATCCAAGCAACTCTCAATGACAAAATACCCGGACAATTCGGTATAAGGTAGAAGTCGAGAATAGGTAAACCCTCCCTCATCAGATCGTCGCCATATTGAAAAAGCAGATGTCTCCTATCGATAAAGGCAGAAATGTGTTCTGTCTAGTTTGCTGGTCTGAATCGTCGCTTCGTTCCCATCTCAAAAAAAAAAAGCTTTATTCTACCCATTAAGTCGAACATTTTCTCAGTAAGGGAGAAAACAATGGTTGTAGGTATAGGCGATTTTCTTTGGTGACACGCTTGAGTCTCAATTGCTGTTATTGATGTCATTCGGATATCGGAATTGCAGTCTAAAGCTTATGATTTCTTAAGCTGCAGCGGCAAATCTGTCTACAAATAAAAGAAGACCCCTTTGCTACCCTATGAATAGTGTATAGATTGTCTAAGCAAACGTCTGAACTTATTGTTTTTTGTTGTCTCAACAGAACAGCTCGAAAAACACATAACAGCTAATAAAATACTGGAAGAGATTGTTAATGAATTGACCTTGGACGCCAAAAATCACTAGATTCGACGCTAGCATACATGGTGTCAATCTTCATTACTACTATTTGAAGTTAATATTCAAGCACCTTGATTCAAACGTTGATTATTCTCAAACCCCTTCTTGTAGAGGATTAAAGCTAGTTCATACTGGATACAAACTAGTATTTCATTCTTCCAAAAGAGACTCTACAGGAAAAACTTGAATTCTCTACCAGTCATTTGTATACCCAATCACGTGACCTGCTCTGCCATTCGTTCAGTTCACTCCCATTAGAACATTACAATTGCATCATGGAACGTTTTTGAAGACGCGGGAACATCTTTTCCCTCAGAACTTGTTCCATTTGTGATATAGAATTGAATACCTAAATTCGTAATGTTTTGAGTGTGAAAATCAATTCACTGTGACATAAAAACTAAGTAATTACGTTTCCCTTCCCTAGCAGTACATTTAAAAACATATATAAGCATATTTCTACACAAAGGTTTATTGTTCCTTTATCGGAAAGCTTTTCTACACAGATCACTGTTCTAAAGATAATTAAAAAACAGAGTCTATTGAACACTATTCAAATATAACGTGAGGACATTGGCTATCAAAAGGAAAGCTTTCAAGGAGAGGGGGGTCTTCGATTGGTTTATTACTTTTCACCCATACAGTAGGAACTTTGGTATACCCGTTACTGCCGTTAGTTGCCAAGCATAGTTCTTGGTCTGCCATCATGTAGTGGTAATTGGATAGGTGCATGCTATCTTCTTACTTTCGTGAAGTACACAACTGAAATCCGTTCACATTTCCAAAATCAAAGATCGCTAATGAATAGAAATACTAAACTAGTTGCTGAAACAAGGAAATCACATCAAGGATGTATTTTTTTTTAACATGAAATAAACAGGATATTATGTCATGTTTGATTAAGCAGTATGAAAAAGTGTTTGTATGTCAAATTTCATGTGTAGGTTTGCTTCGACTGCACTGCAAAGAATCCCACATGGGCAAGTGTCACGCATGGGGTCTTCATATGCATTGATTGTTCTGCAGTTCATAGAAGCTTGGGAGTCCACTTAACATTTGTCAGATCAACACAACTTGATACTAACTGGACATGGGTCCAACTTCACAAAATGCAGCTTGGAGGCAATGCTAATGCGGTAAGTTAGTTCTTCTGATGCCATACCGTACAAAATGTGTATAGAATAGATTGTAATAGAAACTTTTTTTCTAAAACAAAGTAGGTTCTATTCATGCCACTCCAACACTAACGCATCCTAACGTCAAGGTGAGGTATAATGACGTGGAAACAACCTTATTGACATGGTGATGAGCGAACTATGCAAAACGTTGCCACTGTTGCCTACACAGCACACATAGCCTTACCTAGTTATTGATATTATCCGTATATTTTTGATATGCAACGTGATATATTTTGTGCAAATTATTTTGAGTTGTTATGACCTCGTACACTAAGTGTTAGTAGGGGAGACTGGGGTAAATAGAGCCTAGTAACTTTGGAAGCCCCACACGAGTTATCAAATGGACGAAAACTATGAAATCTTTCACCTTCTGAAAGGTAAATAACTCAAATTTTAAATGTCATGTCATTTATTGGTCTAAAGTGTAACTGAAAAATTGTATACATTGGAAAAAAAAGGCAATTGGAAACTGAATGATGTTCCTCGTCATCATTTCCAATATTGTTCAAAAGGTAAAAAGAATGGGTAACGTTCGAAACAACGACCAGCCTGAGAATGATATTGTTCATGATGTAAGAATGCACAGTTGTGTCACAAGAAACAACAGCAGGATAAGTAATGTATAATCAAACTTAATTACTATAAAAACATTACAACAGTTGGAGAAAAGGGTTTGTTCCTTCCCCATTAATTTTAATCGTAGGAATCTCCTTGTAATTAATAAATGATCATTTAGTTATTTATTACTGCTATAAGACTTTATTAATTAGAGACAGATAAATTATGGGCGTGTAGACACTTTCTTGGGAAATTGTATAATAAAACTTTGAACTCTAAATAATGGAATCAATGCATGTTTGGTTTACAGGAATATTTTTTCACTCAGCACAATTGCACTACGAAAGATGCTCAAAGCAAATACACATCCAGGGCTGCTCAACTCTATCGAGATAAGCTCAATGCAGCAGCTAATCAGGCTATGCAAGTACATGGAACTAAGGTAAATATGATTGATCAATCATTATCTGCAAAACTGAATACTGTATTTTCCGCAAAATGAAAAATACCAAATTTCCTAACATTATATGTCTATTTCTTAGTTTACAGAAAAAATGGGTTAAACTTTAAAATGGGTGTTTAAAAGGGAATTTCTCCCTTTTTAAAAATTCGACTTAGTGTGCCTCCACTATTCAACACAACCAGCATAATTTGGTGCTGTAGGCCTACCCAAGTTTCTAGTAGAGCATTGTTCTTTGAAACTCCTAATTCCACCTCTAAAATCATGGGTACTAAAGATACAATTAATAAAAAGCCAAATAAAAAACTCAATTGTTTGTACCCAGTTTGTGTTTGGAATGGCTTGGTTGTATTGAATGATGTGAAGTTCGAGATTGATTAAATGTTTTTGAGTATTTATATTTTCGAAACTGAAGAGAATTGATTAGATTATCGTTTTACTAGCTCACACTGGAGCAAGAACAGCCTGCTGAAGAAAAGGAAAAAGAATTTAACTTTTTCGATGAACAGTCCATGAATGATGACCCACTATTGAACGTGAGTTGATAACCATTTTCCAACGTTACCATGTAACCAAATCTTGCAGATTATTCTGTCCATTGTCATATATATGCTATGGTTAATGACATCTTCTTTTTAGGAGTCTCAATTAGGAATTAATGATGCTTCTTCTATGTACAAGTCCACACCTGTTGAAAAACGTATTCCATCCTCGGAGAGCAAACCAATTCCCAGCACCATAGGAATGAGGAAAAATGTGGGAAAACGTCCAGCTGGTGTAAGTTCAATACTGATTAAAAACGTTTTCCTTTATTGTCAAATGTATTTGCTGGCTAGGAGTGTTGTGAAAAACACCCTCAGTGTCTTCTTGCATGTTAGAAAAAACTATCAGTGCGGCAAACCCATATGTTGTGATTCTACATAACTGTTAAGGAAACTGACTAAAATATAAAATATGAAAGGAAGATCCAGAATATGAACAATATTAGCTACTAACTGTCTACCTTACAAAACTTAATTGAATAATAAAAATATATAAATAAAATATAGATAGTAGGAGAACTAATTAGAAAATAGTTCTGAAATGTATTGCTATTCAGTATCAACAGAGTTTACATTAATGTGTTTGTTGCATCAACTTGTTACATCGAACCATCAAAATCCATCTAACATTCTTACTCTTTATTTTGTGGAAATAGACAAATTTTGCATATACTTTCTTTTCTGTTTCAAATATCCTTTCTCCTATGAATTCAAAGAATTCTTTTATTTTTCAGCTATCTGGCAGAAAATCCTCTGGTCTAGGCGCTCAGAAGATAAAGACTGATTTTTCTGCTATAGAAAAAGAAGCCGAGTTGGCTGATAAACTTAAAGCTCGAACCGTTGAGAAAAAACCAGAGGAAGAAAAAACAGATGCTTCAGAAGAAGAACAGGTATGTGATTGCAACTATTGCAAATTCAATGGTTTGATCAAAGATTCCATGTTGTATGCTTGTTAGTGTCTCTTACCTACTCTTACTAACACCATACGTATTTGTTCTTAGCGCATTGCTTCTGAACTTGGACTCACTTTGCTAATTTCATTTGTATTTTCTCAATATTTTGTCAGTACCAAAGTTGTTTCTAAAAAAAAAAAAAAAAAAAAACTTGTTTGTGGCATTAGAACACTCAGAGGTTGTGGTGGTTCTTCCACAGTCTCAGTTTAACCAAGTTCTTTACTTAATGCGCCCAAATGTTTGATATATCGAAATCACTAAAGAGTAAACATCTTCAAAGTTTTCCAGATGACTGGCCAGTTTGTTAAGCCATTGATTATATCTGTATAAATTTTAGAATAAGTTTCAGGTGTATACGAGATATGCTGTTCATTTTTTTGTTTAAACGATTCATTGATAGATTGAGCATGTTCACACTCAGTAACAAAGTAATTGTAACCACAGCATTCCATCATTCTCTGCTCTGAGATGCTGACTTTTCAGAGTTATTTTCAATACCAAGGGCAGCTCCATCTTGTTGGAGTAAACTTTGTCTTCTTCTGGGGTTGGGAGCGGGCTTAGCTTTGAATACAGATCCATTTGGCAGACATACAGAGGCTACTCTAACAAGTCTGTCATTGCAAGGATTCATCCTCGATTACTCAAACCACTTCAAACATTTTTGTCTTTCAGTAACTCTGTAGCTTTTGTCCATTTTGCTCGTTTTTGAAGAGTGCACAGGAACTCTGGTAACCACTTTGGTCAGAAATTTTGCATGCAGGCTTGAATTTGTTGCCACTGCTTCACTAAGTTCATACAATGAGAGGGTCTTACAGTCGATTTATAAATCCCTCCCTGCGCTTCAAATACAGGGTGGGTTCGACTGAGTGTGACAAAAAAAAGTTGGGGGAAGTACATGTGAAGTGGAGCAGAATGCCACCAACAGCGCCTCTCTTTCTCAGTCTGTTCTTGAGATGAGAGTTTTTTTTTTTGTAATAGTACACCACGTTTTTTAGCATAAAAACTCAAGTACTTCTACTTTGAAACAACATTTTTCAACTTTTGACCACATTTTAACATGCGTCCTATACGTCCAATGCACACTCATAGTATTAAAAAAACTACTTTCAAAGGAACGCAATTGCAATTCAAACATTGAACATTAATATTGGTTGAACTGGGACACCCTGTATATTTTCCAATTTACTGAATAAAACTTTCATTGTTGCTCTACAGATAGCATCAATGAGATTGGCTTATGAAGATCTGAGTGTTCTACAAAAGAAAGAGGAGGAAAAGATCAAGGCTTCCAATCCACAGAAGGCAAAGCAGATTGAGAGACTGGGCATGGGATTTGGACAGAGATCGTAAGTGTTTTCCTCTGGGTTTTGACCATATAGCAGATATGCATAGGAGATGGTCCAAAAGCTGTTTACCTTTTTTATTTTCCTGACACAGAGTTCCTAAGTGAAAACTCGTGATTTTTGTGTCTCTTGCTTGTGCATTAATCCTCTAGTTGTTGTTGATGTCAAAAGTATAATATCAGTAAACGATTATTTGTGAAAGTTATGTATTCAAAAGGTAAGAACTCATGTTTTAAAATTGGGCTCCTAATAAAGGCTACCCAGAGTTTTGTTGTCCTTGAGGAGCAGCTCCCTAAAATTCACCATTTTCGTATCCCAAACTTCTACTAATATTTCCCTAGGTTAGATGCGTTTCAGTTTTAAAAACTGCCAAAACTCGAAGGGCAAAACGAAAATAAGAAAATTGAAGAACAAACGAATAACATACATATAAACATCTCTGGTAGGTAGATGGATTTTTGTCCACCCATGCTCATTCTGCATGTGCCCAGTGCTTACAAACGTGGCACTGAATCCAAATTTGTTCTCCATCTTCCTCAGAATGCACTCAGCATTGTTGTCATCCAATTCACCTGGAGTTACTGATATCTTGACGAAATTGTCACAGTTGTCATCAATTGGAGGATTCCTGCAGTATTCTTCTGAATCAGAGTTGTCCTGCTTGGATTTTTTAAATAGGTTGTGGATTATTTGTCTTTTCATTGGCACATGACCCCACTGGCGCTTTCTTCAGAATTACATTCTATGCTGAACAGTCAGAGATTTGGTCAGCTCATTTCTTAGTTCCTGGTGGCCCATATTGAGACCATCGACGGTAGCCTATATTTAGACCCATCTGTACTATAACTCGGCACTGCACTAGACGGCAGTGCACTGCAACCAAGCAGTGCTCCACATCAAGCTTAGGATCTGTTGAGTGGGACTACGTCAAAGGCACGTTAATACTTAAGAAAGGGGGGAAGTAGGATTATGAATTGACATACCTTGTAAACTTTCATGATCTTGCAAAGGTTGATTCTATTACAAAAAATTGACCATTCCCCAGGGACAGCAACGAAGCTGGCCCATCACAACACTATCATCCCAATTGCTGATCTACTATGTAGTAATATTCTGGCGACCATGTATGCCTAGTTCCAACACATCTGACCACATTCCCCGTTTTTGAACCACTGCCTGTATTTGGACCATATCCTGTACATGCATTACTAATAATATTTACAACACTTACGCAATAGTAACTTTAACTTATAGTTGACATAGTTTATATCTATAATTGAACATGATGTGCTTTATGTGACAATATAATACAAATCCATATTTAAACATTATAGGATTAGATTGACAAATGGTCTATTCCCATAAAAAGAAAAAGAGTTTAAAACTTGTAGGCTGTGTTTGATTTTTACACTATTATCAGCATTCAACAGAATCTGAAAAATTTTCGTTTGACATTTGCAGTGGAGTAGGTAATATACAATTTTAGCTGTTGTTATATCCTATAGTTGCTGTTTTCAGGGGAGCTCATGCTGCTGTATGGGAATTTTAGCAAAGAAAACAAGGCTAGTTCTTCTTTTCAATTATGATTTGCCAAACCATCCATTTTGAAAAAATACTGTTACTTTATTGATCTTTACTGTCAAGTGTCACCTTCCTGTTTCTCCCATGCCCATGATTGTGAGGAATGGAAAGGTATCAAATTGCATTTAATATGATTTATTGTATTATTGTATTTCAATCATTTCAGGGGCATTTCTCATTCAGCTGTTAGTGATATGAAAACCATACAACAAGAAAATCTGTCCAAACCCAAATCAATGGATCAATCTCATGAAAGTTTCTTTGATGACCTGGATTTCCTAACCAATGCTGGATCTTCATTCATGTAAGTCATACTAAAGTAAATGTAGAATAATTCAAGGAATGGTCTCGGATCACTCTCTGTATTAAAAAGAGTAAAAATGCATAATTTAAAATCCAGAAACTCCACATCATTTCTCTCTTCCTTCTAGTAGAGACCTACAGTACTTAGTTACCATGATGTAATACTTAACCTGCCCTTCCTTTTATTGTCATTTTTTTTATTGTATTCTTTATGGGAGAATTTATTTTATTTTTTATTAGCATTTATTTTTATTTTATTCATTTAACTGAGAGTTAGTAGGTATAACATACTATAAGTCTCTGGTTTGTACAGAAGTTGAAGAGAAAAAAGTAGAAAGGTCCATATTTTTGGTTTTTGTGTTAATAAAAACATTAAAAAGAAGGTCAGGTTGGATGACAACCATTTGTTTTTCACTTGAAACTATTTTTATTTAATGAAATAAAATGAGCTTGGGGCTTAAGTTGGAACAAGTTGAAAATGTACCAAATTATGTTGTTGGAAGGTATTAACATGCATGAAAATTTTATGATGAAGTATGCATTTTTTAGTTTATAACTCGATAGTGAACCAACTTTGTCCAAATTGGTTGATTTCCGTTCAGGTCATAGTCAAACGAGAAGGGATATTTCCAAACATTGTAACCAAAATTGTGCTGATTTTGAATTCACCACTTGATACTATCCCCAAATCGTTGATCTAATTCCAGCCTGATATAGTTTAAATTACGACCAAAATGACCTATATATATCAACAAATTTTCACCTGGGAAATTTGTTGAACCCATAAATACTAAAATTGGTAGAATTTTTATCAAAGTCCAACTTCTGATGCAAAGCAGAGCAATGTAGCTATACTGTGTACAATGGCCTTTTTGGGGCTTCTTGATGGTCAGTCTTGAATAAATTGTGATAATTCTGACGAACACTTGATTCTTCCAATGAAAAGCTGAGTAGATTAAATATGGTATGCTGCCGTTAGAACAACAAAGTACTCAGCTTACGTTCGTTTTGAAAAACTTAAGGGATTAAGCACAATTAGTACTAGATGATAGATAGATAGAAACGTGCATATATTTAAGAAAGGGAAAAACAACAAAATTTTAAATTACACATACGCCTTGGCTCGATGGCCGTTAGGCCGGGACGGCCATAACCTTACATCAAAACACCTTACACACGAGTATGTCACCCGTGACTTTAAGCTAAATTTGATCCCAGTTGATCAATCGCTTTATATGATTACTGTTGTTATTAATATTAAGTTAAACATTCATTAAAAAAGCATTACTTATAGTTAGAGTATCATAAAAGTTATATTGTAGTATTAGCCCCTTCATCACAGTAGTAGTTACTTAAATTTCTAACATTATGCCCTCCCACAGGATCCCCTTAATGTATTATTCCATGCATAATTACTTAATAATAATTTCTTCGAGATTAAATATGGTATGCTGCCGTTAGAACTACAAAGTACTCAGCTTACATTCGTTTTGAAAAAGTTAAGGGATTAAGCACAATTAGTACTATGTGATCCTTTAGAACTCAACAAACAACAATCTAAAAAATAAAAAACCTATTTATATCCAATATACTGTCAAAGAGAAACACATTGGTGGTGCTGTGATGGAAGTTTTAAAGAAGGCACTTGTAGTCAGCCTGAGATATTCCCAACAAAACTTGATGGAAGCCAGTGAATGAGATGCAGACTTGTTAAAAAGGGGCACAGTCATGTTGAGGCCACACGTGTCTTAGGCAGATGAGTGAGAAACTTTATCTGTAGACAGTTTTTCAGTTGCGTCAAAATCAATTAAAAGAATCGTTGTTTCCTAGGACCCACCTACCTAACTGATGAAATATCAATTAGTTCCCATGTTGTTTCATCATTGCATGATGATTGATTATTACTATTGTCAGTACTATTTGCCATAAAATGTTACAAATATGTAGAGTCTTATTTTCCTTATCAATTTTTCATTAGTACCTAAGTACAGGAACTGGTACTATTTATCATTGTTGAAACTATAATTGTTACTACTCTAGTTAATCGCTTGTATTGTTCATTTATTTCAGTGTAAGATAATGATATTACTGATTTCAGGTTGAAGTCTGAATCTTGCAATCTATCTTCCCTGCTTGAGAATAAAGAATCTTTCAAGAGTTCAAAATCTACAAGTGACTTCGATACTAACAAGACAGTACTCTATGATAATCCACCTAGAAAAGGCGTATCTCCATCTTCTCCAGAAAAGCGGGAACATTACAACCCATCCACAGAAGCTCAAAAGAAATTTGGTGGTGCCAAATCGATTTCATCTGATCAGTATTTCTCAGATAATTCAGAATCATCGGTATGTATTATTTTCAACTATCTTATTATCCCTGTTAATAAAACTTGTCTCAGTATACACAATGTGTAGGATTGTGATTAGTAGAACTGTAGCTTAGAGTACATCTACATGTTTAAAGCGTGTGATATCTTAAAGTGCATTTGTTAAATCTACGGAACAAATTAGGAAAATAGGTTTAAACCAAATTTTTTAATCTGGCGATTGGTGAAAATAGACTGGGGGTGCCTAACTCATGGACCACCTTGTATATTTATTGTTTTGCAAGGTAACGTGGACAGTTTTGAGCCTTCCCTTCTTGTAATCCTGAATTTCTCGTCACTTCATATCTTTTTTCATGCATTATGTTTGATTTCAGTGGGAAAGAAACTCCAACCTCTCCCGTTTTGAAGGTTCAACTAGCATATCATCTGCCGATTATTTTGGTAGAAATGAAGGTGTAAATCGTCCTGGCAACCAAAATCTCCTGAATAATATTCAAGCTCCAGATCTTGAAGACGTGAAAGAAAGTGTTAGGCAGGGTGTGACCAGAGTGGCTGGTAGATTGAGCTCAATCGCTAATGGTGTTATGTCTTCCATCCAGGTAAGCCAGACAAGCTAGTAATTCTGTTTTTTTTTTTTTTTTTTTTTTTGGTCAGTGGTTTATTATTAATAGAACTACACAAAAACCACTGGATACTGATTTGTACTTGATAGAAACCACCTTGTTCTTGATGGAAATAAAGAATGAAAAATTACTTTTAGGGGTTTTGATGAAAATATCTTCCATTGCTAGTTACTAGCATGATTTTGCAAACACCACGATCATGTTCAAGCTCATTTCGGTTTTATTCCAGTCGTTAGTGTGAATAAGGTATTGAGAGCTTCCATCTTTACTAGAGAAGTTTTATAGACCTTGATAAAGATGTTTTTTGAATAAGCTCCGAACAATCAGAGCTTTTACCAATGCATCCTTCTGACTGATATTGATCATTGTTGATTGGAGCTTCACTTTCGCCCCATCATCAAAATTTACTAAGCAAATAGCAAATGTTCCCCTGCAATCAACGACATTACTCAAAATTTCCTTTTCAAAAATAATTTGCTGAGAGCACTGAAAGAAGGAATGAGAAGGACTGTGTGGCGGTTATGATCATGTAAAATTTGATGGAGGTAAAATCCGAGCCAATCTGAAATTCTCAAAGAAACTATTAATCCTGACAGCATAAAATGCCCTCACTTTTTGCTATAAGATGTATAGTAACAAAAAGAACCAAACCTTTCACCTTTCTTTTAATTAAATGGAGAAAATTTAATTACAAATGATTAAAGGAATGAGGGTGAAGAGAAGAAACATTCGATATATATAAATATACATGTTTATTATTTTCAATAATGAACCTTAGTAATCAAACACAAAAAGCAAATTTTTAACCCATCTTCAAAAGTTGTTGGTTTATGTTTCAAGATGAATAGATTCTGAAAATCTTATTTTAAACAAAATCCATCTGTCTGGCCTCAACCATCCAAAGCTTTTCTGTTTACCAAAGTTTATGAAATTAGGCTAAAAAATCCAACATCGTTTCTGGATGTGCAAATAATCTCGACCTTATGATCAATCAACCCTTAGGGATTAAAATTAAGGATTAATCCATGAAAAAAATTTAACTCTAAAAAACTTCTGGTGTAAGAGGTTAGTTTATCTGTTGGATTAAGATAAAAATTAGTTTTCTGAATCAAATGCGACCACTCAGGTTAATGTATGATCATCCATTCACTCACCATTGGAAAAACCTCATCTTTGGCTAATGAAAATCCGTCGTCTGCAGTCGGGTAGATGATTGACAAGTAGTGCCACCCTGCAGAGTCTGTTTGATGGGAGGTCTGAGCTAGACTGGGTGGTTGGTGGCTGCTCAAGTATTTTCATCTTGAATACAATTGAGTTTAGATAATGTTCTGGTATATACATATATAAACTGTGTTTGTCTCCAACAAGTCCTCTCCACATCATAATTTTGTGAATCTACATGTTTTTTGCTGAGAATCCTAAATATTACATTACCCGCTTTGCATTTGTGCAAATGTGCATATGTGCAACACACACAACAACTTTGTTTTTTCCATGTGGACTGTGGTCCTCCTTTTTTTAAAATTATTTATATATTTTTTTTTATTCCAATTTGGATTGTACGCTAGGTTTAATGAAAATTGTACTCATTTGATATTTTTGGCCACACACAACTCGTTCAGTGAGTGTGCACAAACCAGTTTCATCAGCAATATGCTGATTTGAATGCATGAGCATTCTAATTCAACCGGATGAAAACGTGGATAGTACCATATGAGTCAGCTTCTTTCTTGTTTCAGAGTTTGCTAACCCTTGTTTGAACAGTTTTGATGACTTGGCAACTTTGCACTCCCACTGAATGAATTGCGTGCTACACAAAAAATCGATTGAGGGCTCAAATTATCATGAAATTGATTATAGAATCCAAATTTGAAATCAAAAATTGGGTTCTCGCTTGAAAAAAGAAAATTGTTGTACACTGCGTATATTTGAAACCTTAACAAAAAACATGCAGATTTGAAAACAATTTTTTTTAGTCGTAAATAAACCGGAAGGGGGCCCTGGGGGGGGGGGGGGGGGTCTCATTGGGCACCTTGTGTGTATCTATATATACTCGCACATGCTTAACCTGGCAGAGGGTTATGGTAGTGCAGTCTCTACTGGAGGTTTTGCAAATTGCCAGAACCCATCACATTCAAAATATCTAAGACCCTGCCATTAATCCTTACAACATTGTTGAGGCCAATTTACTAGTACATGAATTGAATGCATGGATCAGCTTTCCTTGTTCTTGATTACCATGTGCTGGATAAATACCTTTCATACATTTGTGTCTCTGAATATGCTATTTATTATGTTCTAGGAAAAATATGGCGGCTACTGATTCATCACTCTTACAATCAAGATATTTTTCTTTTTAAAATGGAATATTTTCACGGATTACAATTGTTTTACTTGCCTCCTATGAAGTGAAATACCGTTCTTGAAATTTTTGTTTTGTTAAATCCATTGAGTTGCTATATATTAATGATTTTTAAACATGCGGGTCAAATTAGTTCATGGTATGTTTTCCAAACTATGTGTTATAGTTTATAAAATACCTATCTATACCTTCTGGCCAGCCTATTGTTTTCCACATTAAGCAATCCATTCCTTTTGAGTATGTAAATATCATGATGTGTATGCGTACCTACAAAAATCCTTGAGGGTTTTAAGTTGAATTATAGTTTGGATGGTGATATAAGCGTTTCAGAAAGTGGGTAATGGAATGGTACAATAAAATGGTAGAAATCTCTGATGAAGTGTTCCATGCTGTTGTACCCAAGTCCGTTACTGATTGCAAATGTTTAAATTCTGTTTGTTGAATGTAGTGTGAACTGAGATGGAAAAAATGGGTTCCTTGAGAACAAACTCCATTTGTGTTCATGCGAGAAAGGCAGAAATCAATAATTGGAGAAAATATGAATTTGGCAGTTCGATTGACAGGATAAAAGTGTTCTTAATGCTCTTTGTTAATTCCTTATTCCTTCAACGTTGTGAACTGTATTGGCTTACTCAGAACACTTGATTTCCCACCAAGTAAGAACTCAAACAATTCACATTCACTAGTACTATTCATGGGAGGGAAAGTAATTGGTAGTAGTATTGGGCTGTGGTACATTACAGCCCTGGGGAGTTGAATCATCGAAAATTCCTCACCATAAATGATATGGTTTGAATTTTTCAATTTCCGTCTCTGCCCAAGTGCAAACGTTGGATTCTCAACGAAACCACATCGATTATTCATGATGAAGTAGTCCAGTTCCCCTCAAGTTTAGTAGGTAATGGAAGATTATACATGGGGTGATCTTCTATCAGCGTCTGATTTTGGTGCCACTCATAGAGAAAATTCAGTGAATCAATACTCACAGATGAGTGATCTGGAATCGTCCTGAACATATTATATCAGTCTGACTCAGCACCAACTGTTGGAGGAGGGGGTGTTACTTAAGTGTGGAATGTCAAATGAAATTTATCGTTCACAAATCCATGTACACTTGTAAACATATAATTCACCAAAAACATTTATCATTCATAATCTTTTTAGTTGAACTAACCACTAAGATAATTGTTGTTATCCATTTGAAGTCATCGAACTAGAGATGATGATTTGCCATAGTTTGTTAGCCATTGTGCAACTTTAAATAATGAACAATTTTCATTAATTCAGCGATCCTCTCCATTTGATCTTTATTTTAATGGCTGTAAATGATTGAAGCTAACGAATTAGTGGATAAACCAATTCCAGAACTAGTTATTTGAATGAATAGGTGATTAATGGTTTCCAGTTATCCTATTGAATATATTGTTTTCTTGAAAAAGAATTAATTTTTAAATGTTTTCTTGCATTAGTACGTTGTATATTTACCAAGCCAAATGAGATAAGGCATCATTAAATTTTACGACCAAGATTGTTACTCCTTCCTGATAATAAATGTTTACATTCATAACAATTCAGCTCATAGTTGACTTCACTAACTCAAGAGAGATTTAGTAGCAGGATTTTATGGTTTTGGGCTACTTTGAGTGATCCTGCTCCAAAAACGGTACTCGGAACCATTCTTGAGTGTCACATGCTGATTCGAGAAGATAGACTAAAGCCCCCAATTTTCAGTATAAGAACTCTGTTGTAGAGTAGGGAGTGATTTCTCCCATCACCAACAGAACTGAATTACAAGACATCTACTAATCTTATAAATGGGGCGCTTTAGTTAACTGAACTATTTTACAGTTGCCTCTGCAAATGAATGACAGACTAACTGCTTTATCTTATCTCTTGATCCTTTTTGTGTATTCTCATTAGTTTATATTTTTGTTGAAGGATCACTTCCTGATTTCATTGATGAGTTGTGCAATTTAATGTATGGATGAATTTGACTTCCTAACTTACTATATTCGACATGAACTTACCTACATATACAATCTCATTTGTCATGCATTGGATCTACACAAGAAACAACCCCTAACCCTTATATTTGCACTAACCTCTAAATGTCAGTTGGTAATTGATTTTTTTAATCAAACCTTCTCCTCATCAGGTAGAAACAGTTCTTTAATCAAAATTATCATCCTTACAAGTGCTCCCTTTTTTAAATATAGGAACATTTAATGATAACAATATAGTTCCTTTATCTCGTATGTTTTTTTCATGGCCTAGCATTCCAAAATTATTATAGTTGAGTAATCTGATACCTACTTGACCTTGAACTCCTGCTTATATTATTCGTTGGCTATTAATTCTCATTTAGCTAAGTAAATAACATATATCAATTTTTTTGTTGGCTTCTTGTGAAGTTTAGGAGAGAAACATTCGTTTGACATGTACGCAAATTTTTGAAACTTTGGCTCTTTCTACTCAAAAACGTCAATGGGATGTGTTGTGAGCACTTGAAACACAGACCCTGTGTCATCCTCTCAGAGTTGATTAAAAAAGTTGTTGGGTTTTGTCTGCATCTTATTAAATTATTTTTTGTTAATGTATAGTTTGGGTTTAAATTGAAGAACC